>OX101786.1:15260193-15477693 GCA_944452715.1 Ophion slaviceki | reverse complement strand
AATCTCAATTACAGTCTTTGTTATTTTTGACAAGCATTCCATGTTCCTGACGTACAAACTCGTAACCTAGTAAACTACTCATAACAACTAACTAGTAATATCAATTAAAGACTGAAAAGTAGAAAATAATTTACATGTAAAAAAAATATTTAAGAAAAATAAGCTTTTACTTGAGATGGTCCTATCACTTCACACTAACCATATCACTGATCATCCTTGAGCCTTGCACAATTTATATTTGTAACATGTGCAAAAAAAATTGTAATAACTACATTTTCCATGTGTAAACTGTTTAATGAATGTTCACATTTAATTAGAAAAATAAAAAAAGTTATTCCAACGAGTCGCGCAGTATTTCTAGGTTTGATATTTGGCAATATTGGTTCTATCTCCGTCTCTTTTTACTCAACCAGGCGAGTTTAACCTCCATGCTTTTCAACGTTGATCTGTCAAAACAATGTCAGGTGCGGGAAATACAAAGCATTGTACTCGGGCCACGACTGGTAAAAAGCGTGGAAAATTTGTGTCGGCGAAATATGTCGGTTAAAAATGAAATATGTGTGGAAATTCGAATAAGTGAGATGAGGTTAGTACTATATTCAGCTGGTGCCTTGCTTTCACGTCTGTTTATTGTAGCAAGTGGTAAAGAATCCAATACCGGAAGTTAAAATTAAACTTGATATTACATAAAAATTAGGTCAATAAGCGTATTTTTTTCTCACAGCACTGGATTTCTAAAAGTGTTAAGCATGTAAATTTGATTATTTTTAATAATCTGACGGATTCCCATTATTATATACACTTTTGTAGCGACCGGAAATTGGGTTTTTGTACGTCGTCTCGGAATTCCTTCGCAAAAATACGCAATATTTTATATTATAATATTTTATATTATAATTTATTTGATATTATATTATAAATTTGTTTTATATTATAAATAATTTATTTTATAATATAATATTTTATATATTTTTTTCTGTGTAATTAGGTCGATAAACGACCCTGGAATTTTAGCTCGAGTGAAGCTCAATTTTTTTTTTAATCCTATGGATTGAAGACTGCCGATAGGACTACCTTAATTTACTAAAAAAGTAGAAAACATTTTTTTACCCTGTCACCTAAATGGAGCTATAAATAAACGCTTGGGGCGCTCAAAATTTAGACGTATAATCTTTAATTTATATAAATCCGTTAAGATATCAACTGTATTTAATTTACTACAAAACAACCTTCGATTTCTTGAATAGAAAATCCTGAAACTGAGTATAAACATGTGATAACAATTTCTGTAATCACTATTGTGCCATATCAAATACGGTTTATGAAATTGAATTAATCAAATTGATTTAACATTTGAAAAAACATTTGAAAATGTTTTCTACTTCTTAGTACCTTAAATAAAAGCTTAAATATTTTTTTTTACATATAAATTTCAACACTTAATATCGATATTCTACGTAAAACACGAAAATATACATTTTTTTTCATAAAATCTAATTTTATTGAAAAATTGAAGTTTCGTGAAATATTTTTACATTGAGTAAGCTTTTATTCGCGATTTTCTTGAGTGAGACGTGTCGAGGCATTCACGCATCAAACTTCGAACGTAATTAGCCATCACGTGCGTGTCCTCCATCGTCCCTGATACCTATCCTCATGATTTTTATCGTTCTCCTTGCTCTTGGAAACGTTGTCCTTGCCCTTCACTGAAGGAGCCAAGATTTTCTGCCAATTTATCTTGATCCTTTATTTCTATCCTAAAATAATGAAAAAAGCACTTTTCACGAAATCTGTAATCGTTTTTATAAGTCCTGTTATGAATAGATAACCCTGCAACTGTCGATAGATCAGATCATGTCCTAGTATATGCTGAAATTTCAGTACAGTAAAAGTCCCACGGTTTCCAAGATAAAAATCATCTGCTTTTGGTTTTTCGCATGCCATTCCTACAAATGATACCTTTTTTGACACGGTTAAAAAAATACTCTTGGCTATTTGTTTTATCTAGAAAAGTCTTCTCTTTAACTTCAAATGTTAAGGAAACCTTATGCAGAATTTTCCTACGAACCAATTCGAACAACTGACTTTGATAGCCTGCGGTGTAAAAAAAATGTACTACGCATATCGTGTCAATTCCGTTAAAAAGTTGCTTGTTGTCGATTCATATCATTTGTAGAAATGGCATGCAAAAAACCAAAAGGAGATGATTTTTTTTTTTCAAAAAATAACATAAGGCCCAACATCTCGAATACCGTGGGACTTTTACTAAACTGAAATTTCAGCATGTTGTAGGACATGATCCGACCTATCGATAGTTACAGGATTATCCATTCATAACAGAACACCCTGTATTCGCTTCGCTACCGCCGACATATTAGTGAATCAATTTATAACAGTAAATAATATGGAAAAACAAAAAAAAATCTTAAGGGGGTTGGAACGTTAGCCGCAATCCAAGATTAATTTTTTTTCAATATATCTTATTGTCTAGACTATACTGAGTCTTTAGGAATTTTTTGACACATTTTCACCACAAAACACCAGAGATAAAAAGTAGTACAAGTATGTAATGATACGTGCGGATAGGCAAGACGTTCACGCTACGCGTGATGTAATTTTTTTTGGCCATTTAGCACCAAGATAAACCATTTGTAACAACGGATCAACGCAAACTAAACCTCTTGTTATCATTTAGGAAAAAAATCCTATTTTGCCCATCGTAAACCATATATATTCAATATTGAACCATCAAGGTTTGATAAAAGATTACGAATCTTGGCTGGCGAATGAAGAGCATTGCTGCCAACCTCAATGGCTGCGAAGTTGCCGTATTTCGACAACACTTAATATTAATTAATGGTAATAATAAATAATCTCGTGATACCATCATAAATAGGCATAATTATAAATGACTCATAATTCCATTCTGAGTGTATGAAACATTCGCTGACCCAGTTTTTCCATAATAATCATCGATAATGTTATATTTTTTCAGGTTGGTAGTAACACGAAAGTTTTTCTTGCCCTTTAAATACATATTTTATGAAAAATTAGCATCTACAAAATAAATCTATACCTCGTATGCATGTTTTTGAGGTTCATTGAAAATAAATTTCATATACCTTAATTTTTTTGGGGTTATAAGCCCTTCTGAATCATTGGTAAATTTTAGTGGTGCTTAATAAAAATAGGTCACAATTAATTATGATACTCTACGATAAACTGTAGTGAAAAATTTCGCGCAAATTTAGTAGACTTAGACATTTTTATATTTTCTCTGAGTGTCGCGGCTACGAAAATTCTTCTGCTAGTAACATTTTTCTAAGTTTTATCATTAATATTTTCTTTAAACATTCGGTGACTCCCTGTTTGTATTGACGTTGCAGAATCTTTAGAATCTTTTATACGCGTTGAGCAGTTTATATCAGGCGACTAGAGTTATTTAGTGTATTAATTATTAGGTAGAAATGTGTCCAGCGTGTCATCTCCATAAAGCGCCCTATAAATGAGACAATTTTCAGAGTCGTCATTTTTCGTTGAAAGTTCGGTAACTTGGCTTGAAACTTTACCAGTATATTGGGATGTATTTTTACCCGATTACACACGAAAATCAGTTGATTGTTGAAAATTCGGGATCGTAAAAGGAATACCTTAAATGATCTACCAACGCGACTCACTACGATATTAAAATTCATTTGAAAACTCTGTGTAGTAACTTGAAATATAGGGTGGCATAGGCCTCACCAGTGGCCCCTTGACAAAAAGTGATACGAATTTTGCTGGTACCAAGATTTTTTTTTACCTATGTTATCAATTATTTCGCCATTCGCTTATAGGAGGTACATTAATTTTTAATGGATCACGATTGAAAGCATTATTTTTGGAACACGAGAGTAGGATTAACATGAAATTCCTCTTTGAGAATTGATAATTGGATGGAAGATGCGATCGTAAATGCACAAAGTCTCTGAATAATCCATTGACACGATAAAGTCATTTACGAGCGATTATGGACAAAGAAACGAAGACACAGACACTTTGCAGATCACACGAGATTGAAGTTTGCATCGTTGAAATGCAACGGAAATGATTGTTTTCTTAATTGCTCTAATTTCTTTTGGCATATCTCGGAGACGAAAATCCTTCGACAATGTTTTTAATTGGTTATTTAGAAATCTATTTTCTAAATCGGCAAAAAGACTTTGCAGAATTATGAAAATAAGGAAATAATGATATAAAGAAGAACTTTTGTTGTATTCCAACGATGCAAACTTCAACACCATGCAAACGACGTTGATTTAAGGAGTGAGATGCAGACAGAATTTTAAAAAAATCAATTTTCTTAAAAACATTTTCTTGAAGTATGATGTTTCGAAAATATTCCCTGAAAATTTCACGTCAATCCGATGAATAGTTTCCGGGATATCCCACAATTAGTGAAGGGGCGTCGGGTCCCCATCGCAGGTAGCGGACGGCACGCTGAAGCTAATGGTGAACTCGATTCTTACGAGCAAGATTATCGCCCTTTACCTCCAATTGTAATGGATACCGTAAAACCAATTTATGAAGATCTGAGTAATGATAATTTACTCTCTAGGTGTATCGGTGGCTTCAATCAAAACAATAACGAAAGCTTCAATCAGCTAATTTGGAAAATAAGCCCAAAAACAGTGAGTAGTAGCAGTACTATTGTAGAAATTGCTGCATATGTTGCTGCTTGCATGTGTATTCAATCAAGGTACACACACATTGTTACTGATCATGAATACACTTGGCATTAATTGTGGACCCAATTCTCACCGGTACACAGAAAGAATCGATTCTCAACGTATAGACGTGGGTGACAAACGCGCAAACGATAATACCCGGGAAGGCAGAATGCTTCGAAGACAACAACAAATTGATATTTTGGAAGCTTCCACATCGGCAGAAGCCCTATTGTATGGGCCAGGAATTGATAATTCGATGTAAGTAATGTTTTAATTAGTATTTCTATACATAAATCAAGTGTAAAATTGGAAAACTCTTTCAGAAATTTTCAAAAATTTATTACTCAAAAACTATAAACTTTAGCAAAATTTTATAGAGAATACTTTCGTTTTAAAATTGCCCAGAATGTTGAAAAAATAATAATTCATCCCGAAAAACTTTAATTTTTTGAAAAATTGTTTTAACAATTGGCTATAAACAATTGAATGCTCGACTTTTCGGCAAAAATTGTGATATTCGGATTCAGCGGATCAAAATACATAACAAAAGTTTAGCTTCATCCGTCGAGCTCGAAATTTTACGAACATATAATACCGTATCCACATCGAAAAACTATAAACGCGTTTTTTTCGAAACGATGTTTTTCAAGTCGGTGACCACTATAATTCAAAAACCACTCGATGGATTTTGATGAAATTTAGTGTGCTCATTGATAGCATTAAAAACTAGTCCTTAATCGAAGGATTTTCATTTTTTTTGAAAATTTCTATTTTTTTAAACAATAAACGAGCGATTTTTTGGTCGAAAATTGAAAGTTATCTGTCGGAAGCCGCCATTTTGTAAATTAAAAAAAAAGCTTCGATTAAGGACTAGATTTATTTTTAAACGAATGATTTTTTTTTGTTTTTTTTTTATTTCGGATGATCCAGTAAAATTTTATGATGGTCACCGCAAAGCACTACATGCCGAAGGGGGTCCGACAAAGATGGCGATATTTTTATAAATAATCAATGTTTTTCTTTGAAAATTTGTACAAGTCAAGTTGAAATATAACATAAAAAGTCTGTGTAACCACCTTTGTAAAACAAACTTAATTACTATAAAAAAAAATTATTCAAAATGCTCGTT
Organism: Ophion slaviceki; assembly: GCA_944452715.1. Lineage (NCBI taxonomy): Eukaryota > Metazoa > Arthropoda > Insecta > Hymenoptera > Ichneumonidae > Ophion > Ophion slaviceki. The sequence continues at coordinate 15,471,855 of OX101786.1, read as the reverse complement.
TTTTACGCCTCTGACTGCATCTCACCCCTTAATTCCGAAGAGTCAGGGAATACGAGTGATATCGATGATCGTATTAGTGGTGGAAAATGAGCAAAAGTTACGTCGATAAATCGGGCTTATCTCGGTGACAGCTTCAAGGTTGCAATCCTTTCATTGTACCTAAGGCCTGTCTTCGTTCGAATAATCGCTCGTCTAATCGTGAAAAATATTGTATAATACGGTTTTTCACTGTAATCGTTATTGCAACTCTCTCATTTAATATCGTACGTGCATCGATTGCAGTGTTTTCCTCCTCTCGTGTGTTCCGTACGACCAATCGAATAACTTGGTATAAATAGATTCAGTCTGTTTTTGCCTGCATCGTTTTCTCTATATCTGTATGTCTTGTTGTACGCGACTACGTCTATCCTTTCGGTTGCAAAGTGTCAAGTTCACACCGCGAGCACTCCTGGTGTATTTTATCTCCGTTGTAATTGCGTTTCACGGATTTCGAAACATCAACCTACTCGAAAGTTGGCCTTTTTTTCGCCCAGTCTGAATGGAGATTTTTTGGATAGTTGATAGAGTCAATTTTACGAAGGTGGAAAAATTCAGAAAACTTCGGGAATTTTTCCGGAAATTTGACACTAAGAATACGATAAGTGTTCACGAATTGTTTAAAATGAAATTATTCGAAGTTAGTTTATTTTTCGCGGAGTCTGAATAAAAGTGGATTTAAAAGATATATTTTCTAGTCTATTTTACGAAGGGGGACAAAATTCAAAGAATTTTGGGAATTCGGACGTCCATTGGGATAAGAGACGACGCGAGGGGGTCCAATAATTGAAATTCAATTGCTTCACGTGGTGTTTGGGGAATGTTGAAATATTTGGCTCGATCGGATGATCTCCGAATTATCAACTATCGCGTTTTTGGAAAAATGAATATTATTTACGATTTTTACTTTTTCACGACTGGTTAACCCTTCGACAGTACACTTCCGCCACGAACCTCTGACTGCATATGGGGTCGATCGGACCCCAAACGTTTATCAGATCGTTGTATTTCGGTAAATATGCATTTTTTTTTATACAGACATCTTTTGTCGTCAATGATCCTTATTTTATGGCCCAACCTTTATTTTTTAAGGCAAACAAAAATTAAGTGCCTAAACAATCATTCAAAGTGGGAGAGGCGTTGAAAAATACGTACTTGTATGAAAAAGATAATGTTTTTTTTTTTCAAAATATAAAAAGATTTTCTTTGAGGTTTTCAAAGAGGAAGATTTGTAGATACGAAAAAAAAACAGTGTCGACCGTCTTTTCAACAAGTATATTTATACGGAGGTTTGAATCTGAGCATTTTCGGGATAGTGAAAAATGGAAAAAAATCGACTCCTTCGGTAGATTCATTGTTGAAAAGTACATTCTCTGCTTTTTTTACTTCAATGACTTATTATTATTGACATTTACCGCAATCGACGCATAAGTACATTCGGTGCTCGTTGCACATAGCCCTCCTGCATAACGGACACTTGCTTTTAGTTTTATGATCGGCATTCTAAATACACAATTTATTATAGTTGCGCAAAATAAAAAATATCTATGAGCATTCTCTATCGTAACTCACTTACATGCAGAAATAAAATGGCAAATTTCACCGAATATTTTTTCTTCACTTTTTCACTTTTATGGCACTACTGCGTAAACGGGGTCGACTCAACCCCAGATCCTTTTTCGACAGCTGTACTCAGTACACGGGCCGGATGTAGGATGGGGGCTGAGCGTCCACATATAGAGTAGAGTGGGGGAACATTCGAGCGCCGCACTGCGGCCAAATAGGTTACCTCGTTTTGAGATGTAGTTAGTTTAAAAAAAATAGGGTTAAAACGCCCCTGTGTGTAGTAGAAGGGTTAAACATCCGAACGTCAGTTTTTTTGACGGTTCCTTCGTATACAATTGCGGGCCTTTATTCCACGATTGCACGAGGGCACAGGGAAAGTGCCGAAAACCTGTGCCGATACAGGCGATTTTACCGAGTTTCAGTCGCGTTACGATAAAAAAAATTCAGTAAAACAGTCTCCCACTCGGTAGTCGACGCGCAAACCAGTGCGCGGATGCGCGATCACCCATCGAAGTATTGACCCAGGTGAATGTTGCTTAACGCGCGAGATCGCCGACGCCACGTACCGATCATTTTTCAATTCAATTATTTTTCAGTTCAATTATTTTTTCTATTTTCAATTCAATTATTTTAATTTTTTCAATTCAAGTATTTTTCATGTTTCAATATCAATTTATTTATTTATCGATTTATTGACGCGGACGAAATACGCTCGTTTTTCGCCGGATCCAATATCGTTAATTGCGATGACCTCTATCTTACCGGTGCAAGAGGCTGGCCTTTAATTCCCACAATCATGTATGATTACGGTACTTTGTTCAATTAGTATACATTTTTTTTTAATATCGATACTTCGAGCCGATCTTGTTTGTTTCCAACTTTCCGTTTTTTATTTTTGTGAAAATGTTCCACGTAGGAATAAATTTTTCGACTAAATATTTAAAAAAAGGTGTGACGAATTTCTAAGTCATACAATGAATGGAAAAGTTAAAGCTTAAAAAAAATCCGTGAAGAAAAGATGTATTCTGTGGTATATTTATGTTTGTAAAAATGTTCCACATGGGAGTAAATTTTTCGACTAAATATTCAAAAAACGGTGGGAAAAATTTATAAGCCATAAACTGATAAATTTAATGCTTTAAAAAATTCCGTGCAGAAAATATACATTCTGTCGTATATTTATTTTTGTGAAAATGTTCCACATCGGAGTTAATTTTTCGACTAAATATTCAAAAAAGGTGTGAAGAATTTCTAAGCCATGAACTGATTGGGAAAAATCAATGTTTAAAAAAAATTCTATGGAGAAAATATATATTCTGTGGTAAAGACTCAAAACGGAGAAAATGAACACTAAAAACATTTGCTAGGTAACAGATGACGTTGAAGTTTGCATCGTTGGAATGCAACGATTTTTGTTTTTAATTTTTTCATTTCTTCATTTCAGGGTTGTTACGCATTATTGACTCAGAAATTTCCTGACTTCTCCAGGTTTTCCATACAGGTTTTGTAAAAATGCCAAGTTTTGCAAATGACCCATATTAGGGTCAAGTAAAGAACACTTCGTTTTCGTCAAATATATATTATTTTTTAAGTCAAAGACCACAAGTCAAGGCTCGTTTCAACCATACTATTATTTGTAAACGTTACAAACTATACGGGAAAAATTATATACGTAGAAATAGCAAAGAATCATTTTTGTGAAAAAAAAAACATAACATTTTTAACCGATTTGAACAAACAAAGGAAATTTTCAATTCGATCCTTCTATTAAAAAATTATGTTGACCTGGATAACATAATTTGTTTTAAGATCAAATATATGGAAATGTTGAAAATTGAAATAAAATTTTAAAACATCGATATCCGAAAAACAATTTAAACATTGTAAAGAAAAAAAACACATTAAAAGCAAACACGGAACCTGTTCTTCATTATAAACAGATTTTTTTCTGCCGGTGACAATAAATAAAACATAAATATAAACACTTATCTATAATAATAATGATGTGGTTGTGTATCGACAGATCGAATGCAAATGTATAGAGCTTTACAGCGAATAAGTTTTCAGTTTTTTTTTTTATTTTCAATATATGTCACTGACATAACTTTTTTTGTATACTGAAGTATAATGAATTTTTTGTATACTGTATGTATAATGAAGAATAATATATAATAAATATTAAAAATATACAAAAATATTGATTTTCAGCCTGTTCTTTTTTTTTGTCAAGTCAGTTTCATTTTCCGCAATTATTGCAAAAAGTAAATTCTGAGAAAGTTCCAGAAAATTTTCAAAATTCCCTGATTATTCAGGAGGAAAGGAATTCCCTGAGTTTTCCCTGTTTTCTTTATGCGTAACAACCCTGAATTTTTATCGTTATCGAAAGCCTTTTTTTGCAATTTGAGGATCGTAAATATATGATAAGAATATGGAAAAACGTTTCAATAATTTGTACAGCCTAAATCAAGCCCCGTGACGCCCCGAAAATCACGGTTATTAAAAAAAAATTAAGGAAATAAGTAAGATTATTGAAAAATCGTATGGACATGTATTTGTATTATGTTAACAATGTTGTGTACCGAACTTCATTAAAAAGTATCAATTATTAAAGGGGCGCAACGGTGTACTTGATTATGCCCATTCGATTTATCTGAAACGAAAAGACTAATTTTTTTTTCTTAAAATAGATAATATTGGTTTATCGTGTTTCAATCATCAAACAATTTTTTTATTTATTTTCATTCGATTTCTCGAGGAAAAATGACATTATTGTTAATAACAAATGAAAAAAATACGTTAAGAAGAAACACGTCGGTCAAGACTAAACTACTATCACACTGAATAAATATACCAAATTAAAAGTCAATCGGTTCATTAGATGTCGAGAAATCGTGTACACCGTTATGAAATGCATAGTTTCGAGAAAAACGCGTCAAAAGATCGACTAGCAGTTCTATCGTTGTCATCATAAGTTAACCTCCAATCTGCGGATCCTGCATCGCATGTTGAACCTTCCTCTTCAATTTGAGTCGCCCCAAACAACCATCGATTTTTGGAAATTTTCACAGTAGCCTAACCTCTTAAAAAGAATTAATGTTTGTTGCAATGACAGTTAAGTCACAATGAGCAAGTAAACGTATATTTATGTATATAAATTTTATTTGCAAAAATACTTAGAAGACGGTTTCTTCGTTATATATATATATAACAATCATCGACGCTTTTTTTACAATCTTTCGAAAATTCATGTCGACGAATGATACAAATTATGCGTATGTGTATTTATATGTATATCTATATGTACATATACATAAAGAATTATCGCTTAGAGCGCCAGAGCGAAATTAAATTATCGTCGAATAATCTATGTTGATCACAATCTTTTTTCTGCCAGAAAACCAGTCTATCCGACAAGAAAAAAAATCTACGGCCGTGAGCAAATTCGCCCTACGGAGAAATTGTACACTGACAAAATAGAGGGCATGTTTTTTATGGCCCCTTGGGCGAAATTCGTTCAAACGCAATGAGGGAGGTTCATTGGGCGATTTTTCAAAATATTTCGCTGCTCGGATAAATTGTAAATATCTTAACGTTCCGTCTCTCTCTTTTTCTCGCCTGCGAGACCGCAACGGCGAATAACCGATCGTATAGCTGTCTCTTCTTTTTTCACAACCGCGATATTTACAGTTCGAAAAACGTTCGTGCACAGTTGTGATAACATTTCGATGATTTTTCAAATCAATGAGGACAAAAAAGATAAACAAAGTTATTTGTTTCTACAGTTCCGTCGTTGGTTCGCTCGACGAAAAAAATCCTATCTATACGTGTGTATGTATAATTTGTGTACATAATTGTTCCATGGGACCAACTGACAGTATGGCTCTTCGCGCTTGAGATTGGCGACGCAGCGCATCGTGTGCGAGGTATTCACATTACAAATTTATTCAACGGAGACGTCGATAATAAAATTCAAAATTTCGAGTCGATGAAATTTCGAACTTTCTTGCTGGCTCATTTTTGGCCGCACGGGAGCATTCGCAAAAAGAATTACGCGCGAGTTATCATTTCAGAGGAATCGTTTCAACCGTACTCTCATCGTTGTGCGAATCAAAAAAGTTTTTACTCTTGGAGAGATCGGCTCTTCGAAAAAAAGAGAAAAAAAAAAGGAAGATAAAACTTATATCGAATATTCACTTGATAACGAAAATACAAAACGAAAAAATATGTAGATATTTGTGTGAGGAAATTGTACGTTCGAGGGTTTAGTATTGTGAAAAATACTTTTGTACGGAGACCGAATGAATTGAATATTTTCAAAATCGAAACTTTTTTTGCGATCGCAGCTTGTCAGTACGAAATTAATTCTCGATTTCTGGATCAACCATAATCGTTTCGACGTTACTGTACCGAGAAAAACGTGTCTTGGCGACGAAAATAATTGATAAATATTTAAAGAGAACAATTTCCGAACCTCTCAACCCCGAGGCAAAACTTCCCCTTGAAAATTCGGAGTTTTTAGTTTTTTAAATGGGCTACGGTCAGAGTAATAAACATTTCGATGATTACGATGAACAGAATTATTTTAACATTACGAAATGCGTAACAATTATTATTCGTATGATCAAAATAATGTTTGAGACGACTGTAAGTCTCCAGCGAGTCGGCGAAATTTAGACCCTCGTTAAAAAAAATCCGGCGATTCAAATTATTCGTATCGTTGCAGTGCAATGAGAATTCGCTCCTTCTTGGATGACCCAACTTTTTCGGCACAGCTAGGCTGGGAAAAACGCTCAAATGTTTTTAGGATCCTCATAGAAGATTTGCAACCTAAATATGCAAAACATTGAACATATTCTTAAATATGGTTGAGAATTTTTTTTATATTCCTTCATTCGTCCTTTGAAAATGAAAAATAAAAGAATAAAATGGAATTTTCGTTGTATTCCAGCGATGCGATCTTCAATGTTAAAGGGCACAGACCCTTTTTTATCGTGTTTACTTCTACTTGAAGTTCAACTGCCAAGCATCGGTGCGTTCTACCACATCGTTTTCGACCAAAGATCCGATTCTAGGTAATTCGACATTTTTGTGATAAATCATGAATTCTCGTGACCTCAATTCGCGATTCTTCAACAAAAAAAACTTTGTTATATTGCCCGGATGACAATATTTTTCTCAAAAAACGAAGTGTGCAAAACGGAACCTTCGGCGTTGAAGCCTCATTGAACGCATCGACATTGAAAAAAAGATCGCTGCAACCGTCCCAAAATGAAGGTCTGCTCGAAAGTGTTGAGCGTCCAACAAGAACAATTTCATAAAGTCATTTTCACAATCGAAAGTCCGGAGCGTGATGCATCAAAGATCGAAACGCAGGACATTTGGTGCATCACGCGTGCGGAAACGTGTGAAAACAGCTTTTCATTTGTCAACTTTAATCCGAATTGAAACTTCCAAAGGATCAGCGAAGTCTCAGGCAATCCTGCCTCAATTTTCCCGAAATACTGCAGAGTTGGGGGTAATTCTATTTATAAATACGAATACGAATTCACTCACATCGTGATTTGCATGTGAATATAAATACAAATTTATTCATACTTCACTTATTGCAAATACGAATACAAATACAATTGTATTCACAAATATTCTGAACATACAAATAAATTCACAGAAAAAATTGCGAATACTCACAAAAAATTGTAAATACAAAAAAAATCACAAAATAAGTTGTAATTTTTTTCGTATTTAAGACAAATTAAAATCAAATTCACAATCATTAGATTTAAATTTACACCAAAAGTGAGTTCCAACGTATTTTAAGAGAAAACATTGCGTCGAGGCAAAGAAATTTTTGCAAAGTAAATTGTGAGTTTCAGATATTACATTATAAATATGAAAAAATTCACAAAATAAGCTGTAAATTTCCTTAAGTTGAAGAAAATAAAAATCGAATTCACGACAATTATATTAAAATTTCTAGCACAAGTGAGTTCTTACGTATTTTGAGATAAAACATTGTGTTGAGGCAAAGAAATTTTTGGACAAAAAGTAGTGATTTTCAAATATTACTTTGTAAATACTATTTACATAGTCAAAATACGTAAGAACTCACTTTTGGTGTAAATTTTAATCTAATCATTGTGAATTTAATTTTAATTTGTCTTAAATACGAAAAAATTCACAACTTATTTTGTGAATTTTTTTCGTATTTACCATTTTTTGTGAATATTCACAATTTATTTGTATGTTCAGAATATTTGTGAATACAATTGTATTTGTATTCGTATTTACGACAAGTGAAGTATGAACAAATTTGTATTTATATTCACATAAAAATCACGATGTGAATAAATTCGTATTCGTATTTATAAATAGAATTACGCCCAACTCTGAAATACTGCCCGTCCGCGTCTCCGTATAAATTGAATTCCCCTTTTCCCCTCCTAAACTCTAAAGTTGCGTCTATAACGAGATCGAGGATAATTCTTCTGTCATTGCTCGTTGCCCTCGGCGTTGTTACCAACGGCTATGATTTGTTCGTCCGTGGTGATCGGAGGTTCGTGATGTCCGTTCCGATTGGACGACGTTCTTATTTCTATGTGACAAACGGCGGTCTCGACGTTCTCCAAGTGTTTCCTGTGTGAGTTATCGAACTCGTAGAATTTTCGCCGTTGGATCGTGGTTGCCTCTTGTCTCCATGGTGCGACGGAGGAGCGTGTTTTTCGCGGTTGATGATCAAGGGTCGCTTGCATCCTCTCGAGGGCAGCTCTGAGCGGCAAGAGGCCAACGGCGAACGGAATTTCGCGACTGGTCTCGTGGTTCAACAATTCCTCGCTAGAGTCGCGATGATACTCGAGAACGTCGGACATGTCGCCCCAGAGGGCGCGATCAACGCTCGCGATCGTGTTCAATCTCGTGTTCACCAGGATATCCGAGGAGTCCGGGCTCTTTTCCGGCTTGTCGCGACCTTGACGAGCGCTTCTCGTTCTCTCGTCTCTCCCGCGCGTTATCTTCGAAGCCCTCGACGATAATTTCGTGGCGCTTCGCAGAGAGCGCGAATTTCCACTTTTTTCCACAGTACGAGTCTCCGCAACGTTCTCGTCCGTCACGCGAAAATTGTTGTCCCTGTTGACTCGGCGTTTCGTCTTTGTCTGATAATCCTCCGGGTCCAAGGACTTATCGCGCCCTTTCGGGACGTTCGTCACGCCCGTGTTGTTGTTCAACGAGTCGTCGGTCTCGGGCTGATTGATACGCACGCTTCTGCGCAGTACCGGCGTTTCCGAAATAACCGCGTGGCCATTTTGGCACGAGAACGATTCTTTCGGCTGCGGGGGTATGTCCGGATCGGGAGTCGAGATCTTGTGGGAATTTTCACGAGTAGCGTCGCTGTTTTCCGTCTCCGGATTGGTGCCCGTTGAGAAGTTTGCCGAATTTATCGTGCAACCAACGACGTTCTGTATGGTCTCGGTACTGAGGCTCCATATGTACTCGGATGTTTCCATGTCGAGACTAGCGGTCGAGATGTCGATGGGAGACTCGTTCGACGAGGACTCGTCGTTCAGATCGATGCTCGACGTGCCCAGGCTCGTATCTTCCCTCGAATCGCAGACATTTTCGAATATCTGAGATCTCTTCTCGTCCATTGATTTGCGACGTTTGTGCGTGTAGACTTTTAAATTCTTCCCTGCCTTGTCACTGGGCTTGGGCGCGGTTGTAATTTTTGCTTCAAGAGTGGATAAGGGCGTGTCCGTTGCTTCTTCTTCGGACCACTCGTCGCTCTCGAGTTTTCGCTTCTTGGGCGTATAGACGCGCGAACATTCGCCGACCTCCTGAGCGCCGGTGAGACCCGTCGTTGCACTCTCGGGCGACGAATCTTCTCGCGAATCAACACCGGTGACAAATTCACAACGCGTCTCACTGCAAAGTGAGCTGATTGGATTGTCCTCGGTGAGACTTGGAAGCTCATGATCATCCGTTGATTCTTCACCTTCAGCGGCGTACTCGATTGCGCATACTTTCAACGACTCGCCGTCCAGCGTGTCCAGCGTCTCCAGCGGGTCCAACGGGTCCAGCGTGTCCAGCGTCTCCAGCGGGTCCAGCGTGTCCAGCGAAACCTTGTCCGACTCGCCAATCTCGCGATGCTTATTGAAACTGGCAGTTTGTTCGTCGGCTCTTTCCGCAATTTCGTACAACGAGCTCTCCTCGTCCGTGTAACTTATTCGTGCATGATTGTCGAGTGTACGATCGATTTTGGTCTCCAAAATTTCGGATTCGTCGAGATCACGTGGCAGTGACTTTTCGTCGCAACGCTCGCCGCTCGGACGCGCTTTGCAGTTCTTCACCGCCTCCGTTCGGCAACTCGTGGGGGAAACTTCGTCGTCCGATGACACTTTGTCCCCGGATGGCTTGGATTTGATCATTGTCTCGACGATGCGCTTCAATTCATTCACCTGCGAATTTTAAAGTTTCTTTGGTGATATATGCGAGATGGAACTAGAGAAAAAAGAAGCAGTAATTTTTAAATTCTTAAATATGCGCTCGAAATGTAAAGTATCGTAAAGTATCGTAAAGCTCGTATTTAAAGTTATCGCTATCGTATGTAAAGTATCGTAAAGCTCGTAAAAGTTGCAGGTGCATGTTTGTTACGCATTATTGACTCAGAAATTCTCGGATTTTTCCAGGTTCTCCATACAGGTTTGCAAATATTCCAGGGAGATTGGGGTCAAAGAACATAATTTTTTTAGATCAGATATATGAAAATGTTGAAGATTAAAATAAAATTCAAAAAAACTGAATTTCGAGAAATAATTTAAACACTGTCAAGTAAAAAAAATACAGAACCTCTTGTTTACTATGAACAGAATTTTTTATGTCGGTGCCAATAAATAAAAACATATATATAAACGCTTATCTGCAATAATAATTGTGTGGTTGTGTATAGAAAAATCAAACGCAAATGTATAGAGCTATAGTTATTTCGTTTTTAGTTTTAAACATTTCCAATGTGGGGCACTGACATAACATTTTTTATGGTGTTGAGGTTTGCATCGTTACGCTGCAATGAATCTTTTTTCTTTTATTCGTATTACCCTATTTTTTCGACCCATTTAGGCTACAGAAATCGTTGGAATATTTTTGAGGATCCTTATTAGAGTTCCACAGCCTGAACTTGAAAAAAAAGCGTTTAGATAGTAATAAAACTAAAGAAATGAAACAATAAAGAAGAATTTGCGTTGCATTCCAACGATGCAAACTTCAACACCATCTTTTTTTGTATATAATAAAGAACAATATAAATATTGAAAATATGCAAAAATATTTATATTTATACTTTTCAGTTTTTTTATGAAGTCGATTTCGGTTCTCGCAATTCTTGCAAAAAGTAAATTCTAGAAAAATTCCAGCGAATTTTCAAAAGTCCCTAACTTTTCTCTGATTATTCCAGGAGAAATGGAATTTTTTGAGTTTTCCCGGTTTACCTCGCAACTGTCATAAATTTCGTGCCCTTCAACTGTTTGGAATCCTACAGTTTGGTAAGAGTGTATGGGTGGGCCAAATGACAAAATCAGAATTTCAGTACGTTAAAATTATGAAGCGAATCATGGTAAGATCTTCAAAATCGTTTCCGAAACATTCCGTACCATTTTTTCGTTATGCTTTTTCTTATTTTGTTTGACAGTAGAAAAACGTAAACGCACATGCGAAACTACTGCGAAGTTAAAAGTATTTTAATTCTTCAACGGGCTCGCGAGTCGGTCCTCTATTCTTCACACAGATTTAGAATAAACGAAGTAACAATGCCTCCCATCTTTATCATCATTGTAGCATTTGTGCAAGACTCATATACACCCTTTAAAGAGCACATTCTTATTGCACTGATACAAGGGCACAGGAAAACTGGCGAAAACCTGTGCAATGACAGGCTACATTTTATCGAGTTACGGTTGCAGTACCATTGAGACTTGAATGAAACTGACTCGTGCTCTGCGTAGTTGGCGCTAAACCCAGTGTATGGCTAAGTAGTCGCCCATCCAAGTATCGGCCAAGCCGATGCTGCTGAACATAGGAGATCACTGGAGCCGTGCACCGACCATGCATCCACCTTTGCTAGTTGACTAATCAAATTCCAATCAACCAATGAATACACCTTCGATTTGCCATGGATAATTAATCTTGATGATTCAGACTCAGTATCACAACATCTGGACATAGCACTGCAAAATATACTATTTCTAGAGGCCTTTTCAGAGGCCTCTTCGAGTCTGCGAGTACTTTTCTTTCAGGTCTTGCACCTGGTTGAAATTTTAAAAAATGTCGATTTTTCGTGCTCGACGGAATCTCAAAAATATTCTTGGAGAATTTCAAGTCGATCCGTTCATTATTGAGTAAGTCATGGGCATTTATAGATAGATTCTGAGAACTGGCGAACTTCAAACGCATTTTTCTCAAAATTATTTTATCAAAATTGGCGACTACGATATCTCGAAAATTACTGCACCGATGCACTTCAAATTTTACAAGTTTCTTTCACATGTCAAAAAGTAGTGCTTGAACGAAAGAATTTGTTTTTTCGATGCCTAGTTTTTTTTTAATCAACGAAAATAGTGTTTTTTTTCCACCGAAAATCGAGACTTTCACTTTGGACTCCAGCAATTTTTTGAGCCATCAATATTTCATAACATCCTTTCTACAAGCACTAGATTATTTTATGCAAAAATTAAATGCGTTTGATTTTGTTGTTGGGCGATTTGTTTCTGAGCAGCAGTGGCCGCTGTGGAGGACGTTTTTCAAATAGCGGCTCGCGCAAACCATTGTATCAACCACATTTATAAATATGTTTCAATAAAAAAATAGCAAAAAATACACAAAACCATACTGTTTAAAATAAAATAAAAAATTGAAAACCTGCACGCATTTTTCCAGAAGAATATCACGAAAATTCCTCTTTTTTCCGGCTACGAGCATAGGATGACTGCTCAAGGTCTTTGATATACCAAAGACCATGCACACCGGTGTGTGTTCAAAAACTCAAAGTGAACGCCTATTCGAGTTAAAAAAATGAATAAACAGTTGGAAGATTGAGGGTAATTTCTCACGGAACAGGCGTCACGACTGTTCTCTCAATGAATTAGCCACGCTGACTCATTGCCCGAGAACGGCAACCCGAAAACAGGGTGCACTCCCTGAATTAGAATGATGAAGGTTGCATCGTTGGAATGCAGTGACATATTTTTACACTGAATTTCCAAAATTTTACCAACAGATTTAAGCTATAAAGATCCCGCGACCATCTTCTAGGCTCCTTATTGAACAATCTACAGCACGAATCTACAAAATATGATTTTCGATACCAATGAAAATAAGGAAGAGAAGAAAAAATCGTTGCATTTCAACAATGCAAACTCAAGCCCATGAATTAGATGCAAGAAAAAAGTGTTCGCATATAAAGGTTTTTCTTAGGCAACCAATTCTTTATAATATTTATATTTTTCAATTGTCCGAAATGTAATATTTTTCCACTATCCGAAAAAGTACCTGCGCATTCTCCTAGTAAAACTCGCTTTAGAACAGCTTCTGTGCATGTTTTACCCACCAGCCCTGAATCTAAGATTCTTGCCAGCCGTGGCAAAAACTTGACATTGCCGCTGCTCCTCTCCAGTATTTGAGATTAATGATTTTTAAAAACTCACAACAAATATACTGAGTAGGATTTTTGTGACAGAGAGAATAAGACCCTTTAAATAAATTTGCACTCTTTATCACCTATTGCCTAATAACTTTTCTTTATGTGTGACGTTAAGGGGCTCGTCTAGTGTGTCAGATCAAAAGAAGAGAAAACGGCCTTGCATGACTTCTTTGAAGAAGAGGAAGGTGTACTCTACAGTCCAGGCATAGCAGATTGATAGTGAGACCATTGTTTTATTATGAATTATATACAACAACTTTTAAACGCGTTTTTCTCAAAACACGATTTTTTCAAACTACTGCCATGATATCTCAAAAACTATTTGATTGATTCTACTTAAATCTAGACAGCATCTTCAGTACATATATAACTACAAGTTGAACTAAAATAATTAAGATTGCTTCATTAGGTTTCTTTTTATCAGCTATAAAGACCCCAAAAAAATACGAAAAATTGAATTCTTTTTCTAAAGCGTAAAAAAAAATATTTTTTTGGAATTCTAAATTTATTTTAGTTCCATGTAGAGCCTCAAGTCTCACGATTAAAATTGCGTTTGGTTTTTTTATTTCAGATAAGCAGAACGGCCGGAATCATGGCAGCAGTGGAGTGCCTCTTTTTATACATGTGTTCCTGCTGGGCAGTGTATCTCCGACTGTATTCTATACAATGACTTCAAAAAATTCACAAAGTTTGTTTAAATGTTAATAAAAATGATATACAATTTATACATTATTTTATTTTAATGGTTTGTCAAAAAAAAAAAATCCCCAAAAATGCATTAAATGACGGCCTTCACACTAGAGGACCCCGTTCATGTAGAATACATACAACCAGTGTAGACAACACACAAGTCTACTGTATACACACCTACAATCTTTAGGTCCCAGCAAGTTTTACTATCTAATCTTACTACAGTTTTACACAACGAGCTTTGCTTTCGGTGAAAGAATCTATTACCTCATCAAAGTTCATCTCATAAGCAGTTTTATTTTCACCGGCTAGGATCGCGAGGCCATCGAAACTCACTTTCACTAAAGGGCCCTGGATGCTAGGCGCTTTAGTGAAACGAGTTTTTTTTCAAGCACATGAATTTGGCGCCGCCTTAAATTGCCACCCGGGGCAGGTATCCCCCCCTAGATTCAGGGCTGCTACCCACATTCATCCTCCCATTCCCTCACTCCCTCCACAAGCTACAGAACCGATTCCGTTTGCCAACCAAACTTTTTTTCTCCGCCTACGGCACGGATCCAGTGTCTTTTTCCGCACGATCATTCACAAACTTTGCGCTAAGTGTGTACTTCTCTACCTTGAATACTTGAGCGGCGTCAAGAAGGGTTTGCAAGTGGCATTGAGAAATGGTGGTCTCTCCGCAGTACATGAATTCCACCATGGCCTTGAGAACTTCAAAGTCGAGGTCTCTCAGCAGTATGATAGGCTCCTGGCCCAGATCCTGCTCCAACATTTCCTGAAAAAATTGCGGCGCCAGGCGCGCGTTAGTCGGCCATGGGAGTACGCGAGTACCTCGATACGCTGTAGAGTCACCAACGAACCTCGAAGTAGAGACTGGACGAGGCTAGCACGAGCTTGTGAACTCTGAGCTTCTGTCCCTGGCATATGAGGGTGACGTCGACGAGCGCCTGACGCGCCAGGAGTCCGCTGAATCTCTCGGTGACGTGAGCCGCGTGACCCGTCCACTGGAGCACGTACTCCTTGCCGCTCTCGACTATCGCCATTTCTGGCGTACAAAAATTCACATCTTACTTTCCGCGATCTATTTCGGTGCATCGGGAAACTCGAAGCTCGGCACGTATCTCGGCTATACGTGCATGCGGAAAATTCAAGTTTTCCGTTTGCGCGAAGCGACTGGGCGATTCTCGTACTCACCGTTCGTAGAATCGTATCGGACACCCGGAAATTTCTCGGCAGAACGTAACGCACTTTTTTCTTTCTTCCTCCACGAAATACAATCCGATGCTTTCTTGGCATTTAGGAAATCACGTATGCAAAGAGTCGCCCCCAGCGAGTGCGAGAGATTCGCGGTGGCCTCGAGAAGATTCCTCGAGCATCGCGTTCCAATTTCCTTCGGGGGCGAAAAAAAACCGATCCACGCGGAAAAATAGTGCACGAGGACGATAAAGGAGAGGAAAAAAAAGGACGATGGCTCGTGGTGAACGGCGAGTATCCTAATGTTATTTACACGACTTTTGTATTTTCAAATATGTTTGCGAAATGGTGAGAAAAAAAGTTAGACAAGCCGATGTTTTTATGTGCGTGCTACGACGTGCGCCAATCAAACTCGAATATCGTTCGTCTCACTCGTATTTTTTGTACTTGGGTAACGCGTAAACTGATCATCACAAAAATGAGGATGGTATCGAGTACTCTATCTCTCTCGCGCGCTCGAGGATTTCACGGTACGCAAAAAATAACGATACAGCGCGCGCTATGCCCCGACGAAAAACTGTACGAGCGTGGAAAAACTGCGAGACAGAGGACGAGAGAGCAGGAACGCGCAGTAGCGTAACGCCCAACGCGACGATCAACAATTTTAACGTCTCGTAACAGAATGAGAGATCCGCTGGCGAGTAGCGCGTCGATCCATCCATGGTTACGCCAGTGTGTTTATGTTCGTTCTTTTTGCTCGTCCCGCTGACGCGATTTCTATCCTGCTCTGGTCGCTGACGGTGTGGCAGAGCGCTATCCTACTCGTGGCGGACACGGCAGGAATGTTCTCGCACTTCGGTCGATAAGGAAACAGGCAGGGAAACCGAGGCAAATACGTTCCGGAACTAATGAATTCAATTTTTACGGAAAGCACATTTTGTTGGAAATTACTTTGATACTTTTAAATAATTAATTTGTTTGCTTTATTGATTTGTTTACGTTTTTTGGTCCCTGGGGTCTCACGAAATTGATTTACTTGCGTGTAATTATAAAAATTACAGCTGTCAGCAGAAGCTGTACTTGCGCGAGAGAGATGGCTGCGATTTTCGAAACGATGTTTCTCAGGGAGGAACAATATTAAGACGGAATGACACCTCATCGCGGTCGGTATGGTAGAACAATTATAGATTCCCAAAAATCTCTGAAACGGCTCGTCAGATCCCGTCGAAACTTTGCCAAACGACGTCAAAAAGATAGACGAACAGCTGTCTGCCCCTCAAATTTGCTGAATTTGAGAAAAAAAAACGCAGATCGGGTTATCATAAGCCAATTTACGGTTTTTTTCTCAAATTCAGAAAATTTGAGGGGCAGACAGCTGTTCGTCTATCGATTTAACGTCGTTTGGCAACGTTTCGACGGGATCTGAAGAGCCGTTTCAGAAATTTTTGGGTATCTACAATTGCTCTACCATACCGACCGCGATAAGGTGTCATTCCGTCTTAAGGGGAGATATACACCTAGATGGTCGAGGTCGAGGATTTAGAAGCTATGAACATTCCGTCGACCGTAGAAGACCTACACTATGGGCCTGGTATCGATCATTCCATGTAAGTTGACAAATTTCATGATTTATTCATTCCCAAATTTTCAAACGCGTTTTTCTCAAAACCCCGTTTTTCAAATCGGTACCCAAAGTTTCTCGAAAACCCATGAACCGATTGCCTTGAGGTTTTTTGTGGTTATTCTATGCACCATTATCTAGTGCTTGTCATGGGATTTTTTCCCCGCTACTTAGTTGTTGTTTTATAGACAAAATAATAACTAATTTTTTGCCCACAAATCACTATTTATGTTCAAACGTTCGCCGTTTTGTCATAGATCGATATTTTGAAAATCGGCTATGACAAGTACTAGATTATAGTATCTAATTTAATAATCTTTTTGGTTTTTTTTCAAATGATTTTTGAAGAAACGCCAGTGGGTACCGTATACGCAGATTTTTTTACGACGCTCCAAGGATCATACAATATCCTTGTATATTTTTGATATTTTTAAATAAAGAAAATTAAACAAATTTTTTAATGTATATACTTTTAGATAATTAAAATCCCAATCCGAAATTTCAAATAGATTTCCTTGAAAAAATTCACGAAAATGACCTTTTTCCGGCTCCTAGGTGCATATCTCCCCTTAAGGGTGAAATAAAATTCTCAAGCTTTGCGCCGGTGAATTCTACAGAGCCTAATGCTTCGTTTTTCCTAGCAAATTAAACCATCTTTGAGAAAACTCTGTTAAAAAATGTGTGAGGTTATGTTGAACTTGTACTTGCCTCGACACCATGTATCACACGCTCCGACCACTTCGAAATTTCGAACCTTAATTTCGACCAAACGATACAAAAATAATAAAAAAATTAAACAACGAAATAAAAAAGTTCGTCGGATTTGATGGCCCTCTTTACACCGCACAACTTTTGTCTGGAACATTTTTTTGAGACGTCAATAATTACCGAGTTATTTCGAGTGGCAGAGATAAGGGGGACACCCTGTGTGTATATATATAACATCCGCCAATAAACAAGTGTCTTAGGTGACAAGTGGCGCCACGAGTGGCAGAATGAGACACTAATAAATCCGGACGTTTACCGGGCAGTGTCTTACCCCAACAGGACTACCATTAGCTAGCAACCATTCGGTCGGTCCAGCAGCATGTTGACCTAGCCGACGTCTATTCTATTCGGTCAGTTGCTTTCGTGCGTCGCGAACTTTACATCATTGTTTTTGCATGTCAAAAAGTCAAGCCAACGAAAGAAAAAAAAACTCAACGTGCATCGAGCGAATTGTAACTATTTAATTGAATAAACTTTAGGGACATAATGCAGGTTGAATAATAAACAGCGTTTTTCAGTACTTTCTACATAACTTTAATTCATCAATCTGCGTGTGTGTGTCCGTGTGAGTATTTTAATCGTTTTTTCTTCTATAATTCTTTGTCGAGTAAATGTCTTGTTATAGAAAAATGCTAAGGATAATTACCCTATCGAGCCGCGTCGCGACATGCGCCTCGAGATTAAGAAACTGAGTCGCCGGAAGCGACCAAAGGGGAGAATGAGAGGCCATGATAATTATCCGTATCCTCGGGATTAATGTTATTATTTCGTTCTTATATTCGACAAGGATATATACATATATATCCTGCGCGTTAGTCTAAATTTACAAATGTTACGGTGTGGGTCGTTACTTCGTTTCTTTTCAATTACAATTAATATGTATAATTATGTGTTTCATATATATATTGAGGGTTCAAGGTGTTCCGCAGTTTGCTTACCAACACACACATTGTCTTTCATTTTTCTTTTCATATCAAATGGCGTAATACATCGATATTCGATCTAATCTTAATCAGCCTCTTTTAAATCGACAACTATATAAAAAGTAATGCGCTTTCATGTTTTCTCCGTCTTCATTGTCATTTTAAGTTTACCGCTTTCTTTCTTCACTCTTAACATACGTACATTGTGTATTTATCTTCGATTTGATACGCCTCGCGGACATTCTTTTTTTCTTACTCTTCTAAATCGTTTTTTCTTCTCTTTTTCGCCTGCTCGTACTCCTCGGGGAGCGACCCCGAGCTACGAGAGTCCTTTGCGTGGATTTTTCGTATTCAATTTTCCCTTCTATCTCAGTAGCACTCGCTCTCTCGTCCGAAAACTTATATCTTTCCCTTTTTTATTTCCCCACTCACTCCTACCAGAACGCGCTCACGAGGGTAGAATGTAACGTCTTAAATTGTACTGTCTTGAAAACATAACTCTTAAACGTCTTAAAGCCTATATGCAATAACGCGTGCGCACTAAACTTACTATCACAAACTCGTCTAGAGGAAGAAAAAGAAATAAGGAGTATATAATTAATCGGCAATAAAAAATGTTCTCGAAATTTGCATCGTTGGAATGCAACGACAATTCTTTTTTATAATCTTATTTCCCAATTTTTATAATAAAAATTGGGAATTTTAATATTATAGTAATAAAATATGAATAAAATTATAACGTCAAATAATAAAATTTAACATTATAATAGTAAAATATTTTTTTGCGGATTGAAATTCGACATCTCTGGGTCGCCAAAATAATGAACGAGGGATTTTCGTAACGAAGATTTGCCGGAATAAATTCGAGCAATTGGAAAATAATAATATTCGTTGCATTCCAACGATGCAAACTTCAATCTCATAATAAAAATGCATTCGCCCGAACTTTCGATAGCGCTGGCCCTTCGTTTTTTTTTAGCACGCCCCACCGCTGGGCTCATTTTTCGCTTCGTTTGACTGCATTTTGTTTTTGGTGTCGCATGTGGAATAGAGAGAACGCTGAGAATTTGCGGGGCCGGTGAAGTCGTCGATCATTACCGACAGGGGTCGAGCTCTCTCTCTCTCTTGCTCCCTCTATGTGTAGTATTACCGTGTGAGCTGTGGAGATTCCGATATCGCGATTTTATAAATTTTCGTTTTGCGTAGTTTTTTCGCATCTTCAAAGTCGAACGAACGAAGCGAATAAAAGTACAAGGCTTTATCTTGTCCACAATTTTTTCACTATAATACTGGAGGATACACGAATTCCTCGTTGAAATACAACCGCACGGGATTTCACTTGAATAAGCGAAAAAAATGCCCTTACGGGACCGCGAGATTCTCGATATTTTGCGAAATTATTATGTTGTCTTCTTTCAAATCTATTTAACGCTTTTAATTCGTCCACTCGTCTTATGTAATATATCCCTAACGATATTCTCGCTCTCCTTTTTGGCACACCACAAAAATCGCCCAACAATTTTTACTTTACATTTTTTTATTATGTATATATACACACACACACACACATATATATGTATGTATGTATATCTTCCGATTAATCTTCAACTTCGCATTGATTTTTTCTTCGGCGCTTTTCTTTTTTTACTTTAGTTTTCATTTAATCATTATCTTTAGTTGAATCACTAGTGATTGAGCTATATACGAGTTTCCTCGATGATACGTACGTATAATAGACGATCGTTAACTCGTATTATTATATTGTCCAAGTATATGCCTGTAACCAACGGTTTGTAATTCAGCGTCAATTATTCATCAAAGCCCTTCAAGCCGAGACGAACAAATGAAAAGTGCCCGAATAATCGGCACTACGTTCACTATGGAGGAACGTGTTCGTAACGAAAAAATTGGTTTTCCCTGACAAAAGCAACTGTATGTACTCTTACAGCGTGTGAAATGTCGATAAGCCTTTTTTTTGGTCAAACGTCGCGATTAACGATCGAGCAACAATTTCACGGGGTTTTTAAAAGGTGATTTTATTTTCTGGCTGATTCTAATATTCGCACTGACGAATTTTTTCCACGAAATGAAGGAAAGCCTCGTGAATCCGGATTTAAATATCGGATCCGCAATTTGCGTTGGAATTGGAGAACGAAAAAAAATTGTTCGATGACACGTTTTTTTAAACATAGAGACAAAACGGATTCATTCGTTTTAGTGTCAATAAATTTTTCGTTAATTTGAAAATGACAAAACTTGGGTATTTTCTTTTCAGTGGGTATATTTGGAATTATTTCCGAACGAAGGAAAATAGCCGAAATACTTTTATTTTTTCTCGTTGGGTCCGAGGAGTCACGCATGTCAACTTTCAGAAAGTGAAGTTCGGATCGAATTTCCGATTTCGTTCCCTCGCCTCTCCAAGCCCTAAATTTCCGTCGCATTCTCTCACCTAGCTAACTTACGTATTTACAGGACTAGGAAATCTTAACCTTATCAAAATCTCTCATCGATCGTTCGCTCGTGAATCCCAAAATTTCGTGTAAATTTTCAAAGATATCGAAAATTAGCAAAATAAACCGACAAGTTTCTCGAGTCGTCGTAACTGAAAAATAGAATTATCGTTTCACACGAACGTGGAACGAGAGTCGAATTTTTTTCGGATCAAAAACGTATTATGGGAAGTTTAAATTTGCACAGTATCGAAGCTGGATATTTTTTTCGTCGTTTTCTTGGATTCTCGTGACGTGAGGCGAAGAAAAAAATAATAAAAAAGCTTACGGTTTCCCGTGAGGGAAAGACCAGATCGAATGAGCTTAATACGAAACATGGAGTATTTTAAAAATCTAGCTTTACCTTAGATACTTTAATAACTGTTATATGCAATCAGTGTCCGCTCCCTTCCTTTCCACCCTCGTATTTTGTTATTATAATTTTTTTAATTTACGGAATTCCGATGCTTACGTTTCGGTGCGTAACTATCAACGCGGTTTTTCATCCTGATGGCTTTTCGCACGTGCAACGTCGTACTTTTTCGAAATATACTCAATCGCCCTTGGGTCCATTCTTCTCGAATTCTTTCCCACTGGCTACGCATTTTTCTCGCAGCTCTTCTCATCTTTTTCAACCGCCTTTTTTCGTATGGACCGATGCTTATTTTTTCGGTCGATCATTCCATTAGTAACCCTCGTTGCCTTGTTTCGGCTCGTTCGAATTCCAAAGGTTCATCTCGCATCGCACGAAGTGTGGGAAGCAGATGATTAACGATCTCGCCTCGTATCGATGTAGATTTTTTTTATTTTCTTTTTCTTCGTTCATCGAATATCTTATCGTGTCTCTTTCTCTCTTTCACGCTTTTCCACTCGATAGAAGAGCCAACAACAAACGGCGTTGGATCTCAGCAGGCTCGCCACATTTTTCGTTATAATCGAAAACGCTCGCTAGAAAAAAATATTGTTCGTTCGATGCCTTTGTTTTCTCGTTTAATTATATCCTTTTTTTCATCATTCTCGATATCAAATTATCGAGGCTATCCGCGACTCGTAACTCCATCCTTCGATCTGCAAGAATCCTCGACGTCTCTTAGTCAACTTCCGGTTGACGCGCATTTTTTATCTAACTCGTCGCATCGGTGGAATGTCACGAGAATTCTACATATCTTGCGCATCGTCGTGGTCTTTCGTTTTCGCAACTACGGATATAGGCATGTCCCTTCGAGGCCATGCGGAAACGATTTTACTTCGATTTCCGAGCTTCGTCGACAAGCGAAAGACTGACTTCCGGTCGTCTATATTGTCGTGCAGCTAAGATCATCGCCCTGGTAGGATATTTCTTTTTTCGTTTCTTTGCGTACGCTAATCTTCTACGGGATGTTGTCGATGATTCTAGTGAATTTTAACCTCTCTTTCTCTCCCTCTCTCTATCGATCTCCGGAATCATGGTTGTTACGCATTATTGACTCAGAAATTCACTCACCTTTCCCAGGTTTTGCATATATTCCGAGGAGATTGGGGTAAAAAAAATATAATTTTTTTAAGATCCAATATATGAAAATGTTCAACAATAAAATAAAATATAAAGAAGTGAAATAC
The DNA here is from genome assembly GCA_944452715.1 of Ophion slaviceki. NCBI lineage: Eukaryota > Metazoa > Arthropoda > Insecta > Hymenoptera > Ichneumonidae > Ophion > Ophion slaviceki. The sequence goes on along the minus strand of OX101786.1, from coordinate 15,449,286 downwards.
GGAAAATAATTTAAACTGTAAAGTAAAAAAAATATAGGAGAGCAATTCGAGAACCTGTTCTTTATTATGAACAGAAACTTTTATGTCAGTGCCAGTAAATAAAAAATGAATTTGAATACTTATTTACAATAATAATTGTCTGTTTGTATATCGACAAATCGAATGCAAATGTATAGAGCTTTAGAGTAAATTAGTTTTTGGACATTTTCTATGTGCACTGACATATTTTTTCTTGTATATAATGAAGAATAATATTAATATTGAAAATATACAAAAATATCTATGTTTATACTTTTCAGTTTTTTTTAAGTCGGTTTCATTTCTCGTTCAAATTCTGGAGAAATTCCAGAGAATTTTCAAAATTCCGTAACTGTTACTTGATTATTCCAGAAGTAAAGAAATTCTCCGAGTCTCCCCTGTTTTCCATATGCATAACTGCCATGAGTCCTTAATCTCTTTTTTTCACTCTCTCTCTCTTAATGTCCTTAATTGTTTATCCACTCAGCCTATTTTCAACATTCATTCGCCGCAAACTATCCAGCATATTTTTCGAACTTTGCACTCATTCTCTCATATGCTTATCGATCTCGATTCTCGCGCATTCAAAAATATTCTTAATCGCCGTATACGTCCAACGTTTCTATCGAAATAACGAGACGAAGAAGAGGCTAAACAAAAGATTATGCACCCCGAGCAGGTGATCGCGTCCGCTTACCCAGTAGGGTCATTCTTTGTGCTCAAAATTTATCACCAAACTCGTGCAGCATATACTTAATTTTTTCCAATTTCGAAAAATAATAGTCAAGGGACACCTCTTTCGCGGAGAGAAGAACAACGAAGCGATCGAACTTTTTTTTTACTCGATTCTTTTTATCGTACCATCCCCAATGGAACCGAAAACTTCGCCCCCCTCCTGAGAATTCCGACCATTGCCAAAATCAATAGGAGTTTGATCCTCAAACGAGAAACGAAAAAAATCAACCTGTAGACCGTCCATCGCGCCCATCGATCGCTCATTTCGCATTATCAATTCATTGCGTTCCCAGGAAACGTCACAAGTTTGGTCTACTCGCAAAGCGAATAAAGTCAAACAAATTCATCGTCACGAGCGATAAATTGCCGGGCTTTGAGATTTTCGCGGAATCGCCGAATTTGGGTCAATCGTTGACATTGGGATTTCAATTCCGTAGGTATCAGCAAAAAAAAAAGAAATCGTTCACTCAGCGGAAAACTACGTGGACATCTCCGTAGCAGCGATAGAATTTTTTTTTTCAAGGCGTCGTCATTTATGGATTGTTTCATCATACGGCTGGAGCTGCGATCTCGAATTTTCAGTATTTTTCAAACATTATTTTTCTTCGCTCAGTCGAAAATTTTCGAGGAAAATCGCAACTGGAGAACACGCTTGAATTCTCCTGGATAAACGCGGCTCAGTGTTTTTTATTTCGTTCTCTTTCATTGCCACATTCGCGTCCATCGCGTTGTCTCCGCGAGAACGTTTTTTCCTTCCTCTCTTTTGGCTCGGGTCTGTCGAAGCGCGCGAGTAAACAGCGGTACGATATTTTCAATCCATCCTCACTGGCCGAACTGTGTTGTCCGTTTGTTTTTGTTTTGTTCCGCGAAACTGAGGGACACGTGGTAGAGGGCATGCGGAGGCTCGAAACTGATTGGTCGACGATTCTAAGCGTCGTTTACGCAGGGTCGAATGGAGGTTAGGGGAGTTGTGGGTTTTCGTCGCTTTTTTTGGTGCTCAAATGGAAAGGGGCGCTTCTTCGCAACGATGCACGAAGCCGTGCTGGGGTCATCCGATCGAATGGTCCGGTAACAATATGCTGACGGATTTGCGATTTGGCTGGCTCGAGGGCCCGACACCGGAAGCCGGGATCACCGCCGCTTGACGATGCGAGGGCGCCACCACGCGCACTTCCGGTCGCGGTACGGGCTCTCTCGTGGGACTACCGATGCCTGCGAGGTCCTCCGGACTCGTGGTAACTGAGAGTCTGAAACAAAGTCGTCGAATTAAGGTGACGCGTCATCGAGAATTTAGGTGAATTTCGGCTAAGGTCTGGGACATTATTGATCGAAGAGTCTCTCATTGAGGTCAGGCGTTGAAAAACGTTTTTCTTTCAACTGTAAATCGTATTTTGGCGACTTGAGGGTAAGGCTTGCAATCTGGATATCCGGATATTCGCCAGTTTTTTAAATCCGGATAATGAAAGCAACGGGATGTGGATGATTTGGATAATACGGATAGTAAAATTCGTAAAAAAATTACAATTTCATTATGGAACTAACTATAGTAAAACGATAATTTGGGCATTGTGTGCCGTCAGTACACGTAACTAACACGTCATCTTAAGGCATTAGGTCATAGTAACGGGTATAAAATCACGTGCGAATTTAACAAGTATTTTTCGCATGAAAAAGTGAATCACTCATAAAATTAATTACACATCTATTTAGCATGAATATCAAGCTGTTAAAAAAAATATATTTTTTTTCGATGTACAAAATGGCCGACTACTAATATTTTCTTTTGTTATCTTTTTTTAGGCGCTCCGCGGCGTGACATTTAGCATCCACAATTTTTGGCCTAGAACAAAAAACAAAAATTCTCGTCAATCTACATTAGAATACCTAGAGAAGTACGTACGGAATTTAAAAAATATTGTTTTATTCAAAAGTTGTAGGTATTTTAACTGAAGAAATGAATTTTCAGTGAAAAATTTCGTTATAACTGCTCACAAACTGCTCATAAAATGAAAAGTTTTCGATTAATCAGAAATTCCGTACGTACTTCTCTGCGAAATGCAATTAGGAACATAACTTTTGAATTTGAAGTAAATCGAGTGAAAATTGTTGAAGTTATTTGTCACGCCAATTGGAAAAAAGCTGTTTCGAGAAGTTTCGAGTAGTCGGCCATTTTATACATCGAAAAAAAATATATATATTTTGTAACAGCTTGATATTGATACTGAATAGATGTGTAATTAATTTTATGAGTGAATCCCTTTTTCATACGAAAAAAATGGTTAAATTCGCACATGATTTTATACCCGTGCCTGTGGCCTAAGGCCTTAATTAAAAACATGTTTTTTCTTTATTTTTGATATTTTGTGTGACGCATTCAATAGACAAGTTGCTTACTGATTGGCATGTTATGTCGTCCGAATTGCAAGATGCGTGCGCAAGATACGCGACACTATAGCGTTGGTATGCCACGTCAGAGAAGAGAATGGTTAATTTGTAAATCTTAGAAGAAAGAAGTTTTGCTTTTTATTTGTTAATCATTGTTTTTTTTTAAATTTTGTTTGATATTTCATGATCTCATTATTACTATGATAATTAGTTTAAGTTTTAGAGGAAACGGTTACCCAACTGTTTTCAATGATTCATATTTTATTTCAATATTTTATGGTAAATAGTAGCGTGCTATTATGCTCGATCATTTTTCGATATTAAAAATGTTAATGTCGTCCGTTAGCTATAGTCAAGAGAGCAACATTTTGGTTTAATTTTAATAAATATAAATCAAACTATTTTTTAACAGATTTCTTTTGTTTTTTTTATCCGGATAGAAAGGTTCACTACTATTCATATTATCCGAATACGAAAAATTAACGGATAGTGCAAGCCCTACCTGAGGGGCTGACGAACATCAGTTCGCCGCTTAAGGCAATTAAAATTAAAGTGGAAGGTCCAACGTATGGTGCAGGAATCGCAGATTGAACGTAAACTTACGATTTCAACTGCTAGTTAAACTTTAAACGCGTTTTTCTCGAGACTATTTTTTTCAAAACAGTGTACACGATTTCTCGACATCTAACGAACGGATTGACTTGAAATTTGGTACATTTGTTCAGTGTAATAGTAGTTTAGTCTTGACCGACGTTTTTCTTCTTAACATTTTTTTTCCATTTCTTATAACAATAATGATGACATTTTTGCTCTAGAAATCGAAAGAAATTTCAATTTTTTTTGATGATTGGACGACAACAAAAAAAACTTGGTCAAGTCTTAGCCAATATTATGAATTTGGAGAAAAACTCGTTTTTGTTTGTTTCAGATCAACTGGGTGGCCAAAATCAAGTACACCGTTGAACTCCTTACGTTCAAAGGTTATTTATGAGTTTGTTTATAACTTCTTTAATTATTAATATATTTTTATGAAATTTGGTACACACTTCGTTAATGTACATAGAAATAAGTAGGGGTGTGCGGGTACCCGATTGACTCGGGTACCCGATGTTCGGGTCGGGTCGGGTACCCGACGGGCTTCGTTTTTGCATTACCCGCCTCTATCGGGTACCCGAATTTGGTTTTCGGGTATTCGTAACAGACTCAGAGATTCGTATCTATTATTTATGTTTATTTTTATTTTTTATCTAGGTGTATCGATCGAATAATGGGAGAAAACGAAAACTCGAAGAAGGCGATAAATCGAATAAATCATAATGCTGTAAAGATCTTTTTTCGTCTCACTTCTCTATTTTTTATTCTTTCATTCTTTCGGTCGGTTACTCAATAAAGTACGAGTATTCCAGTCTGGTCACGAGTACTCGAAAACCTCGGATACCCGTTAAAGTTCGAGTATTCCCGTCCGATCACGGGTACCCGAAAAATTCGGGCTACCCGAAAAATTCGGGCTACCCGAAAAATTCGGGCTACCCGAAAAATTCGGGCTACCCGAAAAATTCGGGCTACCCGAAAAATTCGGGTACCCGATCCGAATCATAGTCTAATTACCCGACCCGACCCGACCCGACCAATTCTGCTACCCGCACACCCCTAGAAATAAGTGTCCAAATGATTTCTCAATCATCTTCCGTATCCTTTCAATATTAATTTTCTTAAATAATTCTGATTTTTGGGTCGTCGCAGTAGTATGACCCTTTAAGAAAAAGGTGCAGTTGGTCCGGTACCAAAAAATTGAAACACTGGGTCATTTTGACCCGCGCGAATTTTAAACAAAATGCTGACTTTTTCAATTGAAAATTTTCAATAATTTTGTACAATTTAATTTTATGTTTTCGTGAGTTCAATTATGCCGACACATTAAGAAGTGTTAAGAGCGGTAGGTGGATGAAGTACTATCCCGGTCAAATTGACCCAGTATGTCGAAATCGTGGCCAAATATAAGTGTGTCAACGAAGGCTTAACATGGTGTTGAAGTTTTCGTCGTTGGAACGCAACGAAAGTTTTTTTTTACATTTTATTTTCCTTATTTTCATTATTATAGAAAATCTTTTTTTGTAAATTTATATTATAGATCGCCAGATAAGCATCGTAAAAAATAGTTCAGCGATTTTTGCAAGCAAAATCTGCCAAAGGAAAGTAAATGAATTCATAAATATTAATTTTCATTGTATTCCAACGATGGAAACTTCAACGTTGTGCTTTACCATCTAAATTTCCGCTCTCAAGTTCAAAATAACGTGACGCAAAACTTTACATGTTTTTCCCCTAACAACTTTTCCCAAACTGACTTGCAACATGAACAAATTTTCTCCGATCCATTTCACATTTTCGCTACAGAAATACAAAACACAATTTAATATCTGCCGAACTAAATTGTCCACAAAAGTACGTAGCAATTTTTCGAATTCTCTACAACTCCTCTTGTAATCAATTTTTCAACGATTTTTTTCTGAAAAAGTCCCTTCTTCAAACGCTTGCCCTTTCTGTAAAGAAACAAACATCCAAGAGCTTCTTTTTTGCTCGTCCATCGATATAATTCCACCGGAAAATTCGCCGATGCGTCGCGCATCAGAATATTTTCCACCGCGAGCAAGCGCGTTTCCTAATGTTCGCGGAGCCGTGTATTTCACGCATTTCGCGATTGAGAGAATTTTCCGTCGAGTTGCGCGGCGGCAATGCATTAATATCGGTAATGGCGTTTCGACCGGTGAACATCGCAACCGCGAAACACAATCGTGTACTGCATTCGCATCGCGCAGGAAAGGCTCACGATGCTTTCAGCTAAATGAGAAAGAAAAAAAAAGAATAATAGACTGGAAAAAAATGTCCTCGGCTGTTTTCATTCGCTCGACTTGGACACGCGCCTCTTTCCATCCTGCGGTCCGGTGCTTTTCTTACGACTGGGGCTAGACTTAATTTCGCAGTGTTTTCTCTCCGCCTCTGTCTCGTCCCTGTCTCTTTCTCGTTTCTCCTTCGTTCACGGAACAAATTTCATTAATTTGAGTCTTTCGAACTAGTCGGAAATTGTGCCGTCAGCCTTCTTCCTCCTTTCGGGCCCCTAACCTTTCTTCATTATTCGTCGCTCGCTCGGGACGGGCGGGGGAAGAACTTGTTCAGTACCGAAGACGTCGAAGTTGAAATTGGCACGACACCTCGCGCTATAATTACAATGCGACGTCTTCGCGGTTATATCTCGCTTAAGTCGGCTTGCATATCGTGTAAAAATAAATATATTGTAATCGCACGCGCATGAGATTATTCACTTTTCCCCTTACGCTCGTCGGTCGTTGAGTGAACTTTTGGTAATTCTTTAGATAAGTGACTTTACCGGAAAAAAAAATGGTTGCTATTTTCTCATTTATTCGATTATAAATTATGATATTCAGACGGAGGAAGCTGACAATTTTCATTAACAATTTTTTTACGAGCGAAAAATCGCTAACAAGGATTTTGAATTTAAAAAAAACCCAAACAAACCCAATATCAGGGTTGCGAAACTTGTAATGAAAAAGTAATGCATTTTTCATTACTTTTTTAATGGGTAATGTAAAATATTTAATTACCCATTATATTACATTCAGTAATGTAAAAAAATTCCATTATTCATTACATTATATTTTGTAAAGTAAACAATTTCCGTTACTCGTTACATTGGATTTTGTAATGTAAAAAATGTCCATTACACATTACATTATATTTTGTAGTAAAAAATTCCATTACTCATTACATTGGAATTTGTAATGTGAAACATATTCATTACAAAATGCAATGTAATGTGTAATGACAAAAAAAATTCATCACACATTACATTGTAATGGGCAATGGACATTTTTTACATTACAAAGTCCAATGTAATGCGCAATGGAATTTGTTTACATTACAAAATTTAATGTAATGAGTAATGGAATTTTTTGTATTACAAAATATAAGGTAGTGGGTAATGGAATTTGTTCCCATTACTAATGTAATGCAAAAAATCTCCATTAGTCATTACAAGGTAATATGGATTATTATTCGAAACGGATAATAATCCTCATTTCATTGTAATGAGTAATGGAGATGTTTTACATTGCATTGCATTAGTAATGTGAAAAAATTTCATTACTCATTACCTTATATTTTGTAATGTAAAGGAAATCCATTACTCATTACATTGGACTTTGTAATGTAAAAAAATTCCATTGTCCATTACATTGCAATGGGTAATGAAAATATTTCACATTGCAAAATTTAATTTAAGGAGAAATGGAAATTTTAAACATTACAAATTCCAATGTAATGAGTAATGAAAATTGTTTACATTACAAAATGCAATGTAATGGGTAATGGCAATTGTTTGCATTACAAAATGTAATGTAATGGGTAATGGAATTTTTTTACATTACTGAAAGTAATGTAATGGGTAATGAAATTTTTTTTCATTACATAATGTAAATGTAATGAGTAAACGTAATGAGTAAACGTAATGAGTAAATGTAAAAGTAATGAGTAATGAAAACGCTAATGCATTACAAAAAGTAATGCATTACCAAACCCAATATAGGCGTCGAAATTTTCAAAAATTCCCTATTTTATCACGTGTTTCTGCCAACTTCAAAACCCCATAACTTTTTATGGGGGGGGGGGGGGGGGTGAATTTCAGCTTCCCCCGAGTGAATATAATTAATAACCCAATAAACGAGAAAATAACAAAAAAACAATTTTAGGCTCATTTTTCGGAAGTCATTTGGCTAACGAATTATCCAACTTTTTTATGGTGTGGAAGTTCGCATCGTTGGCACGCAACGAAAATTCTCTTTCGCATTTTATTTCGTTTATTTTAATTATTGAAGATTTTTTTCCTATGGTTTCGTGTTGTAGATTGCTAGATAAGGATTTTTTTTTAATTCTTGAGAGCGAAACATCTTTTTGTAGGAAAAATCGGCCAAAAAATGGTGGGTTAGGGTACTGTGAAAATTAAGAAACATTCGAAAGTTGCTTGAGGCAACTCATGTTAAAGAGGACGGTCCAACAAATGAAGTTGGGAAAATAAAAAAATACTCACCTGTGCTGTGGCGGCGGTGTCGGGGTTCGCGAAAGTGGAAAGCTCGCGACTTCCCTCGTCACCGAGAGCGATCTTATCGAGCCGAATGTTTGATCCGGCGATAAATTCGCTCCCACGCTCTGCACCATCCCACTGCTGAAACATACAATTTATCGCAATCAATCAACGACCGTTGTAGATTTCGGATGCATCGAGGAGGTGCCAATGTACACTGCGAATCCACGTGTGTTATTTGTTACACGTTAGATGTGTCATTTTAGGAATTAACACGTGTAAATGCCATACACAACTTAAAACAACACGGTTCAGTGTGTTACAGAAAATTCAAACACGCTTGATGTGTATTTTTATACACTTGAACCGCATTAACTTTTAACATGTTATTAATGTCTTATTCAAAACATGCACCACGTGTAATTGCAGACAAGCTTCAATATTAAATGTGCATTTGTGTGTCGTGCATTTGTGTGTTTTACAGCAAAGTTAAACACATTTTATGCATATTTGTAAATAGTTGATTCGAATTTATTATCTTGACATTTACATGTCAATTGTAAAATACCGAACAACACACCTGATACGCATAGAAATAATACACTTAAGGGCTTAGGCCACAGTAACGGGTATAAAATCATGTGCGAATTTAACCATTTTTTTTCGTATGAGAAAGTGATGCACTCATAAAATTAATTACACATCTATTTAGTATGAATATCAAGCTGTTAGAAAATATTTTTTTTTTCCATGTACAAAATGGCCGACTACCCGAAACTTTTCGAAACAGCTTCTTTCCAATTGTCGCGACAAATAACTTCCACAATTTTCACTCGATTTACTTCAAATTAAAAAGTTACGTTCATAAATGCATTTCGCAGAGAAGTACGTACCGAATTTCTGATTAATCGAAAACTTTTCATTTTATGAGCAATTTATGAGCAGTTATAACGAAATTTTCACTGAAAATTCGTTTCTTAAGTTCAAATACCTACAACTTGTGAATAAAACAATATTTCTGAAATTCCGTACGTTCTTCTCTAGGTATTGTAATGTAGATTGACGAGAATTTTTGTTTTTTGTTCTAGGTAAAAAATTGTGGATGCTAAATGTTATGCCACGGAGCGCCTAAAAAAAGATGAAAGAAAATATTAGTAGTCGGCCATTTTGTACATTGAAAAAAATATTTTTTCTAACAGCTTTTAATCACTTTTTCATACGAAAAAAATTGTTAAATTCGCACATGATTTTATACCCGTTACTGTGGCCTAAGGCCTTAAGTGTATAATATAAAACGCATAAAGCGAATCCCGAAATCACACGCTCGGGAACGTGTAAAAGGTGACCACGAGAATATAATTTATAACCCAATAAACGAGAAAATAACAAAAAAGTAATTTTACGCTCATTTTTAGGAAAAGTCACTTATCTAAAGAATTACCGAACTTTTTTATGGTGTTAAAGTTCACATCGTTGGTACGCAACGAAAGTTCTCTCGTATCTTATTTTGTTTATTTTTATTATTGAAGATTTTTTATTCTATTGTAGATTGCTAGATAAGGATTTTTTTTATTCTTGAGGGCGAAACGTCCTTTTGATGGCTAAATTGGCCAAAAATGGTGGGTTAAGATACTGTGAAAAAAAAAATCGATAGTCGATCGAACCCACATGGAACTGGGTTAAAACAACACACTTGGATTTACAGTGTTGATTTTTTGATAGCTAACAGACTGTTAGCAACTGTTAACTATCAAATAACCGTCATATAACGGAAACGTACGTTTCCGAACTATTTTTCTACATCTATTTGGAAAATTATGCGTTTTTGAACATCCGGTGATTGCATTGAATGTTTTCAATACGTTGTAGTTATTTTCTATAAGTTTTTCTCGCTCAATAAACGCGAGACGAATTGGCACCGTTGTAAATCGTGGTATATTATAATGCCCAGGTAGGCCTTCGGTCGCGAAGTTAGAGACGTACGCTCCCCGTTCGTAACCTCAATATCGGCCCAAGGAGCGGTCAACAACGAATATCGGTCCGAGTAAAAAAACTTCGCTGCAAAGAAAAGGTGTGTACTAAAGCTGTCTATAATCTGGAAGGAATAAAAAACTTTAATCATTCTCCGATATTCTAAAAAAAAATGTATGTATGTAAAAAATTCCGCTTTATTTTGTCTTTGCCTAGAAATTTGCAGAAAAATATAATTTCTGAACATAGTTATAAAATCAATATTATGTAATTATTACTAATTAAGAGAACAAGAATAAATAATATTCGTTGTTAATTATCCTGACCGATTAGTGTAAGATTCCCGGGCATAATTACCAAATACATAAGAAGGGTAGCATTTGTGCCGTTTACGACGTTGCCACGATTGCATAGCCTAATATTTCGTGTGCTTGATTTTCGCACAAATTCGCTATTAAAAACATGACTAATGTTGTAACGGTACTGTAAATCCTCATTTTTACGGTACCAAGGGTAGTTCGATAGTTAGTCGAAACGTACCTTTTTTTCAGCTCCGTGGAAGCATTTTCTTAACAGATATTAATAATGTACTTAAAAATGATTGGGAATTTTTCATAAGCTTAATGTAATTAGCTCACGAAATACGTCGAGTTTCCGATATTATTTCTCTAAAAAATAGTACTGTGGATCGTATCCAAACTGCACAGGATGATCAGGAAAGGGATTATAAACGTCACGAAAAAAATTCAGCTCGGTGGTGACAAGTTGATCTAACCCCATAACAACCTTAAGAGATCCTGGTCCTAGCGCACAAGTAAATATCTCTTTCTCTCTCTCTCTCTCTCTCTCTCTCTCTCTGTCGCCCCCCCTCTCCCTCTCTTTCTGCATATAAGTACACTAGAAACTTTTGCCATATATAGAAAAAGTTGCAGTAGCTCTAGCTCAACTGTTTTTACGATTCAAAACGCTCATGTTAAAGTTGGCATCCCCGATAACATCGGACGATTTTACGCTTGATACGGATCATACGTCCCGAGAGAGACGTAGTCAGAGAGAGAGAGAGAGAGAGAGAGAGAGAGATAGAGAGAAAAGAAAGAGAGGGGGAGAAACGGTGCATCAAAGGAAAAGTGTAGTATCGATCCTCGCGCGGATGACATCTGTACACGCGCATAATTACGTAACACGCGATGCGTACCTATGGAATATTTAGTTACCAGTACACAGGATCATAAAATTGAGTTGTAACACGATCAAGATACTCCACTAATGTTCGACCTGTGTTTGAATTAAAATTCCGCGTAAATTCCTGCAGTTAGCAACGTTTAGTTGTAGTGTACACCGCGTTCCATGAGGATGAGGCGAGTAATTTCCCCAAAAGCCTCGATTTCCATTAATAATCGTCGAATGTGTATCGAAACAGGTTTATCTTTTTACACGCTTCTAAACTTTGTACCCTTTTTATGCTTTTCAAAAATAGCGACTTTTCAAACAACCGTAATGTTGATGCTATTTAAGTGACACAAACTTATCGGAGGGTTTTGAAAAGGATTTTGAAAGACTCAGATAATGCTGCCTGATTCTTCCCTTTCGAATCGTTCTTTTTCCCGGAAAATGCATTTGAAAAATGGGTGCAGAAAAGGTAAAGGGATGGAGGAATTCGTGAAGATCGATGTCTTTGAAATTCTGTCAAAAATCGAATAGTGATCCGAGCTTCATGAATAAAACGGCATTTTAAAGAGGCAAAGACTACGAAATTTACGAGTATAGGGCAAGTTTCAATCCGAAAGAAAAAAAATGACGGCCAATTCAAAAAATGGGATTCTTTGTTTAACGTTAGTTCATATCGATGTATTTTTACCCTTCGAATACGAATTCACCATCAATTTCCTCCAAAACTCTCAATTTCCATTAATAGTTGTCGTAAATGTATGGAATGTGGTTCACCTCCTTAAGCTTGCTATCCGGCCAAAATGCAAAAATGAGTAAACGTTGATTTTATCGTCCATTTGAAGTGTTATCCGTTTCATTCGATTTGATGCACCCCTTTTAAATGTGGGGCGAGAGAAAGAAAAATAAAGGGGTGGCTAATGGCTCATACCTTAATTTTGGTTTTTTCCCCAATGTTCCTACAGTGCATTTTCGATAATTTTTATTAGAAGAATTTTCGTTTTTGTTTCACTGAAATCGGTGGACTGGTTACGGATAAAGTGCAAAATCAACCCTTGACAGACTCCACTCTAAGGGGCGGTTTCAGCCCTTAAAACCGTTTTTCCGCGGACGAAAAAATCCGTATTTAATAGTTTTTAATGCTCTACGATATATATATATACTTAAAAAAATTGAAGACGGGCATCAATTAATTAATAAGAAAATGGGCATGATTTGATTTTTTGCCCATAAAGTTATCGGCGTTTTTTGCTCTCCGATACAAACTGTTATGGTCGCATAGGTGTAATTATAAAAATGAGTACACCCATAAGAACCTACAAACGTCAATATATGATGCACGTGTTTGGAATGCAACGAGAAATGATCATGTGACCGAAACCGTTCGTCGAATATCTATCACTCGGATGTCACGTGCATGAGTGCATGTGCGCATGTTGCACTTCTCGTTTGCCACAATCCCAGAGTCGATTCCAACCATTCATTTTTATCCGCCATCACTCCGATGTCGTTCCACCGCAAACAAATTTCTGAAAACCGCCCACGCATTTAACACAAAAATGGAGTTCTTTTTCCGAAGTGCATTGCAAGAAAAAGGGTTGAAAAATAATTGCTGTGTGCAGCTTTACGAGCAAAACGTCTTCGTCAACTTGTTCTTGTTAAAATGTTGGACTTTTTCCAGTCCAAATGTTCTCATTTATTTAGAAAGGTAACGCGAATGGGAAAGATACTTATTCTACAACAATCAGAAATCAGATATGAAGCAGGTGAATCGAAGTGTATCTTTTTTTTAAACGCCGGTAAGAAGAATATCGTCGGCCAATTACTTTGGTTTGATTTTCAGCTTTTTTGGGGGCAACGAAAGCCAAGCCAAAAGCAAGTTTGCATGCGCAAGCCAGGAGACAGCTGCAACCTCATCGACGACGAACTTTAATTAGACTCGTTGGCTATAGCTACTCCGTCTCGTGTGTTTGGGCACACGCGCGACGATCGGGTGTTTAGGAAAGTTGTTCGCTTTCGAGCCAATCTTTGCGTTGCTTGCACATAAGATTGGATACGTCTATCCGGCTATCCGAGCAATGAGTTTTGGTATTTTTTAAGCTCCCTACACAGCAGAGGAAATGATCTTCGAATCGCGATCGATTGACATCTATGTTCGGTACACCGCAAATCCACGTGTGTTATTTGTTACACGTTAGGTGTGTAATTTTAAGAATTAACACGTGTAAATGCCATACACAGCTTCAAACGACGCGGCTGGGTGTGTTGCAGAAAATTTAAACACATTTTATGTGTATTTTTATAAACTTGAACCGCATCAACTTTTAACATGTTATTGATGTCTTATTCAAAACATGCACCACGTGTAATTGCATATATTTACACGTTTCAATATCAAATGTGTCTTACACCGTGCATTTGTGTGTTTTACAGCACAGTTAAACACATTTTATGCATATTTGTAAACAGTTGATTCGAATTTAGTATCTTAATATTTACATGTCAATTGTAAAATACCATTCTAGAGGCAAAAACAGGCTTTTTTTTACTTAGTTTTGAGGGTAAGTATTACTTTCATTACTTGAGATAGAATTAATCGTTGATTTTTTGCAACATTTTTACATAATTTCGTAGTAATAGTTTAGAATTAGACATGTTTATTCACTGGTGCTGTATTCTAACCTGCTTCCAGTGAATGGACATATGGGCTCTGTTCTGATAACTCTCGAAGCAGAGTAAGCTCATTTGCTGAAAATTGCAAAATTAACTACTGTTAAGAGATGACAATGTACATTTCCATAAATGATCTCATAAAATCATGCCAATCGTTTTTTTTTTAATTTCGACAACATTTAATTTTCTATTTCTTTGTCCAAACAAACTTTGGTAGTTTTTTGAGAAGGTCACGTTAAGATGCAAAAAGTCTTTGTGTATTTTCTACGAAATCGTAATAACAAATACAATACTTATACGTATAAGAACATTATAATTTTTGTGCAACACAGTAATCTCCAAATCTAGCATTTAATGAAAATGAATAATAAACCGTTATTCTTTACAGAGTTCATATACACTACTCGTCCATTTACTGGCGGTCGAGTGTTCATTTACTGGTAATTTAGTCCATTCACTGACGATTTAGTCATTTCGCTACTTTTTTAAAATCCATTCCTCCAATATTATTTGTGGCAATTCGAAATTTTTTTTTCTACTATCAGAATATCATATTTTGTTAGCTATAGCAATCAAAAAAATAGTTTTTCATAACATTTTCATTTCACAGTCCACCTGAATCGTACAGCGTCGTTATTCATCCATTCACCGCTCAATTTACCCTGCCTGAGAAAATTGTTCTGTCGGCTACCGTCAATAAAAATAAAAATGGGTTCACGTACGAAAAATAATATACGTATACTATCTGGGCATAAATAAATATTCATTTGTTCATATTCATATTTATTTTATATTTCATCATTTAATATATATCAACAATTGAATAAAATTTATAAAAAAACATTTTCTTATAAATGAATATAAAAATAAATATGAATACAAATAAGTATATATTTATTTCTGAAGAGATAGTATACGTGTATTCTTTTTCGTGTAACGAAATAAATTTAAAAAAAACGTACCGTAAAACGGGTAATTGACATTAAAGGGTACCTTTGAGAGTTTTTGGGGCTACTTTAACAGAGCCTGAAAATACGGTTTAAATGTGTTTAAATTTGTTGTTCAAGTTATAGTGTTGCTATGGTTGATTGTAATGTTGCTCAAGTTGATTTTGATCTCAATGATAATTACAAGACTGATTAAGTGCCTATAATAGTACCCTAGGTACTTCATATTTTTATGTAAAATGTTTCCTTAATAAAGATGACAATTTGATTGTAAAAAATCGTTGTTTTTCATTTAATTCCATGTATGAGGCATAAAATATTATTTTTTTCTATCTAAATGATGTCAAAGTAACCCTTAGTTTTCGACATAAGTTGCATTGCAATGCCTTGTCAAAGAAACCGCACAATCGAGGTTAGTTTGACGCTTAAAAAAATATATATATAAAATTGCGGGGGTGGCGGGGCTTGACTTTTTAAATACATTTGGTGGCCAAAGGACACATTGTTCTATTTGAGCAAAAAACGTTGGAACTTAGGATGTTGAAAAAAAGTTGCCTACAAAAAACTTCCAAAACCTGTTCAAAGAAACCCCATTTTACGGTATGCCCCATCAATTTTCGTTACACCTCTGGCGTTTGTGATCCATTTTTGCAGGCTTGATTTGATATCCATGCAGGATATTCGATCTTGATGCTTCAGTAATGGCATAGCTCTGGTAATGCAATGCCATTAAATAAATGTCCAGCTAATCCATCTTTGTCGTTTAGACAGCGTCTCGAGGGTTTATGGAAGGGGCGTAACAAACGTCGTATCGTTTCGCAAACGCGAGGCTATTACCCGTGACGTTAATAGTGTACGGCGCAACGTCCAAAAGGGCTCTGAAGACGTCGAGGAGCGGAAGGAACGAATCGCCGGGGATACGGTTATATCGATATTTCAGGAGTACAGATGAGAGAGAGAGAGAGCGGACTGTGGCACTGATGGGGAAAGGTTGACGACGGAGAAAGGGCTAGGATGGAAGAGGGCGAGAGAGAGAGAGAGAGAGAATACCGCAGAGTTTGGTGGTCCGACCACGTACAGACGATGAATTATTCAGTACAGTACACATAGGGGATCTCCGGGTGTATGCCCATGAGTGTTTCAGCTTCCCCGACAAACACCGCGAGCTCCGAGTACGTTCAACTTTTCGTACGCAAACTCATCGGGCGGAACACAAGTTTACTTTGTAACCGACGCACATGCAAGGACGATTAATATTCTTCTTCCGACTCGCCGCTTTACGCTACGCGATGCTACGCGATGCTTACAGCGTTTTCCCTCAGAACTTGATTTGTGAATTTTACACTTCTAGAGTCATACTCCTATAACTTCCTGTGCAGAAATTGTCGGAGTGATCCAATTGCAGTCCAATACTTGTTCCAACTTCCTGATAGGAATCCAATGGCTCATTGCATTGGATCCCTGTACCGAAACGTCGCGATCGTACATTGGATTCTGATCGGGATTCCCCATTGGTATCCAATATACGAATTGCGAAGGATTCCAACATCATCGAACACAATCCTATACGATTCCTTATGGATTCCTATAATTCCTAGGTCATTCCTAGGTCATTCCTAGGTAATTCCGGGGGAGTTGGCCGTAATGGAGAGATCGCCAATAGAAATGTACCATAGAACCGCGCACTAGGTTTCACCTGTTACTGCTTAAGGGGCTATACCAGTGTGACACTTTCAAAAAATCGATTTTTTTTTGCCTTTTTCGACAGTTTATACTTTTAAGAATATCATTATCATTTATATTATTTATATCATTTATATCAATATCATTTTATCTTGCAAAAATCGATAGTCAAATCTTTAAACGCTTTTTTCTCGAAATGAGATTTTTCAAATTTGCTGACAATGTAATTCAAAGAGCAATTATCCGATTGACTTGAAATTTGAACTGAGTACTCTTGAATATATATTTACTATGACGTAGGATATTTTTGATTTGATGAAAATTGACGATTTGGCATTGGAAAAACGACCATTTTATAGGCAAGAAAACAGACTTTTTTCATAACTACGCCATTTTGTTCGATTTTGATATTTTTTGAAGATCCCACGTCATTGTACAGGAAATACCTTCCAGTTTAACGACATTCTTTTCTTATTCGGTTTCAGCTACTCAATCGGCCGGAATAATGTGAGCAGTGGAGGAACTTTTTTTTTTGGCGCCTCCGAAGGTAGCGCATAAGTCGCTTGGATCTCAATATTTTTCTATGAAAAAATTATGTAATATAGGTAAAATATAGCCAAATATATTCTTAATTTTCCGAAACATTCAATTGAGTACTTTTCTTCCAAAAAATTCCCGAAAATCACCCAAATTTTCAGCGTTCACACTGGTATAGCCCCTTAATTCGCTTCGCCTCGTGTGCAGGCGTGTATGAGCAAAAGTTTGGCAAAGAAAATGTAAAGTAAGTAAAGTCCTTTTTAATGATTCTGTCTACTGCTAATTTTTTTTAAGGTTTCATGTTTTACATTGTGATGTTATTTTGTGAAAGTAATGGTTACTTTTGTATTTCTTGAATAGTTCACGAACAGTGCTTTGTTACAACCTCAAGATTTCGCACGTATTGTTTCTACTTGTTTACATTTTAGATGTGGCCATCTCTCCCGGGAGATCAAGAGAGGTAGCCACGTACAGTCGATGTATGATGGTCATAGTATTAGGTGTAATGTGTTCAAGTAAATCATTTTTTTCTACATTTGTTTTAGATGCTTAATAAGTACAAGAGAAAAGCAATTGCTCTACGAGGGAACTGGACTCAAGAATCATTAAAGCAGTTATAAGAGCTGTAAAAAATGATGAATTGTAGGTTCGTATGGCCGCTAGGACCTACGATGTACCTAGGAAGAGCTTAGACAGACGATATGACAACAATGACAAAAAATGTTACGAAAACCGTGCCATACCTCCGCCATTCTTAAAGATTAATAAAAAACTACCATGTAACGGCCAAAAGTAGGAATAAAACACACCCAAAGTTTTAAAAATAGTTTCATAATCTTTCGTTACAAAACAAAATCACGAACATCACCAATTTGTTCCTCCCCTAAAGGTATCTCCCCTCTCAATAAAGTATATCTTAAAAATCCATTTGAATCACATCATTGAAAATCCACTGTAATCATTGTTTCCTATTTATTTTACTGCACTTTGACATAATATCACACGCTCGCGAAGCGTGTAGGTTATGATTCAACACGACGAATTTTTTCTCGTGACTTTTCAAATATTTTCGATTCGAACATGGTAAGAATTCTCAAACGGCGTTCATCGGGGAACAGTGCAGAATCCAATTGGATCCCAATGAAGACTCCCTATGTGCGGTGTCCGTAAAAAATGCCTATAGGGATGCGGTAGGATCTGGTGACTCCCCGGCGAATTTCGGCACGGGTTCAAGACCCAATCAAATGCAAACAAACGCCGCGCGGAATTCGACGCGGAATTTGAGGACAAACGTGGTTGAATCAGTTTTCCCAATGACACGCTCGTTTTTCGGCAAACTTTACATTCAATCCGAACGTAAGTTTTCTTCTTCATATTTTCGATAGTAGGAATTCGTGAAGGACAGTTCTGCCATTCGCAACATTGATGCGTTTTTTTCGTTACATCGAGTTCTTGAACGATCAAAACTCGTCAAACTTTTCCAATAGGAAATCGATGTTTTCTATTTTCCGGGACACATACGCCGGCGAGTCTATACGCGGAAGTATGTACACACTCTCGGTGGCTTTTCGACCGGAAGTGGTAAAAATAAATTCCTAAAACACATCTTTTTCAGACTTCAATCTGTTTATTTTTTTTATGTATCTTTCCGTTACCAGATATTTTATTCCAAATGCTTGCGAAAGAAATCGGAAAATATTTGACAGAGAGAACTTTGCGGTAACTCTCGGCTTTTTCGAGTCCCCCCAAGGAGAAATTCTTTCTGCCACTTCCCGAAAAACTGCGCCTAAGTTTGCGAGGGTAGAAAAACCGCCAAAAACGACCCCCGTTCCAGGTCATTCTGTGAGTAAAAAGCCCAGGGGTGAAGAAGAAAGAATACACAATGGAGCTTGGTTTTACGTTGTTCGAGTAATACGTTGAACATCCCTTAGTGCACTCAGAAAAAAGATTCAATATGTTCTAATAAATTGGCACATTAGAACATTGGCAAGTGTCAGTGTTGCATTTCGGAAGTGAGAAACTCGAAAGTGAGGAATGATTTAAGTGTAAGTAAGAATATAAAGTGAGAAAAAAACGTTCAAGTGAGAAAATAATGACGGACGAAATGACACCAGCCACCATGACACGAAATGACACTTCGAAAAAAAACCAGCTGGGGGATTATGAAGAATCCTATCAGATGTTAAGAAAAACTCTATTTGTCGGATATAAAACACCTATTTCTTCTAACTTACATATCCTATTAGACGTTAAGAAAAATTCTTAGTAAATCTTAAACATAAACTTAAATAAACAAATTTTTTAGCTGTCAATAAAATCGTAGTAGGCCGACATACAAATAAGAAAACTTATTCGCCAGGAGACTAACTTCATTGTCCTTAATAAATCTTTTTTCTGTGTGCTTTTTTGGCAAGAATCTCTAACTTCCCATTCCGCATGACCGTAGCAAGTGACATCGTGAAAAAATAAGTGACTGGCGTCAAATAATGATGAAAAGAAGCAAAACAAGTGACATTGCATCAAACTGGAACAAAATATTTCACCCTCACGCTTCCTGTGGCGCGTGGAACTGAGAAAAGGCAAGTGAAGAAGAAAAAACATAAGGGTGACGTTCACCTGACGGAATTGGACGTCACGAGGAACGGCATCGGTGTTGGACAAGGGCTGAGGGGTGAACTGCTCACGGAACTCCTCGTGCTGCTGAGCACCGAGAGGGGACACTGTGGTGGACCCATGTGGGAACTCCTCGCACCGTTGATACCACCCTTGCTGCTGGAACGACCCCTCAGACAGGGTATCTTCGGCCATCGACCCACGTCTTTTTCCGGCATCCCTGCGAATATACAAGAGCGGAGAATTAAAACAAATACATGTTCAATGAATAAAAAAGGCGTCCCTTGTTTCGTCATTGTCACAACAACGACGCGGGCGTCATACATTTATTTTCTCGTGCGTCATGAGAAGTATACATTTTACAGATCAATGAAGCGTCGACCGAGGGGTATTTGTGACGTAGGCCATTTCTGTGTCTCTCCTCGACGTACGGTATGGTGACGATATCGGAATACTTTGGAAAAGCGACTCGCGACTTCATATGAAATTATATATATATATATATATATATATATATATATACACGTTGCACAGCGACTAGGAAGCATCGCTTTTTACTCAATGACATCGGTACCGCTGACTCAGACCTCAATGCTATAATATTTATATATATATTTGTATATACTCTGCAACTAAAGTGTGGAATACGTTTTTGCATATAAATGCAATGGAGAGAAAACTCGCGCGTACCTAGTGGGATTATATATAAAGAAGAGGATAAAGGCGCCAATGGTGTTGTTGTGGTGACCAATATTGGGTCGTCTATACCGGTACGGCTTGTGGCTTGAAAATGCGGTATAGTGTAGCTTAAGGCGGGAAACCAGTTTAGAAATACGTTTTTTTTCAGTGATTTTCATGATTTTTTTTTGGCAAGAAATGAATGAATAGAATTCATTCAAACTTCGGAAATATTTTATACATATTTTCAAACAAATATTTTAATTTTTTCGAAGAATTTCTTTTGAAAATATGGAACACACAACCTGCCGTCCATCAGACTTTGCTGTTTGTGTACACTCTGGAGACCACAGTTTTCACCGGAAATCAATACGGTTGGCAGATTACTTTAAGAACATGTTTTCCTTCTATATAAACCTAACTTTGACTACAAAATAAAAAAATTGCATTTTTTAGAGGTGTTTAAACAGAAGGGTATATCTTTGCCATTATTTTATAACCTCTTTTGCTATAAAAATATACTTTGAACAGTGATATTACCCCAAATTTAGGTTCATATAGAGCGTAATTATATAAAGAAACGAACCATCACTTCATAAACTCATAGGTTAGAAACTTTTTGAACTAGAGTGTACACAAATTGAAAGAAAAGTCGTTTCGAAACAAATGTGTTTGAAAAAGAATGACCGTAAACAAAAAATCCAAGGCAGTAATGAATTGTTTGTATTGCTTACCGGTTAATCAGGTATTAGTTGTACTAACAGTTTATGGAATGAAAAAATTGATTTTTTTAGTAATTTAAACTGGTTTCCCGCCTCAAGACGGCTGTGGATGCAACGGAACGTTAGGTTACATTAGCGGAGTGCGGGTAGGAGTGATAGGAAAAGGTTCGATTGGTAACGGGTAATACGTAAAAACCCGCAAGGGTAAATGTTGGAACTCGGGTAATGAAAAAAATTATATGTCGTTATAAAAAGGAGGATCTCGAATTATTAGACTTCGAGGAACTTCATCATAGTAGCCAATTGCCCTTTAGTCATCACTATCTGAACCCCGAATCAGAATCACTCGTAGGTAGATTTATATAAAAGTCATTTTAAGGACCGTTTAGGTGAAAAATCAACGATTTATTTGACGTGAATTGAGAACCGTCCGCAACAGGCTGATAGGGCACATTACATAGATGTAACGGATTTCAAATATACTTTTGACATATACCTATATGTGTCAGTTCGAGTTAAAACGGAAGAGAGAGAGTGAGAGAGTGAGAGAGAGAGAGAGAGAGAGAGAGAGAGAGAGAGAGAGAGAGGGGGAGAGAGAGATAGAACTGGCAGGAGAAAGATGACAGCGACAGGAAAGCGTGGCATTTTTATACATTTCCCTCCCTGGAGTACAACAGGAGGAATAATGGGGCGTAGTATCCCCGTGGATTCTAAAGCCATTCATGGCTACATTTCACTATTAATGTTGCGTATAACCGTTATGAAAGAAAACATGCATTTCACGTTCCACGCGTCCCATTGTTATGCAAATATAAATTTAGTAAGAGATACGGCGAAGGTATTTTTTGCTACCAGTCGAAAGAGGCCTCAAAACGTTCTGATGTTGAAGTTTACATCGTTGGAATGCAACGAAAATTCTCTTTCATGATTTTGTATCCACATTTTTGTTACATCCAAAACCTTCTATTGTATGGGCCAGGAATTGATGATTCGATGTAATTTTTTAATTAGTATTTCTGTACATAAATCGAGTGTAAAATTAGTAAACTCTTTCAGAAATTTTCAAAAATGTATTACTTAAAAACTATTAACTTCAGCAAAATTTTATAAAGAATACTTTCGTTTTAAAATTGCCAAAAATATTTTTAAAAGATGCATCTCGAATAACTTTAATTTTTTGAAAAATT
Organism: Ophion slaviceki; assembly: GCA_944452715.1. Lineage (NCBI taxonomy): Eukaryota > Metazoa > Arthropoda > Insecta > Hymenoptera > Ichneumonidae > Ophion > Ophion slaviceki. The sequence continues at coordinate 15,426,872 of OX101786.1, read as the reverse complement.
GTTTCAACAATTGGCTATAAACAATTGAATGCTCGATTTTTCGGCAAAAAATGTGATATGCCGATTCAGCGGATCAAAATACATAAAAAAAAGTTTAGCTTCATCCATCGAGCTCAAAATTTTACGAACATACAATACCGAATCCACATCGAAAAACTTTAAACGCGTTTTTCTCGAAAGTATGTTCTTCAAATCGGTGATCACTATAATTCAAAAACCACTCGATAGATTTTGATGAAATATGGGATAGCATATGGTGATAGCTTATTGATAGCATTAACCCAAGACGGTCACATGGGGTGTGACACACCCCAGGCCATTTACGAGCTGGAATTTTCCCTTTATCATCTTCCCCCTTTATCATCTTACATGAAAAATCATCGACATCTTGTACATCATTTTGCCGCTGAAACCCGCATGTTCATAGTGCGGAATAAATATACTTTTTGAAAAACCCACAAAAACTATTATACTCACCAGAAAGAGAATGCTTTCACAAATCAGACCCTGCTTGCATTTTGTTGATATGTCAAAAAACAAAAAAAATACAGCATTTTTTGTAAAAAAAGGGCTTTTTCGCGAATTTTTTTTCAAGAATTTTTTAAATATACTTCAAACTAAAATTTTCGTTCCGTTCTTGGATAGGATAATAGAGAAACGTTTGAAATATGTTCTCAATTTTTGTTGAGCCCCCAAAATAATTCTACGAAATGCTACAGCGCTCTAAAGTGCTTGGGGTGTGACACACCCCATGTGACCACCACGGGATTCTCATGAGGTGTGACCGTCTTGGGTTAAAAACTAGTCCTTAATGGAAGGATTTTTATTTTTGTTGAAAATTTCTATTTTTTTAACAATAAACGAGCTATTTTTAGGTCGAAAATCGAAAGTTATCTGTCGGAGGCCGCCATTTTGTTAAATTTCGAAAAAAAAGCTTCGATTAAGAACTAGATTTATTATTAAACTAATGATTTTTTTTGTTTTTTTTTTTTTTTATTTCAGATAATCCAGTAAAATTTTATGATGGTCACCGCAAAGCACTAAATGCCGAAGGGGTCCGCCAAAGATGGCGATATTGTTATAAATAATCAATATTTTTCTTTGAAAATTTGTACATGTAGAAATATAACATAAAAAGTCTGTGTAACTACTTTTGTAAAACAAACTTAAATACTATAAAAAAAATTATTGAAAATCAGGGGTGTGCGGGTAGCAGAATTAGTCGGGTCGGGTCGGGTCGGGTAATGAGACTATGACCCGATCGGGTACCCGAGTTTTTCGGGTACTCTTCTCACATCGGGTACTCGATAAGTCGTGTTGCCGGAACAAAATTTTGTTTCATAGTATAAATAGCGCCACGGAAACGTACCAAAACGAACGAAATAGACTCCAGCTTTATGTTCTTTACCCTTCGCCGATAGGTTGGACTTCATAAGGAATACAAATAATTTATTTCATAATTTTAGTATTTTTGTTATATATAGGGGAGACCGGGGCAAAATGGTATAGCGGGGCAAAACGGTACCGGGGCAAAACGGCACTGGGGCATAATGGGATCGGGGCATAATGGGATAGCAAAAAATGAAGTTTCTTGGTGCTTGATTTGGGGCAAAATGGGATAGGGGCAAAATGGGACACACAAAAATGAAGTGTCGCAGCCCGCTGAATTTGGGGCAAAATGGGATGACAGGAAAATTCATGCTTCGGCTGTATGAAAGAGCTGTTGAAACATAATCTAATCTAAATGGTGCTTGTGGTTCGTTTCAGTCCACATATACGCAGATAATACGGACCGACCGATATATTTGTCGACACATATCCGTCGATTTCATGGGGAGCGGCGGTCCTAGTTTCATAAAACAATTTACGTAAAAATTGACAAGAGTTAGATTTTCATCAATGGCTTGAAAATCAGTATCAATAACGTGCAGTTGGCAGAAAATAAATTAAAAAAAAAAACAAAGAAAGATAAAAACAAAAAAAAACCATAAATTGCACGCGTCAGATTATAAAAATTACTTGATTATTTAAATAATTAATAACGACAAAGAAATTGTACCAATCGAATAAGAAGGCTCAAACAACAATTTACGTCAAGTTAGGTACAGTTCTGACCGCAGAATCAAAAGTAATTGTTTAACAAACTTTAATAACAAATGGGCCCACTATTCATGTGCCCATGCTGACGATAACTTAATCGAGTCCGTTTGCGACAATTGTGCCGATAAAAATTAGCTTAGTTAAACAAGCAATAAAAATTAAACATTGCCGCCGTTAAATTATAGTATCGTAAGTAGAGTGTGACCCAAATATCGTGTAACATTCAATAAAACCTGTTTTCACTCATTTATTACCCCTCGTTTTTTACCCCTGCATTTCTTTCGTTTCTGCATCGAATTATTCCACTGTCCCATTTTGCCCCGCTCCCGTTTTGCCCCAACCGCCTCTTTCTGAGGAGCCTGATTTTTTCCGGCCCATTTTGCCCCAGTCCCGTTTTGCCCCAATGACGTATTTTCCAGCAGTGTTGATTTTCACTATTCCATTTTGCCCCAAACCCGTTTTGCCCCGATCCCAATTTGCCCCGGTCCCATTATGCCCCGCTATACCACTTTGCCCCGGTCTCCCCTATACATATATATATATTCACAATTTTTTCCGGTAAACTTCTTTTGAAACACTCGCATTTCAGGAAATATCGAGATATTTGAATGTCAAAAAACTGAATAAAAGGAAGATTCTTCGTCGAATTTTCATTAATTCTTTCTAGTGCTAACTGGTAATTTCGGCGATTCATTCTTCTTAATTTAATTTTTTGTCATTTTTTTATTTTTTTTTTCCAGGTAAAGCGTGTTCTTCAAACGCTTATATCTCTGAAACTAATTAAGATATTTTCAATTTTTAAATGTCAAATGGAAGCTACATTCTTCTCGCTTCGAATAAACGCGAGGCGTTGAATCTTGGTCTTTTTGGGGTTTTTCCCCATTTAAAACCCACGTTAAAAAAATCAAAACTTTAAGGCGTTCGCCGGAACAGAAGATATTTATTGTACATTTTTTCCTTTCGGAAACTTTTTAGTGATGCCAAAACGCAACTTTCCCGCGCTGTTACGATACGACCCGCCAAAAGTTACCGTTTTTCACTCCATCCTAACAGACACACACACTCGCACGTACGTACACACACACACACACACAGGATAGAAAAGTGAGGCGAAAAAAGATTTTTTACAGTACTATCATTTATTCGTCTTATCGCCTTCTTCGAGTTTTCGTTTTCTCCTATTATTTCAGTCGTTCACGAATATTCGAAGTTTAAGAGTACTCGACGTTTACGAGTACCAAAAAATTTGAGAGTACCCGATTACCACATTCGGGTACCCGATAGTGGCGGGTAATGCAAAAACGTAACCCGTCGGGTACCCGACCCGACCCGAACATCGGGTACCCGAGTGAATCGGGTACCCGCACACCCTTATTGAAAATGCTCGTTTTTCACGCCTCTGACTGCATCTCACCCCTTAATCATCAGCATCAGAAGAGTTCCCGGTGCAAAAAAAAACGTTGCGCAATGACCTGTAAATATCGCGATAAAAAATGGGTTTTCCATTCGAAAAAGTTTTCACGAAAATCGTTCGACCAGAAATTTGGTGGTCGGAAAAACGAGTCGAGTTTCGTCCACTTTGGGACGACAATCCTTTTTTTTCTCGATATTGGATTCGAGGGGGTTAAGTGTACGCGATAAAAAGATATGCCGGATAATAGTGATCACTGGCAAGTTTCTCGAGAGCCCGCGCGACTGGCTCGAAATATTACGCGACCCACTTTCCGCAATAAGCTGGGATTAATTGTCTTCCCTCCTTGTTTTCTCTCTCCGGCGTTTCTTCCTCGCACATATATATAGCTTCAGTCGTACAGTGCGACATCGAGCGCGCATTATATTAATCAACCCCTTATCAGACTCGGTCTACATATACGCGCGGCTGAACTCGTCTCCGCATGCGGGATGGGCTAACACCGCAACGAGTGCGCACGGGCAACCCCCTACAGTGCCCTGGCACGTTCACTCGAGCTGACCTTTCCAACGACCCACTGAGAGAGCTACCGCATACGCTATATACGCCATTTTTCCCTCCGTAAGACGGTTAACATCGCGTACTGTTACGTACGACCTGCATATTGGCCCTTTCACGTCAGCTCGTACGGAAATTGAAAAAAATATGGCGGAAAAGACGAAATAGCTAAGGGGCTGTACCAGTGTGACACTTTCAAAAAATCCATTTTTTTGCCTTTTTCGACAGTTTATACTTTCAAGAATATCATCATAATTTATATCATTTATATAAATATCATTTTATCTTGCAAAAATCGATAGTTAAATCTTTAAACGCGTTTTTCTCGAAATGAGATTTTTCAAATTTGCTGACATTGTAACTCAAAGAGCAATTATCCGATTGACTTGAAATTTGAACTGAATACTCTTGAATATATTTACTCTACAATGACGTAGAATATTTTTAATTGGATGAAAATTGACGATTTGGCATTGAAAAAAACGACCATTTTATAGGCAAGAAAACAGACTTTTTTTTCGTAACTTCGCCATTTTGTTGGATTTTAATATTTTTCAAAAATCCTACGTCATTATACAGGAAATACCTTCCAGTTTAACGACATTTTTTTCTTTTTCGGTTTCAGCTACTCGGCCGGAATCATGTCAGCAGTGGAGGAACTTTTTTTTTGGCACCTCCAAAGGCAGCGCATAAGTCGCTTAGATCTCAATATTTTTCTATGAAAAAATTGTGTAATATAGGTCAAATATAGCCAAATACATTCTCAATTTTTCAAAACATTTAATTAAGTACTTTTCTTCCAAAAAATTCCAAATTCCAAATTCCAAATTTATCACTGGCCCCATAGTTTTATTCAATGTTTAGGACAGTATTTACGTGTTAAGGAACTTTTAAAGATTCCGCCATTTTTTGAGGGCTTTGAAAAATTGGAATGCCTTCGTTTGGATTGTTTTAGAATTTGCTCCTTTGAAAAATAAAAATGGGTCTTTGAGTGATTGAAGTTTGGAACTTTACGGCGGGACACCACTGTGACGGGTCAAAAAATCGATTTTTTTTCTTTCTCTCAAAGTATACATATTCAAGAATATGTGAGAAAATGTTCATGTTAAAATTCTTAAAATTGAACAGAGTACAGACGATTTAGTGAGAGCAGATAGCGTAACGATTTGCGTATACTAAAACTTTCAATGGCGTTTTTCTCGAAACATCTTTTTTCTCTAGCTATAATTGACCGATTTTTAATTTTTTTAAAACTAAAATTCCCTTAATTGCAGCTGCTATTGTCGTACGTAGCCGTTTTTTCATGTTTTATTTCGTATTTTTTAAGCCCCCGTATATAAGTAAAAATTTCGCCAACATTACACTTTTTTTTAACATCCGCCATTAGGTGATTTTTTTTTCGAAAAACGGCTGCGTACAACGAGAAGTCCATTTCTCTATATTATAAAACTTATTCATTTTTATTTTTTAGACCAACCATTGTCACGTTATCGATCCGGCCGTTGCGTTGGGCCACATTTTTTATACAGAGGCTCCATTATACCTCAATAAAGTTGTTAATTTAACATTTTTTTCAAATAAATATTTACACGTAATAAGTTCAACGTATGGTTAATAACATACCTTTTTTTACAAATCTCAAATAAATAATCCAGTAGACAAAAAAATCGGAAAAACGACCTTTTTTGGGCTCTCTGAAGTCAGACTCTGAATGGTGGCAGCTTTACGGCGAATAGTGAGTTTTTCGCGTATACGTTCAAACTTTTTCGAATTATTCCTTTTTTGAATTGGGCACTCGTTAATTAAAATCTCAGAAGTGCAGTGTCGTGACGAGAGATTAAAAAAAAAGAATTCTCAAGCGAAAAAGACCAACGCCATTTTTGAATAGTTGGCTAACGATAAGATCATGCGGAAAATAAATCGCGGTAAATTTTTTCATACGAAATCGCATTTTCCACGAATTCGGGAAATTAAAATACCCAAAGTTTGGCCTTTCCTCACTGAACCAGGGCTTGCGGAGCATCGACGTATGACCTTTTGAAGTATTCACCTCTCTGCGCCAACTCGGTTTGAAGCCCTCTCCTCATTTCTCATCCGTGTGCTCCGTGCACCAACGAATGTACATACGTATAAAGCCTGCGTAATATAATAGCGCAGACCGGTTTGCAATTATGGTGTCATTGAGAAAGTTCACGCTGGCTGCTCGGCGAGCCGGGAAAAAAAGAAATTCAAGGGAAAAAACGTCCAACTAGCTGGTGAATTAGATATACGACCAAGTTGAGAGGCTGCAGTGAAACTGCGCGCGTAATGAAGTATATACGCGTGTGCTTTATTGACACTGGGGAGTGCAGTGAGCGCGTTGGGAAATCCGGCTGGTTGGAATATGATGGTAGCTCACGTGAATCTGAGCATTTTTGTGAACTGCCCTAACAATTCTTATATTGACGCATTTTTACACAAGGGTGGTACGAATACGAAGAGAAATCCACCCATGTCTTCGCATTCATTTTTTCACGTTACTATTCGAATGTAAGCATTTTTATCACGTTTAGCCATTGATACAGTCTTCTTTTGATGAAACACATCAATGATTTATTCTCGAAGATTCATAAATTTATTCAGATATTTAATAAAAACCTAAATAAAAAATATTCTGTTAGCGGATGACGTTACGAAGTTCGTGAACGAAGGATTTTTCGTTTCAATAAAAAACTTTCAATTTTATTAAGAAAAAAATAGTTGTTCATGAATTCCGTCATGTGCCAGCAGAATATTTTTTTCGTTTTTTTTAAATATCAGCCGCAATGTTCCGAACGCATCGTGCTCTCCGCAAAGCTCGACGAAAAAAGCAGTTTTTGAAAATCAGCTGCAACTCCTATATTTTAAATTACTTTTTAATAAAAAAAAAATAAGTCAAATGCATGTACTTTAAAATGATATATATCATGTGCGCTAAAAAAATGCATTGCCGTTGCAAAAAATGGTCGAATATGACCTTTTTTTCCAACGCAATTCTAAATTTGATAAAAACCCAACAATGTGCTCATCATTTTTTACTACTGCGAGTTATTACCGGACTGAAATCTCATCCGAAAGATTCTGCATACGAGGGCTGGCTTGTTCAAACCTATGTGCCCGAATTGCATGCAGATATGGATTGCCCTGCTCACAAGTTTCACTTTACGATAGGCTAGCACCTTCGTCACGAGGGTTTACGTTTATCATGGTAGTAATCCAGATTACGACGGGGATTACGAGTGTAGTGGGTCTTTGAGCCGGTAATACGGTGCGGGTGATGTGTACATATATTTGCCGCACGTTGCTCCCCAACGATAATTGTCCAGCGGCCATTAAACAGTACCCAGAGCTTTGATGTACTCAATGGATTATCGGTGCAGGTGAGACCGAAATAAGCAGAGCAGCTGCGGTGCGATCGAGCTCTTGAAATCTCGCGTATGAATTGCGGATTATCGGCAACTATTTGTTGATTTTTCTGACGTTTCCTTGTGGATGCTTTCCGGCTTTAAAGATCCCATCCCTCCCACTTTTTGCCTTGGACTTGTCACTTCAGTATTGAGAGTTCGTCAGACTTCCAAAAGTGTTGGCTACTGCCACTTGTTCCCTGATGGACCGTAGCCCCATTTGCACGAGGGCACAGGGAAACTGAGGAAAACCGTGCCCGCAATATGGTACGGTGCGGGCTAACAAGGAACATCCCACAGGTGACACCCTTCGATTTTTTTGAAATTTCGACATGTTATAAAGCACCGAAAAGTAAGCGATACGTATTTTTTTATCGGCGAAAAAACGGTTTTAAGGGGTGAAACCACCCCTCGAAAAAGCAAATATAGGGGTGGTTCACCCCTTATTTTTTTGCAATGTCACTATAGTGAATTTTTCATTGCTTCGGATTAGAAGAATTTTCGTTTTTGTTTCACTAAAATCGGTGGACTCCTTGTGTGTGAAACTGCTATATTACCCCTAGAGATGCCAAATTTCAACAAAATCGAAGGGTGTCACCTGAGGGATGTTCCTTGTAAGTGGTCACCCTTCCAGGTATCAGGCCAGGCCAAAGCAGCTCGACTTTTGAAAATTGTCGAATGAACCGACTCTACCAGACTTTTTTTTTGGATTATGAGTGTACAAAAAACAATCTCTGGAGATGCGGAAGCAGGAAAAGGTTCAAGGTCACGTTTCTCATGTCCCTGCGGAATTTAAATATTCGAGCTGTCGTAACGAAAAGCGCTGGATCTCGAGAGACTGCTATCTCGCGCATGCATGATTGATGCGGAAAAATTGTGCAGACGTATCCCGGAGACTTCTGCTCGGATGCACGGGCGCTCCGACATGACAGCTGGCATAATTGCAAGGTTTATTCAATTTCGAGAACGGATAACGCGAAACGGCCCTCTGGAGATCGCATGGACGCAAACCGTCTTTGCGGATCTTAAAAGTCCACGGGATAAGGGGAGAAGCACCACATAGTGGACTATCTCGAGTTTTCCTATAGCGACATCTGTTTTTTATTTTATACACTAACAACTAGTCTGTAAAAGTTGTAACTTGTACTAAACACTAAAAGTTTTGGTTGCCCAACAATAAAAATGGCACCACAGTGAACTGATTTTGCTTTTCGCCGCCGTGAAAAAGTATTTTTTCGTGTTAAAAGTGTTGTTTTCGTTGAGGTAAGTCCAAACGATTTATGTTTTTGTTATATTTTACGAACTATAGCATTTATTTTACCTAATAATTATATAATGTTCGCAAAAATAGCAATATGTACAAAAAAATCACTGTTCATATTCGACCACGTCATATCTTAATATCGGATACTTAATTGAGCCTAATATTGGATATCCGTTTGTGCCAAAATGGTCCTACCTAATCAAAGGTTAACTCATAACGACTGATTGTTTGATAATAATTACAAAGTCAAAACAATAAACGTTTTGTTTTATTTTACATAAAAATAGTCCCCTAATATCAGATACAAGAATATTTAGGCCGTTAAATCGGATATTCGATCATAGGCAACCTTTTTGAAAACCATGATTTCCGTCATTTTTTGTAAATCATAATATAACTCGAAATATTCAAATGTATCGTGTAAAATAATTATTAGCGTCTTGTTGTATATGACATATAGACCATAAAATCGTAAAACTAGGTCTTAGCAATTGTCTATTTTTTTCGAATTTGTAACAAAAGTATTTTACACGAACACAAGCACGCGTTGGGACGAGATAGAGGTGGGTGGAAACTTGAACAGCACGCGTACAAAGCAGGACAAACCTGTATCACTATTATCCCATTTCGGGACCTGTATTCTCGTTCGCAGAAATGGACGACAAGCTGATGGATGTTCATAATTGATCCAGTTGTTCGATCATTTGCAATCCACTTCGTTTGCGTTGCAGATCATTGGCTAGCTCGCTCCTATGGGTACTCGTATATCGAAGAGTAAAACCGCATGGTGCTTTTCCAGTTACCGATATCAATGTTCGATTAAAACAGCTCTTTCACCAGATGGTCCATTCACTATTGATTTCCCTCCACAGCGACGAACAGAGGGAACAGCGCGAGCACTTACGACCACAAATATTATTCTACATATCTGCATATGCCTTGTCCATCTCATCAGATAGACATAAAGGAAGAGAGAAAGCGAAGGAAAAATCTCTGGGTATTTCCGATTCGTGGCTACGCGTATCCGATCTTCTTTCACTTCTATCAACGATCAAAATCAATCTAAGCTCCGAGCTGACGAAAACTATTCGCCTGCGCCCAGTCTTCCCACACTCACGAACATTCCTCAACATTGAAGGCTGCACATCTGACGAGCACGCGATTCAATCCCGATGGAAAGACATCTCAATGAGTTTTCTCAAATGGCTGGCATGCTGCACGTCAAACGCAAGGGAGGAAAGTGCATAGGCGGACAAGTAAGGCAACGTTATCATTCCAGCCAGACTTTGTAGATGCTATCTGGCTACAGTTCGAAACGAGACAATGTAATTATAGACCCAGACCTTAACAGCGACCAGGCAGCCTCGGCCCAAGTTTGTACCAATTACCATTAGTAAATTAATGGGTAGGGAAAGGTCATGATGAACCCGGCATATCTATGCAATGGTGGTCATGAGCAGATCTGGCTGTTAGAGGACGATACTCTAACTCGAATGTCTTCAAAAACACCTTTCCATGTGACTATTCAGATAACCTTCCGACAGCTAGTAGTAATCAGATTCGGACCCACGTTATCAACCAGTTGGCAAGAGCCAACTGCGAGACCTTCCCCGAAGCCACAGTGCATTCCTTGTCCGAGTTTTTATTAGCCAATGCACCGCCAATGTAACGAGATTGTGGGCTATTTCCCTTGGCCACGCGATGCGTGTTCACACTATGGACAAGCACTGCATACTATTCTGCACACTACTACTGCATACTACTTCCAAGTCCTCCAAGACGTGGAAGGCGTTCATTACAGCTAGTTACGGTAGGCGAACAAGTTGGGAAAAAGCAGCATAGGAACGGTCAACCAAGAAACGGAGGAACGCGTCGAAATCCTTTGACAACTTTCTCGGGACCTTGGATTAAAAAATGGACGAACGCAATAAACTCTGTAATGATCTTTGCAATTATTTTTTTTCCCGGCCATCGCGATCTCTCTTGGAGCCTTCTCCGTTCTCTGAAGATAGTTCGTAATTATATGTAGCTGCCTATAGGCTCTTTCGTGTTGCGTTGATCGACGTTCGGGACTCTTGACTTCATACAGTTTTATTCCGTAATTATGATTTTGATGCTAGACAGTTAACGGTGAACGTCCATGTTTTGCAGCTTTTCAGACCTCGTTTTTCGATCCAGTGTCGAAATGAAAAAAAAAACTATCATTTTTGAAACAGAACTTAATTGATTAACTTAAAGATGTAGGTCATTTACCTAGGTGGGTAAAAAATCGCAATTTCCAAAAATATTTTTATTCGATAGTATCAACTTTTAGGTATATTTCTTGAAAATTGCATTGAAACATTCCTAAAATTGAACCAGCTGGAGCTTCTAACAGTCGCCGGGCGGTAGCAGCACCATACTTCAATCTTTAAATGCGTTTTTCTCAAAACACTGTTTGCAAAGTCGGTGGACATGATATCTCGAGAACCACTTGCTGGATTATTTCCAAATTAACAGGAGATACGATGAGAAACATTTGAAGGTCGTCGACGATCTCACTTTTTGAAAGACGTTGTTCATTTTTTTAAACTTACGTAAAAATGACGACTTTTTTCATAGGTTTTGTATGCTTGAGTTTCAATTCGTCGCCAAGATGGTGAAAAAAATGATTTAAAAAATCGACGATCGTCAACGACTTGTATTCATTTTTAACTTAAATAACCCATTTGGTTTTTAGATTTCGGATGGACCGTTTAAGCTGAAGAGTGTCCACCGCCAAACGTCGCCAAAAAAATGTCATCATCTGCCAGCAGCCATGTTTTTGTCGTTTTCTGTATTTTTTGATGATTCCTCTTGGCTCTCAATTTATGTACCTTTGTATTTTAAAAAAATGCGTTTCTTTTTCACCAACCGTTTACCAGAAAGTAATGCAGAATTTGACCATTTTTTGGGCTTCTAGGTAGATGTAGCCCCTTAAGTTGATCGATGCAGCTTTATTCAATTTTGTAAATATTCCAGAAAGTTTTTTTTCTCACTTTGATCGCCCGTCATAATCTTTGCGTCGCAGTTCTCTAATAATTTTTCTGCGTGGGCAAAAATGTCAAGCATGACGAAGTTTCCGTCAATTTGCCGTTGAATGCTCTCTACATATATACGCGCCTGTACATCGAGATACGAGGACAATTCGAAGGGGAAGATCAATGTACCGTAACGTTGACACCCCTGATCCAATTTCTGGCCTTATCTGCTGCGAAACTGGTCTTGAAAATGGCGCTCGGCATATTCATTATCGAAGTCGAACGGTGCGGCGTTTCACGATGAATGAGCGCGTTTTGTCTCGTCACGAGATCTCTCGCGCTCGATCGTCCCTTCGTAACTTTTCACGCTGTGACACAGAGCAGCTCCCGCGGCCCCATTACTTTTGCCCCCTTTGTTCCATGCACATTTTGATGAACGCTATCCAAGGGGAGACAACTAAGTACCGGGAGAGCGATATTTATCCATACACAGGGTGTCCGGGTCGCTGCCGCGAGCGCTTTTTTACGATCAGCGCATCGTTAAGGAATGCCTTTCACGAAAGTGAAGATTTAACAATCAAGGGGTCTTCTCACTTTAGAGGCTAAAAGAGGCTGTTTGCATGATGTTTTTAATTAGGTTTATATTATAGATATTGGTAGGAAAGTTGTTATGCTTGATAAACATACATTCGAAATACATTAAAAAAAAAATTACTTATTTAAATCACTATTTATAGACGAAAATGGTAGTTAAAAAAATGTCCTCAAAAATTGTCGGTCTGCGCTGTTGATGAAATTCTGGAGGTGGATCATCCGAAATAAAAAAATCTATTTATAGACGAAAATGGCAGTTAAAAAAATGTCCTAAAAAAATTGTATGTCTGCGCTGTTGATGAAATCTCGGAGATGGATCATCCGAAACAAAAAAATCAAACGGTTTTACATTCAGTATGTTAATGGCTATAGCGCATAATATCATACGATTTTTGATATATGGAAAAATAAAAAATGGCGGACATTAAAAAAAAACAAAGAAAAACGTGTTTTTTCACAGTTTTTGGCAAAAAATAGTAAATGTCAAATTTTTTAAAAATCATTGATATGCGCTATAGCTATAGTTGTAAAGAATATGTGGTTAAAATTTCGTAAGGATCGGTTCAGTAGTTTCGAAGATTTTATCAATAAGCCGTCGAAAAACGTTGGTTCGAGAGAAGCGCGTTTAAAGTTTGTTTGGGTTACGTAAGTACATTTAAAACAATTTTAAATGTATTTCGAAAGTGTATTTATTAAGTGTAACAACTTTCATATCAATATCTATAATATAAACCTATAAAAAACATAGCCTTTTTTTAGCGTATAAGTGAGAAGACCCCTTAATTGATTTTCGTCTCCAATTGAGTAAAAATATCTCCTAGTATACTAGAAATGATTTATAACCAAATTAGCGAGGTTTAATAAAAAATGACGAAAATAGCCACTTTTTGATCTAGTAAATAATATACAAAATAACTCCAGATGTCTGATATGATTTGATCGACGCATGTCAAAAATTCTAAAAATTCCGTAACGACAATGAAAACAGGGGGTCACCGAATGTTTAAAGAAAATATCAATGATAAAACTTGGAAAAAATGGGACTAGCGGAAGAACCTTCGTAACCACGACATTTTTAGAGAAAATGTAAAAGTGTCTAAATGTATAATAATTGATTGTACATTTTTTTCATTACGCGCCACTGTGATTGACTAATGAGTCGAAAGGGCGCTGCTTATGCGCCCACAAAATACGGCACTTCGCGAAAGGAATACCTTAAGCTTCGGACAATGAGCATCGAAAAATGTTTATCTTTCGTCTGTGAGCCTTCACTCTAGTTTGAGCTACTTTCAATTCTGCACGAAAAAAGGGTCCATTTTTCAGAATTTCCTTATCAGAAAAACTATCGATAGTTCATACTAATTACACGTGGTAAATTTGCCATTCTTACATACTTTAACCACTGATATGTATAGACATTATTGCAGCATTTCTTTTCATTTTGCAAATCGACTTAATAATAAATGTTATTACTGTATGTTATTTTGTGTTACCAATCCTTGTTACAATGAAAAGTACAGGCGACGAGAAAGATTTTTTTGATTTTCCAAATTCATAATACGATTGCTCAATGAATTCTGAAATATTTCTCAAATCCTTCAATGATTTCATGGCGTAAATGATCTTGATATATATATATATATATATATATATATATATATATATATATATATATATATATATATATATATATATATATATATATATATATATATATATATATATATATATATATATATCATTCGTAAGCAGTCTCTAAGGGGCTATACCAGTGTGACACTATAAAAAAATCGATTTTTTTTGCCTTTTTCGACAGTTCATACTTTCAAGAATATCCTGTAAAAATTTCAAGGCCGTATCTCTAATCATTTTATCTTGCAAAAATCGATAGTTAAATCTTTAAACGCCTTTTTCTCGAAATGAGATTTTTCAAATTTGCTGACATTGTAACTCAAAGAGCAATTATACGATTGACTTGAAATTTGAACTGAGTACTCTTGAACATATTTACTCTACAATGACGTAGGATATTTTTGATTGGATGAAAATTGACGATTTGGCATTGAAAAAAAACGACCATTTTATAGGCAAGAAAACAGATTTTTTTCCCCAACTACGCCATTTTGTTAGATTTTGATATTTTTTCGAAAATCCTACGTCATTGTACAGGAAATACCTTCCAGTTTAACGACATTTTTATCTTTTTCGGTTTCAGCTACTCAATCGGCCGGAAATATGTCAGGAGGAACTTTTTTTTTGGCGCCTCCGAAGGCCGCGCATAAGTCACTTGGATCTTAATATTTTTCTATGAAAAAATTACGTTGTATAGGTGAAATATAGCCAAATATATTCTTAATTGTCCCAAACATTTAATTGAGTACTTTTCTTTTAAAAAAATTCCCGAAAATCACCCAAATTTTCAGCGTTCACACTGGTATAGCCTCTTGATTCGTGTACCTACCCTAATGAATTTATCAACATTTTTGGTCACCGAGCAATTTGCAAAAATGATCTCGATTGTCGATAGAATTGCGGCCATTGAAAGAACGAAAGCTCGTGGAACGAAAGTTCGAATGAACATTGTTCGAAAATTCTTTCAAGAGAGTCACGATCGAATGGCGTAGCGATCCTGTGCGCGATTGAAACGGAGCACCCGGTGTATCTGTGCAATATATATCTATGTGCGTGCGTCGTATGCAGGAGTATATCTGGCCACGCTCTTGTGCGTTTACCCTGCAATTTAAACACGAAATCACCGGATGCGTAGTCCGGGGATCGTTTCCTTCCTCTCTTAATTCTTCCAGCACCATATTATCGTGTGATACATCATTCTGGGTTTTTGTATATTTCGTATGAAATTTGTTCTTTTCATGCTTCGGATAAAAAAAAGTTCATATTTTGTTTTGGATTCAACGGAAATTCGTGTCCTCTTTCATTGTGATGTTAATTTATTATGCTGCATTGTTCGAGATGTACACGATGATTTTATTGAACGACACGAGCAGTACAAACATGTGAGTCGATAACATTTCGTAACAATCGAATCCCTACTGGTGGAAAAAAAATGCTTTGAACTCAGTTATCTGCAAAAGTGGGTTAACAAAATGCAGCAAAGAGAGCGCGGTGAGAGAGAATAATAACCATGATGTCATTAATAATAATAATAATAATAATAATAATAATAATGAGATTAATATTGATAAGAATAATAGTGTCAACAAAAATATATTCATGTTAATATTTGTTAACATTTATTATTAATTATATATTAAATATTTATTGAATATATAATTAATAATATTTATTCAATAAATATTTAATATATAAGCAATAAATGTTAATAAAAATTAACATGATTATTAATTTTTTAACATTGACATTAATTTAATTAATAGTAATCAATTTAATTCATATCAATGTTAAAAAAGAATAATACTAATAAAACGATATTAATAACAACAAAGTAAAGAATAGTGACCCCGATGACGATGACGATAATAATAACAATGACAAACGTACCGAGCATCTTGATACCCTGAACGGGACTCAGCGGATAAAAGTCACCGTGGAGCGGACAATGGAAGCCAACACGTCGTTCCCTTCGTCGCGCTCGTCTCGTCAGCATGCACAATAGGACACCGAGGCCGAGCATAAGTGCGCCAACGACGATGCAAATCGGTCCCAGGATTCGCGAGTTTCCCGTGAATGCGATTCTCGCCGCGTACGAATCCTTGTCCTCGTCCTCGCCCGGTCCACGATAGGAGGCCGCTGAAATGCAAACGAAGATACATACATTTTTTTGCGTTCTTTTTGAGAAAAGTCGTTGGCTCGCCGGAACTTGAAAAAAACTGTCATCTGCAACATGAGGGTCGTTGCGAGTTTTATATTACATTTCGCAAGTTTCACAGTATACCCTCGCGGGTTTTTACGTAATGTCATTCCCTATCCCTCCCTATCACTCGCTACCTGCACTTCGCTGCCCTAACCTAACTGCCTTTGCGTCCACAGCCGTCTCAACCCTACGTTGCCACACTGCGTCATTTTGACCCAGACGAATTTCGAATGAAATGCTTACTTTTCAAAAATAAAAAGTTTTCAACAATTTTTTACAACAATTCAATTTTATACTTTTCGAATTTCAATTATGGAGAAGTAGGGTCGGGTGCCCAATTATTGGCATTTTAAGGGCCCAATTATTGGCACTTTAAGGACCGCTGAATAGGTAGAAGAGACGTGTCAATGATTAGTGGGGTGCCAAAATATGATCACTTCACTCCATTAAGGGTTCTTCTCACTTTGGACGCTAAAAAGGCTATTTTCATGATTTTTTTCATAGGTTTGTATTTTAGAGCTCGATATAAAAGTTGCTACACTTAATAAATACACTTTCGAAATACATTAAAAAACGAAATTTATGTATTTATGTAACTCAAACAAAGTGTAAACGCCTTTTTCTCGAAACAACGTTTTTCGACGGCTTGTTCATAAAATCTTCGAAACTACTGAACCGATCCTTATGAAATTTTAACCACATATCCTTCACAACTATTGCTATATCTGCATATCAAGCATTTTTTCAAATTGTGATATTTACTATTTTTTGCCAAAAACGGTGGAGAAAACACGTTTTTTTGTTGTATTTTTCGCAAAATGTTCGCCACTTTGTTATTTTTGCATATATAAACAATCGTATGATATGCGCTATAGCCATTAACATACTGAATCTTAAACCGTTTGATTTTTTTGTTTCGGATGATCCATCTCCGAGATTTCATCAGCAGCTCAGACCGACAAGTTTTTTAGGACATTTTTTTAACTACTATTTTCGTCTATAAATAATCACTTGAATAAATATTTTTTTAAATGCATTTCAAAAGTGTATTTATTAAGTGTAACAACTTTCATATCAATATCTATAATATAAACCTACCGAAAAATCCATGAAATAGCATTTTTTTAACGTCTAAAGTGAGAAGACCTCTTAAGAAATGTTCAAGGTGTATCCCTGTTTTTTAAAAATAAAAATAGACCGAAGGGTTGTTAATGGCAGGTGTATGAAGATCCACCATCTATCTGGGTCAAATTGACCCAGTGTGTCAAAATCGTGACCACATATAAGTATGTCAACGAATGGTTAAGTATGGCAAGTATGGTAAGCTACACTTTACCGCATTTGCAGAGGGTACGGGGAAATACCGACGCTGGGTAATTCCGGACACCTCGATATTAGGTAGCTTTACCCCCCCCCCCCCCCCCCCCCCCGCCAAGCATCTTCAGTG
The DNA here is from genome assembly GCA_944452715.1 of Ophion slaviceki. Lineage (NCBI taxonomy): Eukaryota > Metazoa > Arthropoda > Insecta > Hymenoptera > Ichneumonidae > Ophion > Ophion slaviceki. The sequence goes on along the minus strand of OX101786.1, from coordinate 15,409,245 downwards.
CACGGAAAGTTGATAGGACGGGAGGCCGCACACGGGTTTCAAAGTAAGTTTTATTTAAGATTTTAGTGATACTCGTTACAATTTTTCATGATTTTGAATGTTGTGTTTACGTAGATATATGTGTACTAGCGGAATACTTTTATTGGTTATGAACAGTGATTATATATAGCAGTAAAATCATCAAACAAGAAATGATAAAACTAAAGCTAAGCTATAAGTTTTGATTTTTTCAATTGTCGAAGTCGGTTTGGTTCAATTGCAGACATGCGGCGTGGGGTAATCCCGGACGGCCGCAATTACCCTTAGATTTTTCGTCCGACTGAACGTGAACTGAATGAGATTTTATTGTATTTCAGATGCCTCGAAAATATAAAAGAAAGACTGAGAAGAAATATACCTTCGAAACTTTAAATATTGCTGTAAGGAAGATAAAAAAACAAAGAAATAAGTTTTTAACAAGCCGAAAAAAATGGTATATTTAACAAGCCGAAAAAATTGGAGAAATATGAAGAAGATATTGCTGATCCGAAGCATAGGAAGAAGCCAGCTTTTAACGAGATACAAGAAAAAGAGTGTCCGTATTTACCAGAATGGCATTGGGTAAATACGGACAGTAAAGGTTTTTTTTTAAATACTAATGTTCGTTGATTAATTACATATAATTAACGCGGTCCTCTAGTTCCTCGGCTGTTTTTTACGGCTTTTTCAATAATTTTTTACGGGCAAAGCATCGAAATAATCAATCTCATTGTTTTTGCATAATCTTTATTAATAGTTAAATAAGCTTTACACATTTTTTGAAGTCAAAATATATAATAGAATAAAAGTTATAGTGGCCGACAGGAAGACATCAAGTAAAAGAGGTGCTTGACGGTGACCAAGATTGCGGCTGTTCTGCTTATCTGAAATAAAAAAACCAAACGGCATTTTAATCTTCATATTTAAGACTAGCGATTGAACTAGAGTGAATTCTGAATTACAAAAATTGACTTTTTTATACACTTTTGAAAATTACATTCTATTTTTTACTCATTTTTTCTTAAGTTTTTCGCTCGTACAAAAAAAACTATCGAAGCAATCATGATAATCCTAGTTCAATCGCTGGCTTATAACATATTAAAGATGCTGTATAAATTTGAACAAGATCGGTGCAGTAGTTTCTGAAATATCGTGGTCACCGTTTCGAAAAATGGTGTTTCGAGAAAAACGCGTTTGAAAGTATACCTGCTCCGTATACCTGCTCCGTTCCAGGGCCGTAACTTGTGAACCACTTCGAATATCGAAAAATCCTTTGGCACACATTTTCTACACATGTTGTAGATGTGATTTATGAAAAAAATCGATTTTTTCGACCCGAGAAACTAGAGGACCGCCTTAATAATCCATTATACATATTAAAAAAGTAAACTGCAACGAATTTTGTAGATTAGAAACATTCCTGCCGGAGTCGCGATGAAAGAGAATTTTTATGTCCGTTCTGATATTTGCGGAAGTTTTCGGGTCAATTTGTTTTCGTTCCATCCCGCGGTGCATAAAATACATTCCCGATGTGTTATGCATTTCGAGAGTTTGTCTCGAAATGGCTGGCTATTAAGTATTAACGAGACAGTGCTTGCATTATTTCTACGCTTATTCAACGTTCGCACGTTTGCCGCTTTCTCGTTTCGTGCTTATCAATATGTAATGATGCACCGGAGGGGCACTCAAAGTTGAAAGGAAGATAACTCGAGAGACTTATTGTACAAAGGGAGTACGCAGTGTAGCCTTTTTTCCCTCGAGTAGTTCTGCCCCAACGAAAATTCGAGAGCCATACTTACGTTTGTGGATAACGTTGATAACAGCACTAATGACCATCATTAGGATGTCTACGAGGGAATTCGAATGGCTTGGACACAAGGGCTAAGAGAGTTCCGCAATGATTACTCATTAGCCTCTTTTTACCTTTTTTTAGAGCGTTCGTGCAATGGAAGGTGAAATTGGGCAGAAATGCTGGGCGGAAATTTCGGCCGAATCGCGAATGTAGTTTTATCTCCTCCGAGAAACCTCGTTACCTCCTTAACTGGTACGAATTGATAGCGATGCTGGAAGGACGCTTTTTTCTTCGAACAAGCATTTTAAAAAGGTTTTTTTTACATATTTTATTTCATTGCTGAAATAAAATGAAAAACATTTCGTTTTTTAATTTTGTAAACAGTTTATGGATCGCTGTATAAATTCCACAATTTACGCCCAATCACCAACAAATAATTGACATCAAAATGTATCGAAAATTCACTCGTAACGTCAACTGGACGTTTGGAAATGATGAAAAAAGCCAAAAGAATGCGGTCGTAGCTGATGGATCGAAGTTATAGCAAGTTGATTAATATTACAGAATGGACTCATATAGAAGTCCATTAATACGGTGGTCCGTCGAAGATCAAATGAAAAATTGACGTTTCATTTTTACGGTTTTTTAAATCGATCAATGAATGGCGAAGAAGGATATAAGGTGGGAAAAGGTGATTTATCGAAGAAAAAAAAACATTTTTTGAGGTATTCCTATCGAGGAGGGCCGTATTTTATGGGGGCCTAAGCAGGGCCCCTCTAAATCAATGGTAAATTAATTATTTTATCTAATGATAAACTGGAATAAAAAGTTTCGCGCAAATTTAGTAGATGTAGACATTTGCACATTTTTTCTGAAAAGTCGCGGCTACGAAAATTCTTCAGCTGGTCACATTTTTCTAAGTTTTATCATTGATATTTTCTTGAAACATTCGGTGACCCCCTGTTTGTATGGTTGTTACGGAATCTTTAGAATTTTTTACACGCGTTGAGCAGTTTATATCGGACATGTAGAGTAATTTAGTGTATAAATGATTAGATAGAAATGTGACCAGCGTGTCATCTTCACAAAGTGCTGTATAAATCAGACGATTTTTAGGGTCGTAATCTCTCGTTGAAAATTCGATAACGTGGCTTGAAATATTACCAGTATACTGGGATGTATTTTTACTTGATTATAGACGAAAATCGGTTAATTGTTAAATATTCGGGTTCGCGAAGGGAATACCTTAAGCTGCAAAAAGCTTTTCTACCCGTTTTCATTCCTAGGTTGGACGGCGAAGAAACCTTCGCCTATCACCTTTCTTAGGCCGAAGAAATATGAAATGAAAACGATAAGTTGTATTGGAAAATAAGAAATCTCGAATATCCGTTTTGCGATTACAGTACCGAATCTATGCACTACATCGACCTGTGTCAATATTTTTTTCGCGCCCTTTTTTCTTTTGGGATGCCGCTTCCACAAATTAAGGCGGGATATACATTTAGACAGGAAAAAAATAAGCAATATTGAGGGATTTTTTAAACTAAGAAAAAATTATTCTACAATTATAAAACTTTAGGTATACTTCAATAGTATATTTAAGTATGCAAAACAATTTTTCTAAATTTATTCGTCATCAAGGTAATTAAAATGAAGAAAATGCAAATTTAAGAAAATGGCACGCATTTACAAACGAGAAATCAACATTTCCGTAAAATGTGGATTAAAAACGTAGTTTTTTTCCATTTTTTCAAAAACAATTCTCGTCAAGTAGAAGGTACCAATATTATCAATATTTCTACCAAGTTTCAACTCAATCGGCTTCATAGTTTTTGAGGAATCCTGCACGCCAATTTCGATAATGCAGTTTTGAGAAAAAAGCGTTTGAAGTTCACGCCCGCTCCGAATCCGAGCGGTGAGGCACAGCGTTGACGGGCTGCATCGTTTGAAGTTTTCCGAATTTCGCTTTAAAAATTTGGGAAAAAATTCTACATATATAACTCTATCGTTTAAAGAAAAAAAGAAATGGTTTTTTTAATCGCTGTAAATGTATATTCCGCCTTAATTCCGGATTATTCGAATAAGTAATTGATAACGGGCGCGATTTTAAAAAACCACGTATCACCACCTTGCCACGTGACAAGACTGGCCTCGAGTCATCGGGTCAGACCGGAAGTTATTTTTAATGGTAAATGATTAGCATACGATATTCCACTTAATTCGTAGCGGCGCAAAATTTCCCGTGCGCGTGAAACGTACGTGTATTTATATGCATCTATCTATATGCACTTTTGTCTGGGTATTCCGGTAACGAGCATGGTCGCGGTGCGAAATTGAAGTCAGGTCAGACCTATGATCCCACGCGTATGTTTCCAACCGCACAAATAACGTTGCACCGCGCGCGGCCCCGAGAGCGCGAGAATGCAGACGAGAAGAACAACGGCCTCATAATAATATTCATGAAACGCTACATAGGACGTTTGATGCAAACATTCAACTCATTATTATTGCAAACTCCGTACAACCTTGACTCGTTGAGGCCCCCTCACTGTTTTCTCACCCCCTCATTTTTTTCTTTATCCACGATCCTCCATTCCGCACGAACAATTAATTTTTCTTCCAACGAATTAAGAAATAACGAACGAAAATCCTCTTACAATAAATATTTTTTTAATTTCAGTCCTCTATCCGTGAAATCAATAATTTTATTTGCCTTCGCAGAACAGAGTTTGCCATCCATAGACATTTCCAGTGGTCAGCCTTTTTTGGCATAGCGTCTGTATCGGGAAAAAAAATTTCCAACTGCGTCGAGATTTTATCGAAATTTTATATCTTTGATGCGAGGAAACGGACTCGGAGACTCGCGGCTCCGAAGGAAGAGAAAAAAAATGAACTGCATCGAGAGCGGGGAACCGGTATTTGGATACGGGTCGTCCGAGGCTCTCTCCTTTGCAATATGGCGAAGGGGAGGGAAAAAAGAAAATAGCGAAAGCAGTGAACGAGGTGGACAAGAGTATAAAAGACGAAAAGGCGAAGAGATTCGGGGGAAAAGACCGGTTGAGATTAATCGGTTGGCAACAACGGGGTTTGCGCGAGGAACTTGCCTCGTTGTCATGGCCTGCCCGTATCTGGGTGCACACACCGCTGGATGACGGGCGGTGCAACGACCACAGCTGTTGCCCAGTGAACACACGCAGTTGCCTCTATCTCGGGCCCTTTCCACTCCTACATACATAAGGACATCCATACATACATACATATGTATAAATATATATGGAAATTGGAACCCTCTATATCTATGTAACACTGACTATCGGCACTTCTGTTTGGCTCAAGGCGGAGTAGAAGATGCACCACGTGACATGAGTGCGAGAGAGATAGCTGAAATTTTTTAACTACGATTTCTCAAAGATGAATAGTATTTAAGACAAAATAAAATCGTCAAGCTCTTCGTAAGTGAATTCTACAGGGCCTGATGCTTTGTTTTTTGTCAAAAAACTTAACCATCTATGAGAAAAGTGGGTTTGAAAATTTGTGAGGTTATGTTGATCTTGTACATGTCCTCAAGCCCCTGTAACACACGCTCCGACCACTTCGAAATTTTGAACCCTAATTTCGGCCAAACGATACGATCGATTGAGATGAAATTCATTGTGTACATGCGATATTGTTGAAGAAAGAGCCTGACGGTCGACATTTTTCCAAATTTGGAAAAAAACTTTACAGATTGTAGTTACCATAGGATGAATTGTGAATTACTAACAGCTGCACCGAATTCATGCACATTTCAAGAGCGATAGGCTCTCGACAATGGAAGAACACATTTTGAGCATTGTTCCGACTGATTTTTTAAACATAACATTAGCGAAATTGTACCAACGAAGCTCAAAATATTATCGAGAATCATGAAAATCTAGTGCATCAGTTTTCCCACTGGCGGCGATCGAACTTGCAGCAACCGTTGCCTATTGGACCTCTTTGTTGCAATGTGAGTATCAGACGGTTGCTGCGACATCTGTCAGTAGTTTGCGGCGGCTCGTGGCCAAAACTACGAATTCTGCAGCATCATCGTGACCGCGTCGAAGTTTCGCAACGTGTTATAGATGGCCTTAAGGGGTGAGGCCACAGTAGAATCTTCAAAAAATCTATTTTTTTCGCTAAATCGGTGCTTTATCATCATAAGAATAAGGTACTATTCGATTTATAGCAAGGATTTTTTTTTTCACTGACTTGAGCGTATAACGTAAGCCCACCTCTGGCACGGCCATAGAGTACCTAAAACTTTAAACGCGTTTTTCTCAAAACAGCTTTTTTCCAATTGGCGTGACAAATAACTTCAACAATTTTCACTCGATTTACTTCGAATTTAAACGTTATGTTCCTAAATGCATTTCGCAGAGAAGTACGTACGGAATTTATGATTAAACGAAAACTTTTCATTTTATGAGCAGTTTTATACGAAATTTTTCACTGAAAATTCATTCAAATACCTACAACTCAATTCTCATACCTACAACTTTTGAATAAAACAATATTTTTTAAATTCCGTACGTACTTCTGTAGGTATTCTAAGGTAGATGGAGGAGAATTTTTTTTGTTCTAAGTAAAAAAATGTGGATGCTAAATGTCACGCCGCGGAGCGCCTGAAAAACGAAAATATTAGTGGTCGGTCATTTTGTACAACGAAAAAAATATATATATTCTCTAACAGCTTGATATTCATACTAAATAGATGTGTAATTAATTTTATGAGAGAATAACTTTTGCATACGAAAAAAAAATGTTAAATTTGCACATGATTTTATACCCGTTCCTGTGGCATAAAACGGGTATAAAATGACCCCCTCAACCCCTTACGTCCCCTTAAGGACGTAAACTTCTTAAGGTTTACGTCCTTAAGGGGTGAACAAATTACCCCTTGAGGACGGTCCTAAAATGTTTTAGTTGAACCCTAAATATCGTGGGCAGGATGATTCTCCAAATGGCCGTCACATAAATATCCCTACACTGTTCTATACGTTTTTTTGGACGATATTGGACTTTACATGATGGTGAGGATGACGGTTGTCCCCTATGAGGGTGGTCTTCAAAACCATCGGTTCCCAAATACGTGTATTACAATCGCATATGTATCTACGTGTGTGGGTGTGTATATTTCATATCCCTTAAGCTTCGACTCTCTGTCTCACGGTCGTTTCACCGACTCTACGTATATTGTACGTTTCGCGTCGAGGTCGTTGCCGAGATCAGTGGCCGGGGCTTGTATGATAGCGGTTCTCAAATTGGATCAGTCGTCGTGACCTCGGAGGTCAATTAAATGCAACGATGCATTCGTTTGTTAAATTGTTGCTCGGAGAAACGACACTGATGACTTTATGTACTTTTATGTCTTGGCTTGGGAAGGAGACCTGGGGGCTGGGGCATCGTGTGTGCAAGTTCACAATTCCTTTTACCATTCCTACTGACTTGATTGACGATGTAGAATTATACCGATAACAATGCCAGTTGAAAGACCATATCCACTTTGAATTACTCGTATGTATAATTCTCGTTCGTATGAGATACCTGAAGACTAGTTTTTTGAAAACCGGGGAGAAAAATAAGAATAACCTTTCGGTGAAAGGTTTTTTCGAATTTTGAAATAAATTTAGATTGCAATTCGCGTATTTATTATTATTATCATTATTGTTTTGAAATATATGTTTTACGATCTTACGTCTTTATTGTTCTTATTATTATTATTATTTTGACATGAATATTTTACGATCTTACGTCGTTATTTTAATTATTGTTTTCAGATAAATATTTCCGCTTTCAAGTCTTCATTATTATTGTTATTTTCCAATTAATATTTTGCGATTTTACGTCTCGATTATTATTATTATTTTGAAGTCATTATTTTACTATTCAACATGATTTTATCATTTTTTTTACTATTATTATATCTTTTAGGCATTAAAGAGGTATTATTATTTTTATTGATGCCGTTGTTTTTATCGTTATTATTTTTAAACAAATATTTAGCGATTCCATCTTATTTTACGTCTTAAAATAATTATTTTTATCATTATCATCGTCATCGTCATCATTATCTTCATTATTGTTGTAGTTTGTATTGCATGAATATTTCGCGATCTGACGTCTTGATTATTATTATTGTTTTGAGATAAATGTTTTGCAGTCTCACGTCTTTATAATTACTTTTTTCTTTTTCTGTTTTTTTTTCATTACCTTACTTTCAACGTACACCCTTGCGGGTTGTCACGTTTCTTTATTATTACTATTATTTTAAAATAAATATTTTACTATTCAACGTTGTCATTATCGTTGTTGTTTATATTGTTATTATTTTTTAAAAATATTTAATGATTCCGCGTTCCTATTATTATTATTATCGTCGTTGCGCACGGCAGACACTTTTTCAATTATCGGTAATTCGAAATGGTTGGCGAAGAGGAGATTACGGATTCGACCGCAAAAGTTCACTCGGTGTCCCTAATGCTTAAGTAAAAAGCCCGTTAAGTAAGTTGTTGGAGTAAAAGGGAAGTATTTCGGTAGTATATATACCGAAAGCGCTGTACTATGTGCGGCTTCTTATATGATATGCATAATCGAGTTGTCGGTAAGCGCACGAGCGAGGCTTCGCGTCCGATCGCAAAGGGCGCATGTGTATAGCTCCCTCGTCATCGGAGCGTTTCAACATCGTCGTATCGTCAGTGTGAATCGATGCTTTATCCTCAGTTTGAACAACCGAATAATATGTATTTGAAAAGTACGGATATTTTTATTTTAATATAAGGGGTGGGGATCGGAAATTCGAACGATCAATATTTAGAAGGGCCGAAATTTCGAATTCAGTAATGACGAACGGTGCAATATAGATAGATCAATTTTATGATAGCCTGTAAAATAGTTAATCGAAATTGTGAATACAAAAATCTCGTAGTTGATTTATAGCGAAGACAAATATCAGATTTATCAAATATATGAATAAAAAACCGACACGTTTTTTCTTTGTTTTGCAACGGACGATTTTGTGAAAATTCCTGACAGGCGACCGTAATATCTTCCAGGGGACTGTTTAAATGAAAAAAAAACGTCTTTTTAATCGAATTCAACCAATCGAACATCTTTATTATTGCTAAAACGTTAACATGGCTTATTACGTATAACCAATGGCTAAATCAAAAACAAATGCTGAATTATTGATGTTTTCCTTCATCTCTTGACTTCCTTGATTGATTAATGAGCATTCCAGCATAACTGGAATTGAACTTATGGATATAAACGTTTTACCTTGAAAACGTGTGCATTATTGAACGTCTCACTTTGAAAAATAAAGTTAATTGGGCGCAATTTCGAAGTTAGACCAGGGGACTGTTTTGAAATTTTTAAGACAACATTTGAGTGATAGTTTCCCATGTTGAAAAAATATTTAAAATTATGGTCGTATTTTATAAAGACATGTTCTCTATTCTAGTTATACCTATAAATGTTAGAATTAGGCAATGTTAATACTAAAAGTAAATATTAGCCGTGAACCTTGTCATTCTGGAAGTGGGACACGACAGGGGACTGGGTTTTAGGGTGTTTGAAAGACACTTAAATGAATATTAAGATATTGCGTCATTATCTGCGTTATGGGGTATCAAGAATAGATAACGAATTATCGTTTTAGACAAATACAACTCAGTAATAATAATTTTTAATACATAAACTTTGCCTGGGACATCGATTTTCCACTTAGTAGTAAAATCATCCATATATACACCAAACAATTCGAGACGTCAAATCGTCGAATTGTAACTAATACGACAGTTTGCAATTTCGAATTGATTAAAGCGAAGGACCGGAAAGTCGATCAGGTAAAATAGCGATGGGCCAAAATGGCAAACGGTCCGGATGGCGAAAACTCGGGATCGAGCAATACTACTTGCGCTTCAGAATGAGAATGGCAGATGGCGTTAGTGGTCAGTCGGGTCAGGCAGCCATGCCATGTTCGCCATTTAGGTATTCGCCATTTCGGACCATCGATCATTTTCGCTTCTAAGATCAACACATTCGAAGTTTGTAGTCTCGATATATGGCTTTTTGCTATAGACGGTATTACGAATATTAGATACTCACTTTTGTCTATTTCGGAGATAAGAATGTTGTAGATTGTTCGAATCTGTATTTGTATGACTCAAACTGCAGACTATCTGAATATATGTTCTCGAATAAATGAGCTCTAGAATAGATAATCCTTTGGTGTAATAGTTATTCGATTTCATCATCGCCCAAAGGATAAAATTTCAAATAATTTAACCTTCGTTATTTTGAAAGTTCATAATTCTGTCGTTTCGAAATCTTTGTCGTTCTATATTTGGTCATTCGGCAGTTTGACCCCCACTCAACCTCAATACAAACCTGATGCCAGTTGTCAACGATTAGTACTCTATGTTCACCACAAAATGGCGCGCAATTTAAAGTGTCAGGTTATTTTGAGACACCCTTTAGATATGTCTTACAATACCGGGCTGGCGAACGGAAGGGGCTGAGTTGCAACGAACTGGAGGCGTCGAGCAACGCGACTCGCGTCCTTTTGCCTGTAGGATGACGATCGCGAGCGTCCGTTCGTTCGTATGCACAGGCGCTTCTGCCTTAATTCACGGTCACGTGTTACGTGCCAACGCAAGATTTTTCTGCGAGACACGTGCCTCTTATGTTCGCTTTGTCGTTGATGAGATTTCCTCGGAATCCCAAGGAATTTCGATCGTCGAGGGATTTCGGATTAAAAGTAGATAAAAATGCGTTTCTCGGTTTGAGGGATTCTCCGTTATATGGATTTCTTCGCGGGCTCTCTACGGTCGGTACAAGCGGAGTGGAACATTTGAAATGGAGGGGTTGGATTACTGTGAAAATGACGAATGCTCGTTCGTCATTTGAGGCATCTCAAATTGAAGAGAAAGGTCCAACATGTGGTGCTGGAATCGCAGATTGAAGGTGAACTTGTGATTACAACGATAGAAATGCTAGTCGAACATTAAATGCGTTTTTCCCGCAACTACGTTGTTCAAAACGGTGTACACGATTCCTCGACATCTAATGAACGGATTAAGGCCCTAGACCACAGTAACGGGTATAAAATCATGTGCGAATTTAAGGGGTTACCCCCACTTGTGATTTTGAAAAAATCGATTTTTTTTATTGCATTTTTTTGAAGTATAAGTATCCGGGCCCATACAGAAGTATGGGCCCGGAATAGATGACTCTATGTAAGTTTACAAAAAAAAATATTTTCTTCGTGTAAACTGAAATTGAAACTTTAAACGCGTTTTTCTCAAAATGGCATTTCTGAAGTCGGTGACCAAGATTACTCGAACACTAATGAACCGATCTTCTTGAAATTTTGCAGGCTTATTTAATACATAAAAATGTAGTCTTTAATCGTTCGATTTTTTTTTCTCGAAAAAATGGCCGTTTTATAGCCAAAAAACGACTGTTTTTTTTTCGTTAAAATCGAACCATTAACTTTGATTGTCCGCCATTTTGTGAAAAATGAATATTTTTTAAAATCCTTCGATTAAAGACTAGTTTATACTTATATTTGACTAAATCCATCCACATTTTTTTTCAGATGATCCACTTCGCCGCAATGTTGGTCACCGCAAACCGTGTATATAAAAACATTATTTCATTGACGGCCATTTGCCACTAAACAATGTAATATATTTCAATAAAAAAATTGCTGAAAGTTCTTCAAGATGTGTTCTTTAAGATGGTATATTGATCGATTAAAAAAGTTTTGTAGTTTTCTTTAAAAAAATTCATGAAAAAGGCCTTTTTTTGCGCTACAAGTGGGGGTAACGCCTTAACAATTTTTCTCGTATGAAAAAGTGATTCACTCACAAAATTAATTACACATCTATTTAGTATGAATATGGAGCCGTTAGAAAATATATATATTTTTTTTCGATGTACAAAATGGCTGACTACTAATATTTTCTTTTGTTATCTTTTTTTGTGGGTGCTCCGCGGCGTGACATTTAGCATCCACAATTTTTTACCTCGAACAAAGAACAAAAATTCTCGGCAATCTACATTAGAATACCTAGATAAGTACCTACAGAATTTAAAAAATATAGTTTTATTCAAAAGTTTTAGGTACTTGAAATTAAGAAATGAATTTTCAGTGAAAAATTTCGTTATAACTGCTCATAAACTGCTCATAAAACGAAAAGTTTTCGATTAATCAGAAATTCCGTACGTACTTCTCTGCGAAATGCAATTAGGAACATAACTTTTAAATTTGAAGTAAATCGAGTGAAAATTGTTGAAGTTATTTGTCACGCCAATTGGAAAAAAGCTGTTTCGAGAAGTTCCGAGTAGTCGGCCATTTTGAACATCGAAAAAAGAAAATATATTTTTTCTAACAGCTTGATATTCATACTGAATAGATGTGTAATTAATTTTATGAGTGAATCACTTTTTCATACGAAAAAAAATTGTTAAATTCGCACATGATTTTATACCCGTTACTGTGGCCTAAGGCCTTGAGGACATGGGTCACACGTTCGGTCGGTAAAAATCCTGCGGCCAAGTTTTCTCCTAAACGGTTAACATTTTTCCTAAACGAAGAGAAAGACGTTGTTCGTCGTTCAACAAAGCGGCAGGTGTTTCTTTTCTTTTTTCCGAAATGTCAATCGTCCCGAAGAACATTGGGAATCTGTTAATCGGCTATCTCTCCTGCGCCCATGGCTACTCAGTCGGTATATGACGCATGCCCTTAACTTGAAATTCCGTACACTTATTCAGGGAAATAGTAGTTTAGTCTTGAACGACGCTGTTCTTTTTTACATTTTTTTTTCATTAGTTATTAACAACAATAATGCCGTTTTTCCTAAAAAAATGGACAAAATCAACATCTGTAGAATTGTTTTTCTTAACATTTTGTTTTTTTTTCGTAATTGTTTTTCTTCTTGACAAAAACGTGATGATAAAGAAAGCTGGGTCACGTCTTGGGCAATATTATCTATTTGAAGAAAAAAACTCTCTTTTGTTTTAGATCAGTGAATTTCAACCGGTGTGCCGCGGCACACTGGTGTGCCGTGAGTGTATTTCTTGTGTGCCGCCAAAAAATAGGCGGATGTATGTATCACGTGATAATACCCGGGCACCGATCGTGACGAGTGTCGTTTCGCGGGGCGGTCGCCGCGGGGCGAAGTCCAATACGAAGTCTCGCCGTAAGAATTTTACAGAGATTCAAGTGTGCCGCCTTATAAAAAAGGTTGACAAACACTGTTTTAGATTAACCAGCTGGCCAAAATCAAGTACACCGTTGAGCCCCTCACGTTCAAGGATCCTTCACGAGATTGTTTATGATGGTTTATATAAAAAATAATCAGGATTTTTGGGCTGTCACGGGTAGCCACGGTGTTCTGATGCAAATAGAGGTGTACGGTGAGTTATAAAGTATTTATTTGCACACATCGAGTTTTGTAAACTGCTTTCTGGAAAGAAGGAAGATTTTGTCAGACTTTTTTAGTAGACACCGTTTGTAAATGATCAATACTGCATATTAATGTAAATATCAATGTGTGCTCATTGGACGGTCCTGGAAAACAGGTTGAATTAATTAATTTCACGCTGAACCTACGCAGTTAACTGGCATTGAACAACTTTTCAACACTTTTTATTTCAAACCGTACTTTTATCCGATGCGAAATAATTTATTGTGTTTTTTGATCGAGCAAAACGAAGTTAATGATATTTTAGGGGGTCGCGAATTTGGATGAAGGCACGGTTCTTTGAACGGTCCCGTTATTTGCGATATTTTTTCTCTCATTAACTGACGTATTCGGGTTATCGAATTTTCATCGTATCACGCTTCGTTGCGATATCCGAAGCGAAATACGAAGACTTGAACGACGTCGTCGACGTCGTTGTCAAAAAGTCCCTCATGGGGAATGACGTCGCGGGAAATTGTTTCGTGTCACATTTTCAACGACTACAGATCGTTTCGGTATATACATATATTATCGGCGAATATTGGATGTGAACGTGTAACACATCTATTTATCGGAAATCGAAGTTTTGTACGAAGAGACCTTAGGACTATCTTGGGACTCGTCAACGGGAGAGCGAGGGAGAGAGAGAGAGAGAGAGAGAGAGAGAGAGAGAGAGAGAGAGAGAGAGAGAGAGAGAGAGAGAGAGAGAGAGAGAGAGAGAGAGAGAGAGAGAGAGAGAGAGAGAGAGAGAGAGAGAGAGAAGAGAGAAGATACGCGAGTTCCTTGTACGTTCCATTGGTAAAGTACACCAGTGAAACATTTTCATCAAATTATTCCGGGTAGAGTGAATTTATTCCTGGATCATTGCAAAATATCAATAGTAATAACATTAGCTTTTTATACAGTCTTATATTTGCATTGGATGTGAATTGACAGTCAATAGATGGTAATTAATACGTCGTATCGATCATTGCAACTACGAACATCGTTATTTTTTCTAACTTTTATCATTTTTATATCAATCTACTCTGTTTTAACTTTGAATTAATTCTATTCCATTTTAGTATTCTCTAGAGAGAGAGAGAGAGGGGGGAGAGAGAGAGAGAGAGAGAGAGAGAGAGAGAGAGAGAGAGAGAGAGAGAGAGAGAGAGAGGGGGGGGGGAGAGAGAGAGAGAGAGAGAGAGAGAGAGAGAGAGAGAGAGAGAGAGAGAGAGAGAGAGAGAGAGAGAGAGAGAGAGAGAGAGAGAGAGAGAAAGAGGGAGGGAAAGGGATAGAAAATGAGGGAGCGAGAAAGATGAATTTTGATTCCGGACGTCTTTCTGACAAGATTCCAAACGAGCGATAAGTTCTGAAGACACGGTCAGAAAAATCGATGTTACGTTTTTTTCCTCGGGACAGTGACACGTGAAGCTCGCGATGTAATATGATAAAAACTTCCTTCAATGCTCCACGCGCCCACACACACACATACATATGAGTGGGTGTGAGCACTGGTGGGGATAAAAAATCCTCTCGACTATTCCGACGATCACCCGTTGAATATTAATCCGAGAGGGCCGTGTACGATGAGGCTGAACACGTACATTTGAAACAGTTCCGACCTTAAGCAAACTCTGGATCAAAATTACACGCAGATCGACACGTCCCGTACTGCTAGTCCGTATGAATTGGAAAACAGCGCTTTAGGAGTGAACAATTGAAAAAAAGACTTCTTTTATTTTCTGTGATGGAGAGATCGCGTGAGATAGCGATTCACGTAGTCCTAACTATTCAATTCGTTTTCCAACGACGTACACAGGAAATGGTACGTTTTTCTTCCAGGGAAATGATGTTTGCTGTTTTATAATCATTTTACCTGGCATTGAGCACTGGAAGAGCACAAGATGGATGAAGCTCATGTGGTGAAATCTTGCCTTGCTTTTTTTCATCGTCTTTGTCATGATCGTGATTGTCGCGAAAGTTACCAACATGCTGTTATTTGTCGATTTACTCAGAACGTACTTTAGGACGATCCGAGAGCTTTAATTATTGAGGTAGCAAAGAGATTTGGTCCTCCATGTACAGGATGTTTGGTGGTATATACATCAATCAATTGAATGGCGTTCGTACAATGAATGCTTGTGTACAATGTTTATTATGTACCCGATATTCAGTTATCTATATGGTAGTTACTATATGTTATGAAATTAATTTGATCCACTTTTTAATTCGACGCAATCAATAAATTTGATAAAAAGTACTAAATTCGATATAAAATAAATGAATGCTTAGAAGCTGGTTGAATTATTAATTCGATACGAAAATGATAAAGTCGAAAAGTTTTAGGTATATAAGTATAAAGTGTGGTTTCTGCTTCGGTCGCGAATGACTCGGTCAAAAATCCTCGTACAGCAATTTAAAAAAGAGCAATTTGAAAAAGAAGGTATGATTTACGAAAGCTCCAAAATTGGATTGATTCAAAAAGGTGTTCAGCGCGTAAACTCCTCGAAAGTTGATGCAAATATTTTTAATTTACTTTCGGTTATTGTATCCTATTGAAGTTTGCATCGTTGGATAGCAAAGAAAATTCTTCTTCAAATGTTTATTTCATAATGTTCATCATTCGACAAAATCTTTTTTTCAGATTCCTATCATAGAATTCTAAATAATCATTTTTACACATTTTTGCGAGATTTTCGAAGCTCAAATATGCCAAAAAAAACGAGGAATTGAGAAAGAATCATTCTCGCTGAATCCCAATGATGCAAACTTTAATCTCATTTTATTTTTTTTTAAAGGGTTATCCTAAGCGATCAAAAGATTCAAACTAATTATTAGAAAACTTCACAGTTCAAGCTTGATTCTCTTCTCAGGGCTATTCTACGTTCATTATTCGCTATTCCACAGTGCTTAAAAAATTCGGAAAATGATCGCAATCCTTTCATACCGAATGGGAGTATTATACACGTGCGTATATCGAATACGAATAAGTACGTGTAAATACAAGTTACGATAGATACGGGGCGAGCTTTACGCTTCCGGGATTGCTTTGAATGCAGCACCATAGAATGCAAAGCATTTTGCATAATGCAATGCAATTCAGCTCGGATATGTATGGGCTCGATGCTTCGAATGTGCGCGCCCATACTTTTGCATATTCAGAACAGCGAGTAGCATTCGCAAATGGTCCCCTTTTTCAGCTCCTACGATGGCCGACTCACACGCTCCCTATACCGGAAAGCTCGTTGCAAATGGGCCAAGTGTGAGTTACCATTGAATTATGTCGTGCTGACATTGAAGCCGCGCGATTATGTCAACATTTTCGTGCGTTCGCTGCGACGAATGTGACGTAGAGCGCTTATGTACTATACTGAGCGAAGGCAAGCGGAGTGGATAATGTGAGCGCCAAATGATATATGAAACTTTCCGGTTCTCGTGCGTTTTGTGATCCAACTATTGTGCGTCGAGAATTGAACGTCGAATTGATAGGCGGAAAGCCTAAAACTCAGCACACCACTGCGATGGGTACAAAAAATCGATTATCTTGCATTTTCTCAAAGTATACACTTTCAAGAATATGTGCAAAGAAGTTCAAATTAAAATATTGAAAATTAACCAAGTTACAGACGACTAAGTGAGAGCAGGTGGCGCAACGATTTACGCGGCAGGATATACATACACAAAAAATCGATTTTTTTTTGCCTTTTTCGACAGTTTATACTTTCAAGAATATCATTATCATTTATATCAATATCATTTCATCATGCAAAAATCGATAGTTAAATCTTTTAATGCGTTTTCTCGAAATAAGATTTTTCAAATTTGGTGACATTGTAACTCAAAGAGCAATTATCCGATTTACTTGAATTCGAACTGAGTACTCTTGAATATATTTATTCTACAATGACGTAGGATATTTTTTGATTGGATGAAAATTGACGATTTGGCAATGAAAAAAAACGACCATTTTATAGGCAAGAAAAAAAGACTTTTTCATAACTACGCCATTTTGTTAGATTTTGATATTTTTCGAAAATCCTGAGTCGTTGTACAGGAAATACCTTCCAGTTTAACGACATTTTTCCCCTTTTCGGTTTCAGCTACTCAATCCGTCGGAATCATGTCAGCAGTGGAGGAACTTCTTTTTTGCGCCTCCGAAGGAAGCGCATAAGTCGCTTGGATCTCAATATTTTGCTATGAAAAAACTATGTAATATAGGTCAAATATAGCCAAATGTATTCTTAATTTTCCGAAACATTTAATTGAGAACTTTTCTTCCAAAAAATGACCGAAAATCACCCAAATTTTCAGCGTTCACACTGGTATAGTGTTAAACGATAGAACTATACAGGGTGTCCCTCTTATCTCTGCCACCCAAAATAACTCGGTAATTATCGACGTCACAAAAAAATGTTCCAGACAAAACTTGTACGGTGTGAAGGGGGCCATCAAATGCGACCAATTTTTTTTTTTTTTTTCGGTGGAGGCGCTGACGTACAGTGAAGGTCACCTTCATTTTTTTAAATGGAATGGTACATTTTTTTTCAACTACCTGTGGGGCACTTCAAGCCGCATAAAAAACATTCGACGGTCAAAGTCGTTCAAGGTAATTCAAGGTAAGTATCGATGATACAAATCTAAATAGGTGACGTTGAATGATCTTGAATGACTTGGACCGCCTAATGTTTTTTATGCGCCTTGGGGTGCTCGACAAGATGGTTGAAAAAAAATGTACCGTACCATTTTAAAAAGTGGAGGTGACCTTCACTGTGCGTCAGCGCCTCCACCGAAATAAAAAAAAAATTAGTCGCATTTAATGGCCCCCTTCACACCGTGCAACTTTTATCTCGAACAGTTTTTTGTGACGTCAGTAATTACCGAGTTGTTTCGGGTGGCAGAGGTAAGAAGGACACTGTGCATATGTGGAATATTTTCCCAAAGTTTCAAAGCGATATACGAAAAACTTCAAACGTTACAGCCTTCCGCTCGGATTCGGAGCAGGCGTAAATTTCGAACGCGTTTTTCTCAAAACTGCATTTTCGAAATTAGCGTGCAGGATTGCTCAAAAACTATTGAGCCAATTGCGTTGAAACTTAGTAGATATTTTGATAATATTGCTACCTTCTACTTGACGAAAATTGTTTCTAAAAAATCAGAAAAAAAAACTACTTTTTGAATCCAAATTTTACAGAAATTGTGCGTGAAATGTCGATTTTTTTTCGTAAATGCGTGCCATTTTCGTAAATTTGCTTTTGCTTCATTCTAATTACTTTCAAATAGAAACTATACATGTTCTAACTGAATTTTTTTTTTATTTTCTTACAAATCAAAATCTACGGGAAGCTGGACTGTACGGCAATTTGCGACTCCCGCAGCAACGTTGCTGTAACATTGCCACAGCTTCGCCATTGTTATGATAAATGAATAAATTTTTTTTCGTATACTCAAATATACTGTTAAAGTATACTTACAGTTTGATAAATGTAGAACAATAATTTCGTAGTTTAAAAAATCTCAACATTGCTTAATTTTTTCCCACCTAAATGTATATCCCGCCTTAAAACTTTCGATCGCGTTTTTCTCGAAACGACCTTTCTCGACTTGGCCGGAATCATAACTCTAGCTATAAATGTCCGATTTTCAATTTGCAAAACCAAAAACTCCGCAATTTCGGTAGCTATCATTGTACGTAGCCATTTTTTTCTTTTGAAATTTAATATTTTTTTAAGCCACCGATTCTGAGTAAAAGTTTCGCCAATATTACATTTTTTTAAAGACCCGTCATTTTGTGAAAACATTTGTTTTCGAAAAATGGCCGTTGGACCGCATTTTTTATACAAACGCTCTATTCCACCTCAAAAGCGTTGTTAATTTTTAATTTTTTGTGAATAAATATGTCCACGAAATAAGTCCAATGTATGCTTAATAACATACCTTTCTTCCAAATCCCAAATAAATAATGTAGTAGACAAACAAAAATTCGGAAAAACGACCTTTTTTCGGCCCGTCATAATCGTGTCCTCCACTAAGCCAAAGTGAAGGATGTGCACGTTTAAGTTTTCGTCGTTGGAATGCAACGATTCGTTTTATTCATTTCTATTTTTTATATCTTTATCATTATCCAAAGCCTTTTTTGCAAAATAAGATCGCGAATCTCTAATAAGAATACGCAAAAACGATTGATTGTTTTCCAGAGGCTGAAGCAGCCAAAAAAAATTGAAAGACTGAAAAGAATGAATTTTCGTTGCGTTGTAATGATGCAAAAGTCAACACATAGATGTGGGTGGTAGACGAGTGCGAGAGAATAGCTGCAAAGTCATTTTTCACTTACCTATCCCCAAGATGATCGATTCGTCAGAAAAAATTGTTACCATTTTGGGTTCCTTCATCCTTTTAAATATACTCAATATACTTGTTCTCAAAATTTCTTGAAGAAAAGTACATACAACGTGATATTTACCGACTGAGCGGTTCTTACATTGCCCTAATCATGTGAAATAGAGATGGGTGCGAGAGTGACAGCGACAGGGACAGCGAGGGCACAACGGAAGCCCAACAGGGCATGAAATGTCCTCACGATGTAACCTGACCTGATACAATTCGAATCATTCGACTGCGTGGCGGAGCTTGATCCCAATTGGACCAAATTCAGTTATACGAAAAGCGATCCTACCAACGACCAGATACACGCTAGGAAATGTCAAAGGGTTCAATAGAAACAGAGACCTCACACAGTCAAATATCATTGCCTTCACCACGGTCATTGGAATGCATCGCTCCCATCAACAATCATTATCGTTATCGCGTTTCACTTTTGCCAATCGTTGTCGATTAGTATCCATCGTAATTATCGTTATATCGACGAAAGGTTGAAATTGACTTACCGGTTAGAACAGCACCGACTAGCATGAATAGAAAGCCAAAGGCTGGCAGGGCGATCTGGCAGTTTGCGGCGATCACGACACCCGCAACCATCAGACCACCCTCGATCTTCTCGACCCTCAGTCTCGATATCGGGGTCGGACATTTCAATTTGGAGCCGAGACCACCAGTCAGCATTCCTTCCTCGGCGGATACCGTGTTGGGCCTGTAACGAGAAAAAATCATTTTTACGATCACAAAATGTAACCCTCGATTGCGTATAGCATCGTACGGTCGTTTATCAGCCGCGAAGACGGCTCATATCAGTTCGACAGTTATTGATCGAGTTCGAAGGAGATTTAAACATCACCGGGGCGGCAAAAGGGAAGAGGACGAAGCTTGGCCGCACGTTAATAATTGACGATAACATAAAATAATATTAATAATAATTAAAATGCGAGGTAGTTAGACAATTTGAAAAGATAGCAAAGAAGAAAGGGTTTAGAGGAACAGAGGTCTAGAATATAAGTATATTAGCATGTGAGCTTTATAAATATGTAAATATATAACTAAATAGACAAGTAAGCAAAAAGGAAGATTCAGTACGTAAGTGTGGATGGACAAGTGGCAAAAGGATGATAATAGCGTTAAAGCGTAGGAGTAAAGAAAACGGCTGTGAACAAAATAAAGGAGAAAATTAAGAAGCCCGCGAGGGCATACATGGAAATAAAGGAACTACTACTACTAATAATAATCAAAAACTAAACGAAATAGTATTAATAATAATTTGAAATAAAATAATATCAACAATAATTAAAAATTGAATCGGATAATATTAATAATAGTTAAAAATAAAACAAAATAATATTAATAATAATTAATAATAAAATTAAATAATAACAATGAATTATTATAATAATTCGAATTACGTTAGGTGAGGTCGTGAAAGCACCTGGCAGGTTTGTGATTTCCCATATAAACGGCGCACTGAAAATTCGTTTTTTTTTGTCTCTTTGGTCTCCCAATCACCTACAATTTCCAAAGTGGATTCCGGACCTCGGTGGTCGGGAATCCACTTTGTCCAAAAACAATATTTGAAAAACCGACTGATACCCAGGGGACGACCGGGGCTGTCAAATTCGGGAGCTTCGGAATGTCAGTCCAATCTCCAGGGAATTCGCAATTTCGTCGAATGACAAAATTCTATAAAGCTTAGCTCAACATCGAACGCGTCTCGATTGCAAGCATATCGGATTAAAACGCACGAATGAACGATTCAGAATGAATCATCAGCTTTCCACTTTTGTGCATTTCGTAAACCAAATGACGCGCACGCTACGTTCGAATCCACTTCCGCAACCGACTAATTGGTTAATTAAGCCGGAAAAACGAAATTCTTCGTGTCATTGTTGGCATCGACGAGCCACACGCACGCACGAAAAATGCCATTGCGTTAATTTCATATTTATTTTCGAAGTCCAATCAACGTTTTTCTCATTGTTGAAAATGCACGAGACTCTCGAGGTGCGAGGCAAAAGTTGAACTCGCGTAGGTGCGATGAAACGGTATACTTGTGTACAAACGTCGTGAAAGTCATTACGCAATTAACCTGAGCAATTCCGTGACGCACACCCGCGAGTGTGTGTGTGGGATTAATCGCAGTGTCAGCGACCTCTGTAGCGAGAAAATATCACGTTTATTGCTCCTCGTACGAGCCTCTCACTCGTTCACCTTGCCTCTGCAGCGAGATTTCGCCTCGACATTCTCGCGGTCGTTATCTTCTCATCGGCAAACCGGCAGTGGAGCACTCCTGTGACTCCATACCGCACACAATTTTTCCCCACGTTATTGTTTTTTTTAAATTCGTTGCGAAAACCTTATTTTTTTCCCCACGGGAATACACGAAATTCTTTGCTCTCATTTGCTTGTTGGGCTGGAGGTGGGAGGGAAAAAATGCCGGGTTCAGCCGAAATTTGAACCCGCGACCTCTCGCACCCTAAGACCACTCCCCAGGTAGGAAATGAAAAGGCTGACGATGGAAACAAGCTTGTGCGAGCCTTGTTTTACCGAGCCTGAGTGAGACAGACCTGGCCCAGGTGTCATTGCATCGTTTGAAGCAGCCTGGAACCAAGACTGGCTGCTTAGCCTAAACTCAGGGTTATTTCAAGCTTTATTCAGCCGGTGAATTTTGAGGCTAAAAAATCAAGGCTGGATGCAGGCTTGTTTCAGGTTGTGATAAAATAAAATAAGTTTAAAATAATATTTTTTCTGTACTTTTATGAAAAAAAAATTTAGCAATAAATTTGTCGGGTGCGAAGGCACGAAAAACGAAAGCGAAGGAGGCAGCTCAGAACATTTAAATATATGCTCTTATCAATATTTATGAGGTACACAAAAAAGTATATACTAAAATAAAAGTACGCAATAAAATAAAGTATTGTTTTTAAAAATATTTTTTATATATATTTTGTAACAAATAATGTAACAAATAATAAATATATATAACAAATCAAATGAATTCTTTACAAATTTATTAAATTTACCCCAATGTAGAATATAGAAAACTAAAAACAGGCCTCATATAGCCTCGGGAAGAATTTGGGAAAAGCCTGGTCATAAATGCTCGTGAAGGCTTCATTAAGGCTCGTTTTGAGCCTTGTTGTTTCATCGTTTCAGGCTTAGTACAGGCTTTTCTACCAGCCTTTGGTCAAGCCTGTGTGCAAGAGCCTGAAACCGCGTTATCATTCAGGAGTTCAGCTAGGCCTGAAATCAGGCTGGTGCTCAGCCTGAATTAAAAAATGTGAGCCTTGTTTCAGAGCTTGGCGAGCCTTTTTTTCATCGTCAATTCCTACCTGGGTCAACTGCC
Organism: Ophion slaviceki; assembly: GCA_944452715.1. NCBI lineage: Eukaryota > Metazoa > Arthropoda > Insecta > Hymenoptera > Ichneumonidae > Ophion > Ophion slaviceki. The sequence continues at coordinate 15,386,240 of OX101786.1, read as the reverse complement.
GCTCCGACATCACGAGAAATACAAATATCATGTTTGCCGAATCGATCGACGCCGATCGAACGGACTTTTGTTTGCGGAAAAATTTCCGCTCTGTTTGGAATCGCAATTTGTTGGGAATTTCAACTTCGATGGCGTAGTTGCGGAATATTCGAAAAAAAATGATTTTGTTGATTGAGAAAAAATTGATTTGGAATAACTTACGGGTTTACGATTATTATTTATTTATTGTTTTTTTTACGAGTGTATTCTTTATTCGATCAGGACATGATAACATTAGGGATTCTGTGAGTTCGCTCAATTTTTTCGTCAATTTTCATGTTTTTGGTTATTAGTTTTACTCCCTGTTTTGTTCAATTGAACGTTTAATTCTATATGCAATTTATTTCACTCTAGCTAACAAGGAACATCACTTAAGTGTCCTCCTTCGATTTGGTTGAAACTCATATTTGCGATAAAGCATTGGAAACTATAAGACACGTGGTTTTTTTTATCGGCGGAAAAACGGTTTTAACCCGTAGTTACCACGCAAATTTGCACCACCTAAAATTTCTTGTTCGTGGGTCTCTGTAAATCTTTACTTTGATTTTCACGTATTTTCACCGAATAAAGAGTATCTGTCGGAGTCGAGACCATCACTATTGGATTTTTTGGTAATTTTCACACCAAGAAACACTGGTTATCGAATACTTTTGGATTATTTGTACTAAAGTAATGGTACTTTGAAAATGTAAGATCCCAAATTGCAGTAGGGTGGTATGTATGTATCCTCAATGGATGTGTAGTAGCTGAGGGTCGAGAGGGGAAACTATCCCTCAAAGAAAGGAGTGTCGAGGGCTGATTTTTCACCCCCATGTATTCCGATCTGAATGAAACAAATCTACCACTCTTCTAATGAAGAGCGATAAAAAAACCAGTATAGAAACATTGAAGAAAAGAAATTAAATGAAGGGGTGACAAGCCTTTCTTTGAAGCGTGGTTTCCCCTATGAAAACGGTTTTTCCGCCGATGAAAAAAATACGTGTGCAATAGTTTTCACTGCTTTATCACATATATAAGTTCCAACAAAATCGAATGCGGACCCTTAGTTCTATTCCTTGTAAGAGAAAAGCGTACAAAATGTGTAAAAAGTATGTTTTGGTGCTATTGATGCTGCGTTTTCCATTTTTTTTCATGCTCCACAGCGTTTAAAGATATCGTAATCGCAGAATTGATCGTGGTTTTAGGGAATTTTTGGAAAATGTTCACTCTAAAATCGCAATTCACAAGAAACTCCATCATTACTTGAGTTTTAATCATTTTTATAGTGACAATTATTAGTTCTACCGAAATTGACTATTTTTTTAACCCATTTTTCATTCAGTAAATTCCTCATGACGAATTTATTTTACATTAGAAACTTTATGGACTAATCGATCATTTAATTACTCGATTGCCAATCAATTAAATCAATTACTTTATTTTTTCATTGTTTCATTACAATTCATCGGGAATTTTAACGAAAAGCAAAGCGCGCCCGGTGCGTAAAAAATATTTTCACAATTTACTCATTGCCCAATAACACTTATACTCACGATTATTATTTTTTTCCCGTTTCTTTTTAACGCGCTACATTTTTCGCGTTATTAAAATAATGCCTATACTCGTACGATCACGGTAGTTACCGTTCATTATAAATTCCACACTCGTGCGTTCGTTTCCTGCTTTACATCCAACCCAGTCGTAACGTTTGCGGATCTCAGGTGGAAAAATAATTTCATTCATTGGTTGAATAAAAATCAGTTTCATTGTAATCAAGAAGAAAAAAATGGGTTGATCCGTGTATCAGAGCGAAATATGGAGGTCGACGAATAAACTCCGCGTTGAAGAAATTTTTTCGTTGTCCTTTCGCGAAGAGCTTGTAGAAGGAGCGATGAAATTTGTTCGTCTGGAAAAACTTAACAGCCTGTAAGACGGGAGCCTCAATTATGTAGTGGGTGTACATACGGAGCGCGGACTAGACCGAACACACATTGAGTCTCCCATTGGGTTCGTTGACCGGCCAACGCGCCGCTATACCGACTGTGTATTTACGGACTCCAAATTGATTCAGTTGCAGCCTGAAAGGTTTTGTCGTTTCAATTCTATTTGTCTGTATTCGTGTGTACACTTTGGTCGGAACTTCTCTGCTGGCAGCAATGGCAATTAGATCGTCTATTGCTCAGGCTCGCATGGGATGGCAACACAAAATCCTGCACGTATCACTGTACGTGCAGGCGGAAACTTTGGTAGGCTTTAATGGAATTTTGGAATTGCGGGAAACGCATCGTTTACTTTCATAGAGAAATCTTTTGTTCCTGGCGAAAAGCAAACTTACTCGCGAAATGAGATTGTCCAATGATGAGGGCATGTCAGGTTAACGATGTGTATAGTCGAGCTGCAGGAGGATCGAAAACATTTTATTCCAGTATTCGAGGTTTTTATAGCCAAGCTTCCGATACACAAGATTAACGGGCTACCCAGGTAGGTCAAAAAATTGCATTTTCCAAAAGTATTTTTATTCGACACCATGACCTTTTAGCTATTTTTCCGAAAATTTCATTGAAATATTCGTAAAATGTAATGATCTTCAGCTTCTTACAGTCGGCCGGGCACGTAGCACGATACTTTAAACTAAACGCGTTTTTCTCGCAACACTTTTTTCAATGTCGGTGGACACGATCTCTCGAGAACCACGTTTTGGATTGTTTCCACATTTACAGGAGATACGATGAGGAACATTTAAAGGGCGTTGACGATCTCACTTTTGTAAAAATCGATCTCTATTATTTAATAGTTACGTCAAAATGACGACTTTTTTCATAGATTTTGTATGCTCGGAATTCAAATCGTCGACGCGCTGTTAAAGAAAATGATTTAAAAAATCGACGATCGTCAACGACTCGTATTTATTGTTAACTTGAATAACCCGTTTAGTTTTTAGATTTCGGATGGACCGTTTAAGCTGGAGAGTGTCCACTGCTAAACGTCGCGAAAAATTTCATCATCTGCCGGCGGCCATGTTTTTGTTGTTTTTCTTTATTTTTTGGTGTTTTTTTTAAAGGCTCTCAATATATATATATACTTTTGTGTTAAAAAAGTTTGTTTCTTTTATACCAACAGTTTCCCAGAAAAAAATCGGAATTCGGCCATTTTTGTCGGGCTTCTAGGTAGATGTAGCCCCTTAATATTCTCCCCAAGTTTTCCGCAGATTTCCTGTGCTCTTGTGCGAATGAGTACAGCAAATTTTGCAAAGGTCCCCAAAGACGTATGGAGGAGCATTGGAAATAATAAATGAAAACAAAAAAAAACTTTTTTTATAACCATGCACGATTTGATCAAAAAACGATATTTTTCGAATTTTCTCCCTACTTTGAAACCGAATCTTATCTGGATCTCAAGTTATCTTGAATTTTCGTTCTGGGTAAAAAATTGAGCAACGATTGACTGCCGCAGGACACTATCAGACTAAGGGCTTTAGCGCCGCTAAATTGTTACAGAATTTTGTGAAAAAAATTGTAAAGATACTTGAAGATATGTAGAACAAAGGCTTCCAAAGCGAATATTCATTCCATCAACTGGGTCGTCATTAAAATTGTCGAAATTCACCTATTCCGGCCTCTAGACCGGTAGTCTTCCTCAAAGATCGTTCACGAATATCAAAATCAAAGTCCAACCAAAATGACGGCCAAAGTGAAAAGCACTTCGTATTCAGGCTGTGCGCGTTGGATCCCATAACAATCACTCACAAACCAAGCTTTCGCCGAATTTCGCCGATAAAATAAAATTCTCTCGATATAAAAAAAAGACCGGACGTACAACGACTATTCTCGGAGAGTAGAGAGCTCGCATGGTAAATTCAGCGAGTTGTAGGCGATAAAACGAGACTCAGCGGCGTAGCAAGGGTGTGGCAGCTGGGGCGGGTCGCCTAAGGCACCGAAATGAGGGGGCATGAACATTTTTGAAAAAAATGACAGTATTATCGCATATTTTGGTGAATTAAACATGTTTGCCCACAAATCATGGTGGATAGCTGTTAATTCCAATAAAAAGGCCAGGTAGCTCAATTTCCGTAACTGACTCTATGGTTCCAATTTCAAATAGCCATAGAGTAATGGTCGAAGTTGGAAAACCGCGCGGAAATACCATTGTTGGCATCGTCGTCTCACATTACCGCTATGTTCCATTTGAAATTAAGGGTGGTTGAGAAATAATTCGGTAACGGATGAGCATGATGATCAAAAGTTTGTTTGGGTTTGTTTGAGTTCAAGCAATCTTTTAGACCTCAGAATGAGCATCGATTCAAGCAAGCTGGACGCGGATGAAATCGACAAGGATGAGTTTCTGCTGGAACGCACAAGGTTGATTGAATTCATTGAAGCTTCTCCAAAACCTGAACATCTTGAATTACTGAGGACGGAAGGGCTCTTACAGCTTCTGCGCTTTATTAAAGAGTTCCGCCTAGCTGAGTCAGTCCCGAACATCGTTGTTATGCTACAAATCCTCCTCATCGTGGCCATCAGCGTCACGACTTGTGAGAGTAGTTTCTCCAAGTTGAAACTCATAAAGAATTATCTACGGTCGACGATGGGTGATTCTGGATTGAACAATCTGGCGATTTTGTTCATTGAATGAGATCTGACTGACTCAATCGACTTCGAGAGTGTGATCAACGACTTTGCTAGTCGTAAAGCACATCAAATAGTTTTGTAAACATTCTTAACTTCATCCTTTTAGCATAGCCTATGTCAAAATGCAGATTATAGTTAATTAAAAAATTTCACGCCAGTTCCTGTGTTGAAACTTTTCATGACAAGGTAAAAATTGGGCCACAATTTTTACGGTCCGCCTTAGGCCTCAAAAGCCCTTGCTACGCCACTGACGAGGCTGTATCTTCGCTTATGATGCAAAGTGTTCTTCGTGTGGGACATTTGCTCGACTATGAGAATGGAGGAAAAGCGACTACGGATTTCAGCGCGTATAGGTTATGGCTGCTCTCCGGCGGAAAGTTTCTCGCGGCCGAGAGACACTCTGCCGGATATGCCATCTGGCAGGGAGATCCCGAGACGCTACATTTAACCAGCACCGTAATGGCTGTTCCGCTACGATGTATACGCCTCGGATCAAATCCCCGGAGCTGTTCATCCGTCGCCTAAACAGTTATTCAGCGCATTTCTCGGATGAGGGCGCTCTCTCGGTTTCAAATTGCTCTTTTTTGTTCTTCAAGCAAGTCATTTTAGGGTTTTCGGGCTGGTAAGGCGCCTGCTGGTCAAGGGGGGGGGATGAGTCTAGGCGAGGAAAAAGTTTGCTGATGTTCAAGACTTTTCTTTCAAAGGAAAGATTTCTTCATCATCTTTGAGACTCAGGGTATGTTTTATTACTACTTTCATCGTATTTTGACAACCTTTTATTTAACTTGCTTCGTTCGTATGTCTTTCTAGTTCAACATTTGTAATCCATTTTTCAAGCACTTGTTGACAGCCGATTGAGCTGAAATTTGGCATACCTATGTAACTTTGATAACAATGCAATAATATGGTCCATCGAGCCATAAAATAAATAATATGTAAAATAATATGTAATAATACCCAAACAAATTCTAATGCTAAAAAGCATAAAATAAAAAAATTAACGTAAAAATACATTTTTCTAAACAAGCTTTTATTTATAAACTATTGTACTAAAGAAGAAAAAATAACATTTAGTGGTTGGCGTTAAGAAGTAAAGCTGCAGAATGTAGTTTAGAAGACCGTGCCATACTTCCGCCATTTTTAAAGATTAAAAAAAAACATAGAAAATCTTTTTAGAAACAAGCTTTTAGTTATAAGCTGTTGAACTAAAAAATAAAAATATATATGGAGTGTATGACGTTAAATAGTAAAGCTACAGAAGAATCCCATCCTTGGTCACTGATCAAAGGCGCAGGCAGTACATACTTAAAAAAACTTACAGAAACATAAAACTAAAAAAAATGTAAATACTTTCTTAAAAGCCAAGTGAAATGTCATTACACTTGCAATAAAGCCTCAACCATTTAAGAAAAAAAAAAAATTTTTAATGTTTTTCTAAACTGCATTTTAAAAACTGGCGTGACGTATAACTAAAAAACTAATCGTCCGATACTGATGAAATTTTGTATAAATCTTTCTAACCTTATTGTCTGAAACATGACTTTAAATGTTTTTGAAAATAACGAAAAAGTATGTCTTTATTGCAAAATGTAGTAATTTTTTTTCGGAAAATTCATTCTTTTTGTTTCAAAGCGTACCATTTCGTCGATTTTCAACATTTCTAATTTTTTCTTGGTTCATATTTTGCGTATGAGTGTTAATGAAAGAAAAACCTTCGATGATTTTTTCTTCCGATTAATCCCGCAGACGCTACGTGTCACGCCGTTTGGCAACATCCGCTGCAACCCGTTTAGAAGATCGTGCCATAGCTCGGCCATTTTTAAAAATTAATCAAATAAATACCACGTAACAGCCAAAAGTGGTGATAAAATATACCCTAACTCTAAAAAATGGTAAAGAAATCTAACCTACAAAAAAAATCAAAATCAGCATTTTTTTCCTTGCCTGAAGGAATCTTCCCCTTAAAGTTCTATGCGTTTTATCTCCGAGACGTTGGAAGCTCACGGAAATCGAAACGGCAAGCGCAAAAGTTGAATTACGCCGGGTGAAAAAAAAAAATAAGTCGGCGCTTAAATTTTTTACAACTTGAGTAATACCTCGACCTTTCGATGGCGGAATCGGGGCGAAGAGCACATCTCGAGACTGTGCGCAATTTGCAGTGAAAAAGGTCTCCTCGGATTGTCGCAGCGTGTTTTATTGAGGCTACTCGTGATAGAGTTCGATTTTGAAGCGTCGAGAAACGAGTTTTATTTTCGCTTTTTTCCCTTTGCGCTGGATTTCGCGTCCAATTAGTGGCGGTCCGCCGCCACGCAGGCGAGAACGTGTGGTCCTTAAGTTTCTGGCTGCACGACGAAAGCTCTTTTCCCCCTACCACCCTCGCTCTCTTTTTCTCTCCTGGGATTCGGTTAATTGGAATTTCTAGGCTTGACAATAGTAGCTTTTTTTTCTTTTGTGTGTGTTTCGAGGACTTTTGTCATTTTGTACGATGTACCGAGAGAGCGTTGATTTACTTGCGAAGAGAAACCAGGATGAAAATATTTTTAGAGTGAAAATATTTCGAAATGAAAATGTTTCGATGCACCCGGGTTGAAAGGTCAACACGGCTGTACGACGGGAGAGCTGAATAAAAAAAATCGTCTGTATCGCGGGCTGCACGCACACACCTTTGCTCTCCCGGTCCAGTACTCGTAGGTCAAGTGTCAGTGGCCCGGGGACAAAAAATGTGCCAATAATTGCGACACGAAATCCCCGGGGCACGTATTCCGATTGCTCCGCGAAGAAAAGTGTAAAGGTCGTTCAATTAGGGACTTTCTTGTTGACGGTTTTCAACTTTTTTCATATATTGTAAAACTACAGGAAAAATCATTCAATCCTAGGACTATGATTTTTCTATGCATGAGGCTTCCGAACATAGCAGTCTTTGTCCGAAATTCTATCGAGGAGTTTGAACCGTTGAAATGCAACACAGATTTTTTCATGTATTTTTTAATCTCTTCGTTTTCGAAACTATTAAAAATATTTAGGTGGTACATATCGAATAAAAATGCTGAAAAACGTTTAAGGGGTTTTGGCAGCCAATATCGCCGAAAAAATGTTGACAGTACAAAATAAATGATTTCGTTGCCACGATGCGAACGTCAACGTCAAATTGTATACGCCAGTAGAAAAGTGCCTTTAAATTGAATGTTTCATTCAAATGGATAATGAAGATTTAACCAATGACACTTGATTATTTTTTTTGCGAAAATGTAACACGATAAAAAAAATAATACGAATAAAAATCGTTATGACTACGTACAACTAGGGTGGCACAAATTTGAGCTCTATCTTTTTTTCTTTTTCTCACCATACAATTATCTTGTTTAAAGAAAAAAAAACAATTGTCATGGAAGCTGCTAGCGGTCAAAAAATATTTAGTGGTCGCTCAAGGTTTTCAAAATTCAGAATTAGAGGTTATGTGTTTTTATGTATTATTGTATTATGACGTCGCTCGTCACAGAGTACAGCAACGATTGATACGCAGTTTGACTAACAAGACCAACTGTGGGAAGCATTACGATGCGCGGAAAACGGTTTTTAAAGAAAAAAGGATTAATTGTTTTTAAAATTTGGACATCTCGAAGCTCTTGAGCGACTACTAAATATTCATTGGCCGTCTAGAGCTTTCGCGAGGTTAATTTAAAAATTATAAATATATATAATTCATGAATGAGAAGTGGACGAAAATAAATCGATTTTTTCATGAAAATTAGAATTTTTGGAGTGCTTGAGTTACTTCTAAATATTTTTCGATCGCACGCAGCTTTCGCAACAATTTTTTTTTTCCTTTAAAGAAGATAATTGGATGGTGAGAAAATGAAAAAAAAAATAGAGCTCAAATTTGTGCCACCCTAACGTACACTCATTTGTTATATATTTTTCCGAATAAACTTTGGAATTTTTTCAATCCCGTTCATCGTGTGGAGAAAAGAAGTCTGGAAAATCCAGAATAAGCGTCCTTTACGGCGAAAAAAAAAGATTATTGTTAGTCGTACTGATTCGTTAATCGTATGTTTATTCTTTTGGCCTCGGTTGGCACATGTGTGTCCGGCACGTACTTATCGTCTGCTCCATTCCTCAAATCTGGAAACATTTCCAAACCCGATATTTCACATCTCATTATCGCTGCATTTCCGCGACTTATTTTTTCGCGTCTGGTGGGACTCACGTTTCGAGTAACCATTGCAGAGGGCTCGTTTCCTCCCACGATTCGTTTTCTCGAGCAGCCGAGCGGCTCCGACTTGAAGCGTCCGACAAATTCAGGAGAGGCATATTCGCGCATCGATCTTTTACGTTATTTTTCGGCAAAGTTTGGCTATTAAAAAAAAATGGTCGGTCCATTCGCATAAATATTTTTCTCGCAGCTCGCGTGATAAATGGAAAATAAAATAGATGTCTACAAAATGAGCTTCTTTTTTTTCTATTTTTTCGAAGAAAAATAAGAAAAATATGATTCCGCGCACGACCGAAATGTTTCTCGCGCGCGAAACAACTAAACGATTTTATCGGGGCTCGGATGTGGCTTTTTTTTTCTTCGTGACACGAGTACACGCTATCGCGGCGCCTAATTTTAGCACTTTTATCTCTCGTTTTTGTTTTGTTTTTTTTTTCGTCACGTTTATACCGCGATACACGTGTACGTATGTACATCTACCTGTATTCCCTAGTCGAATACCGTATGCCAGTATGGTACGTATACGTTGTATTGCGCGCGTTCGTTAATCAGATGAAAAATTTGACTTCGTCAAATTTTCGGGAAATTTATCAGTGCCCGATAATTTTCCGCATCGCTGGCATATCGCCTACGTCTTGTGTTTTCTATCGACACTATGACGCGGTATTCGAACGAAGGCGCCGGCTCAATACGAAAAATACTTGTTCCATTATTCTTTTGCTCGCACGTGCCGTCGATAATTTTTTTTCTCGGTGGACCAATCGTTCTGAGAACATTTTCTCGATAATTGTTAGCCGGTAAGTAAATGAAACGAGTGGAATTTGTCTCACGGGTGAATGATACGTGTCTTGGGAAACGAGATTTTTTTGATGTTGAAAAACCGGAATTTGTTCGATGTTGACGTTGCAAAGTGGCGAGAAAAATAACGACAATGGTCGATGGAGGTTTTTTATTTGAATAAGTGCAAACTTGAATTAATTTTCTATTTAATTTAATTTTTAATCAAATAAATACATTTTTATCTAAATCGACATATTTTTATTTGAATAAATATATTTTCATTCAAATAAATGCATATAAATGGAAACAGGAATTCGGTTTGGGGGTGACGTTGCAGAGTGGCATGAAAAGCACGACGATAAAATAAATAAGTTTTTTTAAAATGTAAATAAATGCAAGTAAATTAAAAACAGGAATTTGGTTTAGTGTTGACCGTCCAAGGTGCCATGAAAAATAACGACAGCAATAAATGGGGGCTATTTATTTAAATAATTGAACAAAATAATGTATACTTAATAATTAAGAAAGTGGTGCACGTACTGTTCAATGAGAAGCCTTCATCTCGCGATTCAAAATTGTTACTCGAATTTCAACTAAACTTTTTTTTAAATATATTTTAACCTTTATAGTTCCATCGTCCTCCCCTTTTACATGCCGGCTTTATTGCATTTCCATTTTCTCTAAATTCAACTAACTTATTTCGAGAAAAAAATCGTAAAAGCACATATTTTATATTTGTTACATATATATAGTGTATATTATTATATTTACATCGTACTTATATTTATAATATATTTTTTCATTTTCGACAGCAGAAGTCCATCTAACAATAAATACTAATGTTTTCATCGAAGTCCAAACAAACAACATATAAACATTTTTCATTTTTAAAATTCTTTCGTACCGCCTTGCGATTTTTCACGAGTCCAACCTTTTTTACTTTCACCCCAAGTTCATCACTTCGTCATATCCAGTTGCTGAGAGACCCACCCGGAGTGTTGTTCGGAGCCACTCTGTCCTAACGCCCTGCGGTATCGCAGCAGCACGAGGGCGTATTGACCCAGGTCTAACCCAACAACGATTCCCGTGAAAGTTTAAGGGATTAACACAGGGTAAAATTTTCAAAAAATCGATTTTTCTTTTGCATTATCCGATAGAATAGACGGTTAACCCGTTCTTCTCGAAATGTCGTTTTTCAAAACGGTGTACACTCTCAAAGGAAGAGTTTTCGAGCTATCCGTCTCAAATTTTGACACCACATTCTTCACGCCATTCTTTATCTTGCTATGGAAGCTTTTTTGCATCTTAATTTTTTTAAACGAAAAACTGTCGAAAAAATAGGCTAAATTCGATACATTCATTTCAAACCACCGCCATTTTGTCAATTTTTATTTAAAAAAAAACCATAGCAAGATAGCGGCTTTCATACTGATTAATAATCTTTTTACGAATTTTGTTTCAGATGATATTTACGGGCCCAACCGTGTCCACCGTGAGGACTTTTTTTTTCTCCGAAAACATTTTCAACCGTCGAAAAAAATGTAAAAAATAAAAACTGACGTTTAAAAAATAATGTTCTGTTCTTCATGAGTGCTTTGATTTGAATTTTAAAAAATCAGACTGATGAGCGTATATTAACAATCGAAAAAAAAATCGCGAAAAACAGCTATTTTTCGACCCGTTACACTGTGATGATCCCTTAAGGCGTTACCCCCACTTGTAGCGCAAAAAAGGCCTTTTTCATGAATTTTTTTAAACAAAACTACAAAACTTTTTTAATCGATCAATATACCATCTTAAAGAACACATCTTAAAGAACTTTCAGTAAATTTTTTATTGAAAAATATTACATTGTTTAGTGGCAAATGGCCGTCAATGAAATAATGTTTTTATATACACGGTTTGCGGTGACCAACATTGCGGCGAAGTGGATCATCTGAAAAAAAAATGCGGATCGATTTAGTCAAATATAAGTATAAACTAGTCTTTAATCGAAGGATTTTAAAAAATATTCATTTTTCACAAAATGGCGGACAGTCAAAGTTAATGGTTCGATTTTAACGAAAAAAAAGGCCGTTTTTTGGCTATAAAACGGCCATTTTTTTTCGAAAAAAAAAAATCGTACGATTAAAGACTACATTTTTATGTATTAAATAAGCCTGCAAAATTTCAAGAAGATCATTAATGTTCGAGTAATCTTGGTCACCGACTTCAGAAATGCCATTTTGAGAAAAACGCGTTTAAAGTTTCAATTTCAGTTTACACGAAGAAAATATTTTTTTTTGTAAACTTACATAGAGTCATCTATTCCGGGCATCAAAAAAAAACTGCACTTCAAATTGCACTTCAAAAAAAGGCAATAAAAAAAATCAATTTTTTCAAAATCGTAAGTGGGCGTAACCCCTTAAATCTTGTCAGCACAGATGTGATAGCATGGTCGACTTGAACCGTTCCAGATGAATTCGGACGATCTCCGACCGCTACAGGCTGGCACGTGGAAAATTTCGTCCACTCGCAGCCGCGCCGGGCGCTCATCGAGACGAAGATCAGACGCGAGGGTGACTTTTTTTTGCCCCTCACTCGGCCGCAACGACGAGGCTAGGAATTGCCGTTGTCTCGATAGCGAGCGACGCACGCGAGCAGCGGGAGCGTCTAAACGCACCACTTGACTTGCGATCCCATAAATAGATCGCGACCGCGTCCGTTAATGGGTTAACCTTTTCGGGGACACCGCGACATTAAGTTGTTAAGTCCTATACATCGAGTTGTCGTTGCGGTCTTTCTCTCTCTCTTTATGCCTCGGGATTTAGCGTTATCACCGTGACATGAGAGAGGAGGAAAAGGCCAATTCGATTCTAGAACGTTTAACGCTGCCAATTCAATTGCGCGCGCTCCCCCGACCCGCCTATTCTGCATGTCTCGCGGCTAGACGATTCTCATTTTATCCATCAACTTCTAACAAATGGAAAACGCTATATTTGTGACAATAGGGCATGATCTCTCTTTTTACACGGTATCGAAGTTTGCATCGTTGCGATGCAACGAAAATATCTTCTTTCTTCGTATTATCCAATTTTTTCGGCTCATTTAGGCTACACAAATCACTGGAACATCCTTGAAGATGCTTGGCAAATAAGTTGAAAAAAAGGGTTAAGATTTGCATTCCAACACGGAAAAAAAGGAACTGCGAAAATCACAGTATAAACCGCATAAAAAACAGGGTGCCATATTTCATTTTACAGTAAAACAGAGTAATGTAAATCCTGTCCTACAAGAATGACGAATTTTCCTGTACACACTGAGATTTTTACAGTTACACTGGCTTATTTACAGTTCGGTATTGGTAATACATCAGTGTTTTCAGTAAAAATATTCAACTGTAAAATTTACATGAGATCACTGATTTTTATACTGCACGCAAACTGCAAGGGTTACAGTGTACACTGTATTGAGTACAGAGTGATTCATTAAATTTCACAGTGTGGCACGGTAGTTTTACTCTTCTTTCGACAGTTCGTGACGTAATCTGTGCACTCTGAGATTTTTACCGTTACACTGATTTATTTACAGTTTGGTATTGTGAATACATCAGTGTTTTCAGTAAAAAATATTCAACTGTAAAATTTACATAAGATCACTGATTTTTATACTGTACGCAAACTGCAAGGGTTACAGTGTACACTGTATTGAGTACAGAGTGATTCATTAAATTTCACAGTGTGGCACGGTAGTTTTACTCTTCTTTCGACAGTTCGTGACGTTATCTGTACACTCTGAGATTTTCACAGTTACACTCGTTCATTTGCAGTTTGATATTGTGAACACATCACTGATTTCAGCAAAAATATTCAACTGTAAAATTTAAATGCGATCACTGATTTTTATACTGTACGCGAATGAGGCACGAGGTGAGGCACAAGGCCAGGACACAGAGGATTGCCAGTTAGTAGTGCGTGGTCGATAGGATGCGAACGTTGAAATTTGTGCGACATAATTCAAGAAATTATAAAAAAGAGACAATTACTTACAAAAAGGTACGTTCTTGTGTATGTGACTGATTTTTTAATATTTTCTACACATTTTTTTCAAACTTCTTTTATGGATAAACTTTTTTGTGTGTCTACATAAATTCTGTCGATATAACTGGCGCATTCATTGTACATAATACAGCTTAGCCACCTGTCAAATTACAAGTGTTGTTAAATTTATATTACAGTGTTGAACTGTCAAAATTTACTTTTGATTACACTGTATTTTGAGCACTGTGTTTCAGTAAATATCGCTGTGCAATCGCTCGAGTCCAATGCGAACTGTGTAGCCCCTGTATTTTGTACTATTTCTTTTTTTCCGTGAACGACGCAAACTTCAACACTATCTTTTTACAGGCTCTTTGCAAATCTGTGAGTAGAGGCGATGTCGCGTATGCTAACCCAAATAAACCCAAGAATTCGAAGTATAAGGGTCTCAAAATGACCTGCCATTTTAATTGATTATAAAAACGTATTTTTTAGTTGGGAAGTACGAATATTTTTATTTCCATATAAGACACAAACATGGAGGTTATGTGTGGAACACAATATCCGATAAATGGTCGCCGCGTCCCTGTTTGCTGATCGTGCAATTCTCCGTGACTAAATCTCAATACTTCCTGATGCCAGTTGTCAAAGATTAGTAGAAGAAAGGAAGGATATTTGGAATACTGCTGGTAATTTGGAATGTTTCAGGGTTTCCCCCTAAATTGGCAGGGTTTCACGGAAAGTAGTAGCGCTATCTCCGTTTTATGGCCGTGAAATGTTAAAAAAGGCACCACTTGTCGATATGTTCACTCGGTTCGTCCGCGACTTTTCTAAGATGGCAACCAGAGTTCAAATTGTGAAGGTCTGTTTTCGAAAACTTTCGAGATGCAGGTTCAATGAGTTCAAATCGCTAAATTTCCATATGATTATGTTGTTTAGCTTTATGTGTACCGTAATATAGACAATGGACTTTGTATATTGCTTTAATTTAAAAGATTTCTGTATTTATAAACAAAAAATAGAGGTTATGCCCGACTACGTCTTGTTGCTAATTTGGAATAGCCAATCTGATGATAATTTGGAATATTCCAAACTACCATCAGTTTTGTAACTAGATGTAGGTTTACCTCACTGATATATAACAGGGAAAGTCTTGTCACTTTAAGGGAAATTTTGAACTTGAAATAAAGTTGAAGGCAAAAAGACAAAAACTACTAATGAAATGGAGCATAAAACAAACTATGACACCATAGGAAAACGAACGATTAAAAGACTAAGAAACGAATACTTATTGAAAGCGATGATGATGACACTGAAAGTTTACAATCTTCCAACTCTTATAACAGTCGTCACATACGTCAGGAGAACTAGAAACTTCGTTTGGTGGAAGGCCCCCTGCAGCTGATGCAGAGTGTATTTTCTGTAAAGGGAAGTATGACGAAAACAGGAGGGGGGAAGAATGGGTGTAGTGTTTTATGTGTGAGATTTGGGTGCACGTGAATGTGCTGGCTATGAAGGTGGATCGTATGTTTGCGATTTTTGTAAATAACCCATTAATTTTATTATTTACACTGATTAAAGGCTGATTAAAAACGGATTAAAGCTGATTATAAAAATAATCATCCTACATTTTCTTCTAAAACAATGGCCTAATAATAATGGCCTACATAACCAAGTTAAGCACGGTGAATATATTTTGGAATACTCCTATTCCAAAACACCTGCGCCCCATCTCGAAAACGGAATTGTGTAATTCTGCGTCCAAACTGAAATTGTACCCAGTAGCGATTTGTAGTTATTTTTGATAGGTTACAGATTGCAATATATGAAAATTGCTTCAATTTCACGAAAGTTTTATTCGTTTACACCTTACGAAAAAAAGTCGCAGGCCTAAAACAAAATGGTATTCCATTCCTCTACTGTGCGCCTCCTCTACGTGCGACACCAAAAATATGACGGGCAATTTAAAATGCAAGGTCATTTTGAGACACCCTTTATAAGCTGGTACTTGCAGCGACTATTGCAATACCGATACATTGTATAACTGGTATACTGTGTATACCTTGTATATACCTTTTATACGTACGTAGTTTGATGCAGCCGAGTATGTATCTATCTGGTAGGTATCTAGATGCATCTAATTCCCGCATGCGGAATAGTTGCACATGCACGTACTTTGCGCGGCATGCGGCGCTACCGGTAGTCTCGCGTCCTAGATCCAATTTAGAAAGTGCCAAGGCCAACAACGTCATCAAAACGATGAAAGAGACCGACGGGGAAAGAGAGAGAGAGGGAGAGAGAGAGAGAGAGAGAGAGAGAGAGAGAGAGAGAGAGAGAGAGAGGAGCTTTGGTTGTGGTCACAATGCCCGCGAGAATTTGTTGACGGAAAACGCGGGTGCGACAATTTTCATGCCAGTCGCCAACATATGGATGTCCCGATGTTGCGTGCATATACCACACACAGATGCATATTTATATTCCTAACTTGCAGCGTATACCCTTGTGGGTTTTCATGTATTACCCGTTTCCAATTGAACCCTTTGCCGTCACTCCCTACTCGCACTTCGCTAATCTAACTTAACGTTCCGTTGCGTCCACAGCCGTCTTAAGGCGTTACCCCCACTTGTAGCGCAAAAAAGGCCTTTTTCATGAATTTTTTTAAAGAAAACTACAAAACTTTTTTAATGGATCAATATACCATCTTAAAGAACATATCTTGAAGAACTTTCAGTAATTTTTTTATTGAAAAATATTACATTGTTTAGTGGCAAATGGCCGTCAATAAAATAATGTTTTTATATACACGGTTTGCGGTGACCAACATTGCGGCGAAGTGGATCATCTGAAAAAAATGCGAATGGATTTAGTCAAATATAAGTATAAACTAGTCTTTAATCGAAGGATTTTTAAAAATATTCATTTTTCACAAAATGGCGGACAGTCAAAGTTAATGGTTCGATTTTAACGAAAAAAAAACGGCCGCTTTTTGGCTATAAAACGGCCATTTTGTTTCGAAAAAAAAATCGAACGATTAAAGACTACATTTTTATGTATTAAATAAGCCCGCAAAATTTCAAGAAGATCGGTTCATTAATGTTCGAGTAATCTTGGTCACCGACTTCAGAAATGCCATTTTGAGAAAAACGCGTTTAAAGTTTCAATTTCAGTTTACACGAAGAAAATATTTTTTTTTGTAAACTTACATAGAGTCATCTATTCCGGGCATCAAAAGAAAACTGCACTTTAAATAGCACTTCAAAAAAATGCAATAAAAAAAATCGATTTTTTCAAAATCGCAAGTGGGGGTAACCCCTTAAGCTACTATATACCGCATTTGCCGAGGGTACGGGGAATCTGTGGAAAACCCGTATCGATATAGACGGCCCCATATTCTTCCGATTTTCTGGTGTTACGTGATACGTTTTACTCAAGTATCTACACCAACTTTGCACAAAAAATGTTCCAGACAAAAGTTGTACGGTGTAAAGGGGGCCATCAAATGCGAACAATTTTTTTTATTCCGGTGGACGCGCTGACGCACAGTCCCGCTCACCTCCACTTTTTAAAATGGAGTGGTACATTTTTTTCAACCATCTTGTGGAGCACCTCAAGCCGCATAAAAAAAACATTAGGGAGTCAAAGTCGTTCAAGGTCATTCAAGGTCAGTATCGATGATAGTGTATTTCATTTTAATAAATGACCTCGGACGACTTTGACCCCCTAATGTTTTTTATGCGGCTTGAGGTGCTCCACAAGATGGTTGAAAAAAATGTACCATGCCATTTTAAAAAGTGGAGGTGACATTCACTGTGCGTCAGCGCCTCCACCGAAATAAAAAAAGATTGGTTGCATTTGATGGCCCCCTTTATACTGTACAACTTTTGTCTGGAACATTTTTTTGTGACGTCGATAATTGCCTAGTTATTTCGGGTGGCAGAGACGAGATGGACACCCTGTATATGTGGAAAATTTTCCCAAACTTTTCCCAAAGATTTTCCCAAAGATAGACCGTTTCTAACAACGGATTAACGCAAACTAAACCTCCGTGAATATTTAGTCAAAAAGAAATCTCCGTCTTGCCCATGGTCAACCATGTAAAGGGTGTCCGAAAAACCAACGATAATGTTGCAGGTGCTGACAGGGCAGCTCGTGATGATGCAGAATAAGCAAATCTGACCTCAGTTAAAGTTTCGTAGGTTTCGAGATATGTACGAGTCATAGTTTCGAGATAAGTACAAATACAGATCAATGGAATAATTTCAAAATGTTCTCTTTTTGTAATAAAATAGCGATATTGTTCGTTACAGTTAAAAAAGTCCTACGTGTTGGGTCTCTCTCAAATCTAGACTAAATGGCCCCATTTTTTAAAATATGTTGCGAGTTCGGCGTCGCGCGTTTATTATGCCACTATCAATCAAACTGAGTAATGAAAATTCAAAAGAGCTAACAATGTAAATATTTATGGTTATTATTGATAGCACAAAAAAATTGAATCGAAAAATATCCGTATCGGCAGCTGTCATATGTGAAATATTGCATTAAGTTAGAGATTTACACGAGTTTAAAAAAAATGCGAATATCTCGAAAATTTTCCACAAACGAAGTCACATCTCTCGACCGAACAGGTCGAACTACTAATTGAACAATTTCCTTTCCGACATCGGAACAATTTTCGAAACAGCCGCGTACTAATCTTGAAACGCCATAATAAAGAAATCCGAATGAAAAATATCGAGATCGTGTTTCATTGTCTTATAATCCTTGCTGCGCAAATATTTCGCGTACTTTCGCGCGAAGGTTCGTTATTTTGCGCTGTTGAAACGTTACGAGTTTTCGTATAGACGCGGCTCCGCGGTACTTTTAATTAAGCAATTTTAATGTGATGTTACATCTGCTTCCACTCGTTGCGTAACGAACGCGGCGTTCGCTTAATTGAATAAACGTAACGTGTATTACACGTGCGTTAAATTATGTGTACGAAGCACGCTGACTGTATACCGACTGCTGTCATTTGTGGGTGTACTTGTGCATTTTCATACGCATCTGTGTGGGTGTGTGTGCGAGTTGATTTTTATCCACCGCAGGACTACAAGAAACGAATGTTAGTCGAAAAAGACTCCCTTGACTAATGTGTTTTTGCCACGAATTTTACACTTTTGCACTTTTCAAACTCGTTAATCTTTTTTCGCATCGGTTTTGTTTTTTTTGTTGTTGTTTTTTTATGGCAAAAGTATTCAGCCATTGCGTATAGGCGAGTCGGGTGAGAGAGAAGAGAAAAAAAAAGATCGTTGCGAGAACACACGGGGAATGTTATCGCGTTCCGGAGAGCTGAATGAGAAAGTGGAGCACGAAAAGTTCTTCGAAAACTCCCGACACGCTAAGCACATAGACGAGAAAAGAACGCGGGACTTTACGATTGAAAAGCGTATTTTACGTATTCCCGCTGTGTACACAAACGTCGTATCGTGCACAAAAGCACCAAGGGGCACGAAAATACGTCGAAAATATCGCTGAATATGGTCCATACGCGTAACGACAGGCGGAAAGCCTCGTTTCAGCTTGTTCAACGGATCTCGAGAGCATGGTATGCATATTTATCAACATATTTATCAACATGTTTTTTTTTCCGTATCGACCAAGTCTGGGAATGATACGGCGAAGGGGCACGAACGGGCCACGGTACGAAGCTCATCTCCACTCCGTGTCTCGTTCTCTGATAATGCCCTCGCTTGGTGACGGCCGGGCCACAATATCCGAGATTTTGACTGCGAGCTCGGTACGCACGTCCGAGTTTGATCTTCCCTCGAGGGAACAAAGTCGACTGACGGATATCGCGGAGAGCATTTTTTTTCCACGGCGTCGAAGTTTGCATCGTTGGAACGCAACGGAAATTCTTTTAATTTCTTTCCAAACGTCTGAAATCTTTTTACTAAGTTTTTATTTAACGTGATTTTCTATGAGATGCAAAACGGAAAATCGATTATTCACCCACTTCCCGACTACTTAGAGCTATGAAATTTTGTAAATATGCAATCAAAAGGTGACGATGCATGATTCAACTTTAAAGGGGTTACGTGGGTTTGGAAATTAAAAAAAAAATTGTTATCTAATAGTACAATGTGTCCAGAATATTCTCCCAAAGTTTTAAGTCAATGGAAGTAAAAGTCTAGGAGAGAGAGAGCCTTTGCGAATTCCCCCCGTTGGGAAAGACCGGCCGGGAGCGACGCAGGTTATCGCATTTTTTTTCAAAACACTATTTTTTGAGCCGGTGGACACGATTTCTCAAAAACTAATGCTTATTGGAATTTTGCACACTTCTTCAAAATAGCATGACTAGTGCCTGAACGAAGCTTTTTTTTCGATTGCAACTAATTTTACAAGGCTATACGTAGTGTAAATTGTACCAAAAATTGAACTATTTTGCATACAATTCTGCAAAAAATTCAAATTTCAATTTTTAAAAAAATCCTTTTCTCAATCACGAGCTATACTTATCTACTGACAGACCAAAAAATTGGTTTTTCAATTTCAGATAAAGCTATCATGAGCTATCCAGACCGCCACGAGGATACTTTTTTTAGGGGTCTCCGGAAACCATTTCCCACCGGCTGAATTTCCCAAATTTTTGGATGAATTTTTTTCAAATATTGTTGAAATGTTGCTCTTTTATGCGCTTAACATTTTTAATAAAATAATGTATATATTGTATTTTTTTTAAATAGAAGAAAAATTTTTTTTGGCTTCGAAACCCACGTAACCCCCTGAAAGAAAAAAAGTCCATAAAATGTTCAACTATTCATGTCAAATTAGCGATATCTAATCATCCATATGAAATCTCACTAACACAAACAGCAATTGGTCGTAAGTTCAATCCCAATTTACAGTCTTTGTTATTATTTACTAGTAAAACTAACTAGTAAAATCAATTAAAGACTAAAAGTAGACAATAATTTTTATGTAAAAAGAATATTAAAAAAACGCATTTTTTCAATGTACTTAAAAGTAGAAAATTATTTGTTTACCAAGTCACCTGCATGTGACTATAAATAAAATCTTGGGGCGTTCAAAATTTAGACATACAATCTTTAATTTACATAAATCTGTTAACATATCAACTGTATTTATTTTACTGTAAACAACCTTAGATTTTTTAAAATAGAAATCCCGAATCTGAGTATGAACGTGTGATAATAATTTCTCTAATTACTAATGCGCCGAATTAAATACGGTCAATGAAACTGAATTGATCAAATTTATTAAACATCTAAAAAGTTGAGCGCCCCCAGCTTTTATTTATAGTCACATATAAGTGACTGGGTGAAAACAATCATTTTTTACTTTTAAGTACATTAAATAAAAGCTTGTTTATTTAAATATATATATATATTTTTAAAACTTCCATCTGTACAGGGTTCTTCCCCCTCAATACATTCCCCATATTCCACTTTATTTCCCAAATTATTTAAATATATATATATTTTTTTTATTGAGCTCGTATATCGGTAACAAGTGTATGAAAAAATGGAGCGATTGTCATAAGATAAATAGACGGAGGAAAGATTGCGGTAATGAACCAAATTGAGTTCCATTGCATCCCAATATGATGCAAACGTCAATGTCATCCTTTTGGAGGCTTCTGACGTGTTCTCTTTCCCAGCATGCTCGAGACGAGATAAATCTTGTATTTAGACAGCATTCACTTGAACGTACCACCGTAAAAAAAAAGAAAAATGTGAATGTTTTGTTGTCCAGCCGTTTTTCTCGATATTGGATCTGAATTATCTTCATCCCTTGAGGAATTTAGTACAAACTTGCACGTACAGCATTCAGATACTGCCGTCTCAATTTAGTAAATATCGACAGACCCTGTTATATTCCATCATCCTTGTTTCCCTCACCGCGTCTAGCCGATCCTAATAACGGCCAAGCGAAATCAAATCAATTTCATCCAAAGCCCATCGCAACGCCCACTTTATGTGCACTTTGGAATAGGCCTCCGCCACGTCGTGGATATATTGCCAATCGTCTGGAGTTCGCGTTTCTTAATTCAGTTTCCGATGGGATATCGCGGCTCCGGCGGATTTTGTTTCAGCCGTGATAATGAAGTTAAAATTACATCGCCTGAAGAGAAACGCCTACGGTCTTGTCGTCACGAGAAAACTCAATTTTCGAGCATCCCTAGACATTCGCATCAGGACGTCAAGCAAAAAGTAATCCGGTTGAGGCGAAAAAAACAATTATAAAATAAAAAGAGGATGGTGCTGAAGCTCGCATCGTTGGAACGCAACGAAAGTTATTTTTTACATTTTACTTTCCAAACTTGTATTGTTGAAGATCTCATTTTACAATCAATTTATATTGTAGATCGCTAAATAAACATCTCAAAAAATGATTCAGGGTTTTTTGTGGGTAAAAATTGCGAAAAGAAATTGAAGGAATGCAGAAATATTAATTTCGATTGCATTTCGACAATGCAAATGTCACCCTCATATTATATGTAAACATTTTTTTTTTTAACAAGCTTTCATTTAATGTACCAAAAAGTAGAAAATAATCAAGCTTTTATTGATAGTCACATATAGGTGACTTGGTGAAAAAGAATATTTTCTACTTTTTAGTACATTAAAGGAACGCTTTTTTAAAGTTATTTTTACGTATGATTTTTTTCTACTTTTTGGGCTTTAAGGTAGTACGAGCGCGCAATCTTGTTTTCTATAGATTTTGTTCGAATTTTAACCAGACATTGTTCATATCATTATGCATGTTTGACTGAAATTTCAGAACAGTCGACTATTTAGATTGGGAGATAATGGGATTTAAAATTGCAACTTTTAACACTGTAGGGTCTGCATTGAAATTTAGACAGAATAATTTTCCGCAAAAAATACTTGACCCCTATATTAAGAAAACATATGGCAACACCGCATCGTTCCACGTATCCAATGACGTGAGTTTACGCGGCATATTTAAAATAATAATGCAACACAAATTTTTATTTGGAAGTAATTTTTAATCGAACAAAGTTTTTAATTAGTTATGGATGAACCAACACTTTTATTTGTTAATGAAGATAACATAAACTATATAAAATATTAATATTTATAATGCAAATATTTTTTATGACAACATTTTTAACTTTAGGAACACGATAATTATTTTTTTCTCGAAATATTGAACAATACTGTTCTGCGGTGTTGCCATATGTCTTCTTATTATAGGGGACAAATATTTTTTACGGAAAATTATTCTGTCTAAATCTCAATGCAGACCCTGCAGTGTTAAAAGTTGCCATTTTAAAACCCATTATCTCTCAATCTCAATAGTCGACTGTTCTGAAATCTCACTCAAACATGCATAATGATATGAACAATATCTGGTTAAAATTTGAACAAAATCTATGGAAATCAAGATTGCGCGCTCGTACTACCTTAATTGATTTTACTAGAGCTCTGAAATGTTTGCAAAGAGGGATTAATCCTTCCAAACTAACCGGTGTTTTTATTGGTTGATCGTCAGGAGAAATCCTGGAGAACTGTGATACGTGGCATCTATCATAGATGTTGGCTCACCACCTATTGGATCTTACCTTTTAACCTATTCTACCTATTGGACCCTTTCAACGATTGTGCGCTCCGAGAGCACTTAAAGCAAATTGCTATGTTCTCATGCACTGTACATGTATTGTCACCACTTAGATGCATGTTTGCAAAATTTCAGAGCTCTAAGTAGTTGGGAAGTCGGTGAAATATCGATTGTTCGTTTTCAATCTCACAGAAAGTCACGTTGTTTTTTTTAACGAATGAATGTATGAATTAATTTTTTTAAGTTGAATTATGCATTTTCACCTCTCCGATGCAGGTTTGCAAAATTTCAGAGCTCTAAGTGGGTGAAATATTGATTTTCCATTTTGTATCTCACAGAAAGTCAAGGTATTTTTTTCCAATTAATTTTTTTTTCAACTCGAATCATGCATTTTCACCTCTTACATGCATGTTTGTAAAATTTTAGAGCTTTAAGTACTCGGGAAGTGGGTGAAATATCGATTTTCCGTTTTGCATCTCGCACCAAGTCAAGCTAAATAAAGGTTTTCAAAAAAGAGGGAAATCCTCGTGTTTTTCCGTAAACTCTATCCTCAATTTTTTTGGTAATTCCATTTTTGTTTCTTTACCCCGAGATACGTATCGGTACAATTAATACTTTTTTTTACGCACGCGGGGCACCGAAATTTTCTCATTGTCGTTTAAAAAATGATCGACTAGAAGTAAAAAACAAATTATACGATATAAAACGGAAAATCCTGGATGTGTCTGCCTGCAGCATTTGTGCCGAAACTATTGTCACTATTACCGTAAACTCGGTCCTCGAATTTTTCAGTAATTCCATTTTTGATTCTCTACCCCGGGACAAGTATAGGTGTAATTAATACTTTTATTTACGCATGCGGGCCTTTGAAATTTCCTCCGGTGCCGTTCAAAGTCATCTACCGCGGGCTTATTCATACGCTAATATATAGTCTTTTGTTTGTCTTCGGTTCGGTGTAACACACTTCCACAATTGATCTCGTGCGCGTGTAGGCGTATACGTGTACCCGTGCGTAACACACATGAACGTTATAGAAAAGAGAAAATAGCGCGACGAACGCAATAAGCAAGTTAACTGACCCTGTAAGAGTCGCTGTATACATGTTTCTCTGTGACAACGTTGAGGTCGATAACCGAGAAACTGCCGTCGCAAACATCTCGCATACTAGTGACATCACGAATAAAAGGAGTTTCGATGCTTCGGGAAGCAAATAGCTGTCGAGATGTGGGTGCCGCTCTGACACAGCCTCGAGATCGACCTCGGATTTCCTCTATCATCGCTATTCTCTCTCAATCCCATCAGGTCTATGGGCACAGGGTAAATCAGACTCGTTTGCTGCCATGATAATATACAAGGTGGACCGAACAGTGACGTCCAAAAGGTACGTTTATACTGCGATCAACGAAAGAACGACACAGCGACGCGCAGCTTTGGGCTGTCTGTGGGTTGGGTGGGGGTAGTGGGGCTTGCTGGAGCCCGTAACATTGGTGTAGAGCCCTTTTTGCAGCATGGAGAGGGCAAAGAGGGCGGCGCATTAGACGGAATCTGACCGTACCGGACGAATTTAGGTTCGGAAGCGTGTCGTTCTGTCGATGAACGCAGTATAGACACCCTCATGTATGCTCTACGATCTTTTTCAGTTTTCGAGAACAACTTTTCCATTTTTTCACGCTTTTGTGTTTATACTTTCCTCTTGGAAGTTTTTTGAAGCAATTGGAAGTTATTTAGAGTATAAGTATTACTATAAGTATACTAGTATAAGTATATTAGTCGCGTTGATTCAATTTTTTTTAACTTTAGATCAAAATCTCAGGCATTTACGTTGGTGTTCGGTTGGTCATTTATTTGTTGCTCAACACGTTAAAACAGTGAATTTCAACCGGTGTGCCGCGGCACACTGGTGTGCCGTGAGTGTATTTCTTGTGTGCCGCCAAAAAATAGGCGGATGTATGTATCACGTGATAATACCCGGGCACCGATCGTGACGAGTGTCGTTTCGCGGGGCGGTCGCCGCGGGGCGAAGTCCAATACGAAGTCTCGCCGTAAGAATTTTACAGAGATTCAAGTGTGCCGCCTTATAAAAAAGGTTGACAAACACTGCGTTAAAAAGATAACGCGGGGTAAAAAGATCGCGAGAAAAGTACGTCCCCAAACGAGAAAAAGGAAAAATAAATCGAAAACTAAATAAGTTTGTAGTATATGGGAAATTCCACGCCATTTCACCTGGCCCATGACCCCGACCATTTTTTATTGTTCGGTTTTTTTCTCGTAAAATTGCATCCCATGATAGGAATATCTACACCACGAAACCTTTTTTTCATTCAAATAATTTTTTCCTCAAATTCAGCACAAATTGAAAATAAACCGTTTCAGGCCTGTCGAAGCCGAATTGAAAATCACAAAATCATTAATAGTATTATTGGACATTAAAATGATAAAACTCTTCTAAAAAAAATATGGTTAATGCGAAAAAATAGAAGGAAAAATGGGCCCACAATGAAACTAGTCTTAAAAATTAAAGAATGGGTCGCTCTATTTTAGACATTTTTTTGAAACAAATAAAAGAATGCAATCATCTTTTTAAAAAATGGTTTTCACTTTAGAAGCAGAAAAACGTTGACATTGATAACTGATCATTTTTTTCATATTTTTTTTAACGACAGGATGCTTCAAAATAAAGAAAAAATGACAGTGACATTTGCCGATATCTCAACTAGTTCAGGAGTTATCAGCGTTTAAACGTTTCCAAAATATCCGACATCGACATTTTTTGGAAAAGTATATCTCCTAAAAGAGAAGAGATAAAAATCCAAAAATTGGTGTGGAGATTTCTTTCAGAGGGTACAATGACACAAAAAAATCAGGAGAACAAAAAAATGGTCGGGGTCACGGGCTAGGTGAAATGGCCTGGAATTTCCTCTTCGACGTCACTTTTGGGGCTACCCTGTATATCTGTCTGTAATATCCATGAGACGGATAAAGGACATATATTTTCTGTTTTCCTCATTTCCATGCGCGTACGCGCCCTTGCCTCGTGGCGAGAGTCGTCACAAAATTCCTCGCAGACGTCAGGAGCACAAAGGAGGATGAAGGAGATCTGAGGAAAAACGGAAAGGTACGGAGGCTTTTAATCCTCAAGGTATCTGTCTCGCCCGTTCTCTTTCTTACTCGCTCACCCACACTCCCTCGTTATCGTAGCACAGAGACAGTAGACATTTTCAGATGGGCGACGCTTTTTCAGCGAGACAAAGAGAAAAGGGATACATTTTCTCCGAGCCTCCATCACGAAGCCCTCTTGATGCGCCGCAAAGTGATTAATAAACAAAAAAATAAAGTATTGCGTTGTTTTCAACGTCATTGTGGATAATTTACAAATTTATTGTAATAATATAACCAGAATGAAGTAATTGTGACAGATCGTTTGCAATTGTTGGCAACGAGAAAAAGACGCTTGGATTTTACCTTATGAATTTTGGAAAAATATTATATTGTCAATGGCGCGTTTCGATGAGACGAGGATCGAAGTAGCGAAATTTTCCTCTCGGTGTACGAATACGTTTTTTTTTCATTATTTGTTGTCTTGCAGCATAGCGCCACCACCGTGTTAATGCCCATCAACGTTTTAATGACCAATGAAGCAACATCGAGAGCTTTTGATCGAAACGGAACGAGTTCGTGCAATTAGCGATGGCTTTTGCCTGCCGTCTTATGCTCGTGTTTTCAGCTACTTCATGAAGCATGACTGACACTTCGCGAGACTTTCAACGTTGCAGCGAAATTTCGAAAAATTTACGCCAGACTGTGCACTTTCATACGTGAGAAAAGTCACTTATCAGTTTTTATAGATCGTTACGTTGGTATGGCGCAAATGAAAACGCGATGTGATCAAACGTGATTCGCGTTCTCGTTAAATTCGATTATTTCTCGTTAAAGGGTTACGTGGGTTTGAAAATTTCAATAAAATTCATTTTTTTTAAATTTATTTTCCAATCGTACTCATGTCTAGAATATTCTAATGTCTAATATTAGAATATTCTAATATTCTAATGTCTAGAATATTCTCCCAAAGTTTTAGGTCAATCGGAGTAAAAGTCTAGGAGAGAGAGAGAGAGCTTTTGGGAATTCCCTCCGTTGGGAAAGACCGGCCGGATATATCGCATTTTTTCTCAAAACACTATTTTTAAAGTCAGTGGACACGATTTCTCAAAAACGAATGCACCGATCTTATTGAAATTTTGCGCATTTCTTCAAAATAGCATTGACTAGTGATTGAACGAAGGTTTATTTTCGATTACAATTAAATTTACAAGGCTATACGTAGTGTAAATTGTACCAAAAATTGAACTATTTTGCATACAACTCTGTCAAAAAATCAAATTTCAATTTTTTAAAAAATCCTTTGCTCAATCACGAGCTATACGTATCTACTAAGAGAATAAAATTGGTTTTTCAATTTAAGATAAAGTTATCATGAGTTATCCTGATCACCACGAGGACACTTTTTTTAGGGGTCTATGGAAACCAGGTCCCACCGGCTGAATGTCCCAAATTTTTGGATGAAATTTTTTTTAAATATTGTTGAAATGTTGCTTTTTTATGTGCTTAACATTTTGAATGAAATAATTTATACAAAATATTTTTAAAAAATACAGAAAATATGCTTTTTTGGCTTCAAAACCCCTTAAGTTACGGATTTCGACATTTGCTGGAATTATTGTAAACGTCGCCTCAATTAGCTTCTTCTCGATCAAATTAATATCATTACATTCTGATAGAATGAATTATTCGTCAATATTTTTTTATCGCTCCCGTTGGGTCCATTTCTCGTGGACTTGCATACTTCCAATCTTCCGACTGTAAGGTTCTTATTTTTTTTATCCGCTTGGAGACCGGAAAGTTTTCTATCCGATTTCAAGCACTCAGTGGGACAGATGGTTCATTTTATATCTACAATGTGGTGCTCTAGATAGAAGCGAAACCCGAGAGACCTACTTGCCATTTAATTGATGATAGAATTAGCCCAACAATTGACGTTCTTGGACTCCTCATTTTTCAATTTTTTCTCATACTGCCTTAATTTTAGCTCTGGGCTTTTTCTCTTTTGTCCTCTCTGTGTCTTCTTTGTTTTTTTACATCGGTTCATAAAACTAAGCCAGGTCGGAAAATATAAATTGCGTTTGTAAGGGCTCTCGTGAGTGGGCGTGTGGGCTCTTGTCTGTGGGTCCGAGAGCTTATGGGACAACAATGACGATAAAATGAAGTGGTTGCCTATGAGAGCGAACGGTTTTTGTAGGCGACAGCCGGGGCGAGAGAGAAAGAGAGAGGGAAAGGGATAGAGATATGATAAAAGATAACGTCGTAGGGAGTGATGTTTGAGGGTATTTGTGATGTCTACAGATGTTGCTCTGAATTGACCCAATGACAATCGTAACTGACTGAACGTTGGCCCCCAAAGTCTCGTTGGTGATGACTATACAGATCCAGCGATAGATGAGTTGGGCGAGTTTTCGATGTAGATGTTAAGGGGTTTTCTCATTTTAGACGCTAAAAAAGGCTATTTTCATACATTTTTTTGATACGTTTATATTATAGATATTGATAAAAACAAGTTTTTTACACTTAATAATTACACTTTCGAAATACATAAAAAAAAATTCATTCATTCAAGTCACTATTTATAGATGAAAATGGGAGGTAAAAAAATGTCCCAAAAAAATTTTAGGTCTGCGCTGTTGATGAAATCTCGGAGATGGATCTCCCGAAACAGAAAAACCTAACGGTTTTAGATTCAGTATGTTAATGGCTACAGCGCATGTCACACGATTTTTGATATATGCAAAAATAACAACGGCGGACATGTTTCGAAAAAAAAAAACAAAAAAAAAACGTGTCCGCACCATATTTGGCAAAAAAATAGTAAATACAAAATTTTAAAACATCCTTGATATGCGCTATAGCTATAGCTGTAAAGAGTATGTGGTTAAAATTTCATAAGGATCAGGTCAGTAGTTTCGAAGATTTTATCAACAAGCCGTCGAAAAACGTTTCGAGAAAAACGCGTTTAAAGTATGTTTGGTTTACATAAATACATTACATTTTTTTTAAATGTATTTCGAAAGTGTATTTATTAAGTGTAACCATTTTTATATCAATATCTATAATATAAACCTATCAAAAAAAAACATGAAAATAACCTTTTTTAGCATCTAAAGTGAGAAGACCCCTTAAAGTGACAGCTGGACAGAGTACAGCACAAAATCAGAGGGTTGGTCCATCAACGAGAACGGCTTGAAAAATGCGCATTTCTCGGTCTTTCGAAGACCGAATTTCAACTTGTTTCTCAGCGTATTTTCCTCTTCGTCGTAATCTTTTTCGCCCGAGAATTTCTTCCACTTTTGTTTCAATTCACTTGAAAAATGTCTTCTTCAATTAAAAAAACGAGCTTCTCCGCCGCTCGGATTACACATTTTTCCACATCCATACCGTCAGTATTGGTACGTTACGTCGACACCCTCTTTGAGCCCTTATAAGTTTTAAAGGGCAATGCTCCAACTCAGCAGTCAAAGCTTTGGAGACACTTGAATTTGTTTACTCAGTAAAGTTGCTACAACTATCGTCAAGGTACTACATTACTATGAAAAATACTCTAAAGATAAAGCCTTTTTTTTAATGACCGCTGTTTCATCATTTTCCGCATCTCGATGTAAAATTTACTCTCTGTGTATTTATTTACCACTGGGCATTTGATAGTTTTCTATTTTTCCTGGTAACGGTGTTTGCAAATGCGAGCTTTGATCGTTTCGAAGGTGCATAATTGTTCGATTCACTTCTGACTCATGCGGGTTCGAAAAATTTTGCCACGGCCGCAGCATCCCTTCGACTAGAATGGACCACTGATCGACGACACTTCGTCATTCTCTTTTTAACTCGTCTACAACTCATCGATGGACGCGTTGATGATGTCATGCTCGCCTATTAGGGTATCAGGGACAATAGACCATTGTGGCGAATAATTACTCGAGGGTTAAGCCCACGTGGTCGGGATAACTGAGTTAAAATAATACCAGAGGAGAAAAAACGGCATGCATTCATATTGAGCCCACAAACGATCTCAGATATCATCAGCGTTGCCTTCGATAGTCGCGAACACATGTGCATCCGACGTGTGAGAAGACTTGCCATTGCTGCGTTGTTTTCTGTCGCTGATCACTTTTTAATGAGCACTGGCGCTTCGCCAACAGACGCGAATGGGACCCTCTCGATGTGTATCAGCTGCTCGTCTCGAATGGAGTGCAACCGCGGCGGATGAATAATGAAGAAAAAAAATCGTACAAGTACGTATCCTTGCAGCGATATGAATACGGCCTAGAGGCTTCTATGAGCATCCTATACAGTGAAGAGTAAAACAAAACTGGGAGCCTCGGCTGACTTCTTAAGTTGTCTAAATTTTGTTTTGGTGATGGTACGGAAAAGCAGCATCCACAAAAAACTGAATCCAAATCCCGAGTCTCATCGAGTCTTGTCTTTATTTTTCCATTTTATCCAAAGAACATCAAAACGCATGATCCCCGACCGTCTCATTGGGAAATGGAGGTCCAGTAAATAGTCCAAGAGCCCCAACCAAAAAAGTAGGATTATACCGTTTTAAGTAACAATAAAGATCGATAAATTATTAGTTGTTATCCACACTATTTATAATTTTAATTCATTCGCTACACAGCTGCATTGACATTTTTTTGAACACTTTATGTCATTTTATGCGTTATGAAATTTTTTTCGTATACAACGAGCAATATTGCCACTGATAATGTAAGAGGTGCAAGTTTTACCAAGCTGCAGCTCCTAAATTATAAATACTACGGGAAAAGTTTCAAATGAAATTTATAGGAAATTTCATGCTCTACAATTCAGTTACCACCATTTTTAATTTATCATTGACCATTAACTAAATATTTAGCAAAAACCATATTGAAAAAAGTTTGGAACGCTATAATTAAAAATCTATGCGTTATACAAAAAAAAGTTTCAAATAAAAAAGATGGCAAATATTATTATCTACAATAATGATCTCTACAATTTTTGTCGTACAATGCGCGGTTTGCGAGATATTTAATAAAACGTGTTTTTCAAGATGGCGGCTGAAGTGAACCTTAAGCCACGGCGCCCACTTGGATTTACATTCAGGGGACACCCCTGAACATATTCCAAAAAAAATACCTGTTCCCGAACGTTTTAAACCAAAAAGAACCCGGCGCTTGGCCTAAAAAGAGACGAAAACCCAACACTTTTTAGCGTACAATATGAAATTTTGACTGAAGGTAGATAGTTACATACTGAAAGTAACCGCAATAAAATGTTTCCCCTCAACTCGCCCCAAGCCTAAGAAATAGGGGTTGAAAACATAAAAATCGTCGTATCTCGATAATTCATAACCCGATCAAAAAATTTTTCAAACAAAAGTTGTTTGGAATAATAAAATACGTATAAAGTAATCCGACGTCCAATGCTCTATCTTTGAAGGACACAGCGAAATGTCTACTTCTCTCGCACACGCATCAACCCCGAATTTTCGAATCGTTTTTGTGCCGCTATTTTCAAAGATAGGGGGTTGGACGTTGAATAACTTTATACGAATTTTATTATTCTAAACAACTTTTGTTTGGAGCCTTTTTTGATCGGGCTATTAATTATCGAGATACGGCGATTTTTAAGTTTTCAACCCCTATTTCTTAGGGTTGGGGCGAGTTGAGGGGCAACATTTATTGGGGTTACTTTCAGTATGCAACCAGTATACAACAGTATGCAAAGAGCTTCAGTCAAAAATTCATATTCTACGCTAAAAAGTGCTGGGGTTTTCGTCTCTTCGACTGGACTACAGCGAAATGGACAACCATTCGGGTGCCAATGGAAAAAACAGCTTTCCTTGGCCCCTGTCCTTTTTATTCCATCAAAATCAATTCGAACAATGGGCGTGCAAGTTGCATTTAGAGTCCGTATCTCTGTGTAGATTCCAATAAAGAGGAACATTCATCCGCGTAGGCGAAACGTCGTTTGAAATGAAATCGCGTATCCAACCGGCATTGCGGGTGAAACGGAGCGGGACGCATGATCGAACAATGGAGATCGGTAAATGTCGATGACGTCTATCACGTTACAACAGATTGTTATTTCTTATTGACTTTGTTCTCAGAAGACAACGTCTTCCAAGCAGCTGTCTTTGATCGGTCGTATCAGACCCTTCTCCCCAAAAAGAACAAAACAACGTCCAAGACTACGTCATTGATGTTCTTTATCGTAGCCTCGCTTATGGCAAATTTAAATGTTAATCGTCGATTTTAGTCTTCTCAAAGAATACATTGTTCTCACATCCAAGACTAGTCAATTCCTCTGCCTTCATTGTTCCGATTGGCTTAGCGTTGATTTGATGCTTCTTCGAACCATTGTGGAGCTTCTATCTTTCGTTGCTGAACGAATACTCATTGGCTTTGGCGAAAATGGTTTTGGGGACGTTTAAGGATGTTCGGTACGGGCGATACAATGGTGCCATGCTAAACCATGTTAAAAACATAAAAAATTTCAAAAAGTTCAGAATTTTATAAAATTTGGTGAACATATTCTTTAATGCGAAATTTGACAATGCAGATTTATTCAGATTTTTCTTCTTCACAGTTATCGAGCAAGTTAAGACTAAAGTTCACGTGTATAAGCATAGCGTTTCCATATATGTAGGTATACATTGCGGGCATAAGAAATCTGCTTTAATGCTTAATTACTCGATAACTAAGAAGAAAATTTTGAAAAATGTGTGTTTTCGCACTTAATGTTGAAGAACATTATCACCAAATTTGATCAATTTCTTAACATTTTGAATTTTGTACCGAAATTCCTTAAGGGGGAAGATATCTTTAGCCGAGGAAAAACATTGCTGAGTTTCGTGATTCAGGGTATGTTTTATTACTACTTTTGGCTGTTACTTAGGGTTACGTTTGGCTGTTACTTACTAACTTACTGTTAGGGTTTTTTAAGGGGCTGTACCAGTGTGATACTTAAAAAAATCGATTTTTTTGCCTTTTTCGACAGTTTAAACTTTCAAGAATATCATTATAATTTATATAATTTATATCAATATAATTTAATCTTGCAAAAATCGATAGTTAAATCTTTAAACGCGTTTTTCCTCGAAATGAGATTTTTCAAATTTGCTGACATTGTAACTCAAAGAGCAATTATCCAATTGACTTGAAATTTGAACTGAGTACTCTTGAATATATTTACAATGACGTAGGATATTTTTGATTGGATAAAAATAGACGATTTGGCATTGAAAAAAACGACCATTTTATAGGCAAGAAAATAGACTTTTTTTCATAACTACGCAATTTTGTTAGATTTTGAGATTTTTCGAAAATCCTACGTCATTGTACAGGAAATACCTTCCAGTTTAACAACATTTTTTCCTTTTTCGGTTTCAGCTACTCAACCGGCCGGAATCATGTAAGCAGTGGAGGAACTTTTTTTTTGGCGCCTCCCAAGGCAGCGCATGAGTCGCTTGGATATCAATATTTTTCTATGAAAAAAATATATAACATAGGTCAAATATAGCCAAATATATTCTTAATTTTCCGAAAATTTAATTGAGTACTTTTCTTCCAAAAACTTCCCGAAAATCACTCAAATTTTCAGCGTTCACACTGGTATAGCCCCTTAAATCTTTAACAATGGCGGAGGTATGGCACGATCTTCTAAACTGGATTTTCAAAACTGGCGTGAAGTATAGCGAAAAAACTAATCGACCGATTCTGATGAAATTCCGTATAAATCTTTCTAACCTTATGTTTAAAACATGACACTAAATATTTTAAAAAATAAAAAAAAGAATTTTTTGATTGCAAAATGTAGCCATTTTTACCGGAAAATTCAATCTTTGTTTCAAAGCGTACAATTTAATCGATTTTCAACATTTCTCACTTCTTCGTAGTTCATATTCTGCTCACGAGTGTTGATGAAAGAAAAATCTTCGTTGGTTTTTTTTTAGATTAATCCCGCCGACGCTACGTGCCACGCCGTCTGACAACATCCGCCGCAATCCGTTTAGTAGTAATAAAACATACCCTAAGTCTCAAATAATGTACCATAATATTCGCGTGTCAGCTGACGATTGTAGGGGCTGTATCACAGCAGGCCCTCCCGATGGCAGCGGAAAGGAGTTCAGTCGAGTTTTTGATTTGACGTCCGGCCTTTCTCGTCTTCTATATGCATAAATGAGTCTACTCACATTACGTATACATGCATACATTTACGTGCACATACGTGACGCTAATATTAAGGTCGAATTATAGAGTTGGTATTGAGCTGCAACGTGAGACGGAACGAGACTCTCTCGTGCCGCAACCAACGAATACGCGAGACCGTGCACTTGGTACCATTACGTTTTCTTTTCTTTTTCATTCTTTTTTTGCTCGATCTTTTTTCTATTTTTTTTTTCATTGCCAACTGCCTGTGCCAAGTGCTTTTTTTCAAGAACAATAAACCAATCGGCCTGTACATGCAAAAGGCTGCAGGCAAAGGCAGGTGCAACACGCGCTCGATGTCACAATTATATCCTCGTCTATGTATGTAATACATGCTGCACTCTATATAACTCGATCCAATGATGTGGAAATGTGCATCGTTGGTATGCAAAAATAATTCTTCGTTATTTCGTTCTTTTTATTAGTATCCAATCTTTTTTGTAGTTTAAGGTCGTAGATCTTTAATACGAATATGGAGAAAAAAAAACGGTCAAGTGACTTCTGTAGCGTAAACGAGTAAAAAAATTTAATTCCATTGCATTCCAACGATGCAAACTTCAACATCGTCTCGATCCACCGAATCACCCCCTCTGGACATTGGTCCATAGCACTTTGTACCGTTGCTGCTTATGAAACATGTTTAGTTTTTATTAAATGCTGTGGAAGTTTGCATCGTTGCGACGCAACGAAAGTTTAGTAGACCGAACATTTTTTTAGCAAATTTAGACTACAAAAATCGCTCAATCGTTTCTTAGGATCTTTCTAAAAAATATACAGCCTAAGTTGGCAGTATAAGAATTCGGATGATACAAAAATTAAAGAAATAAATAAAAAAAGGAACTTTCGTCGCAGTTTTAATGTACTTTGATAAAAATCTGGCTTCATTAAGGCCAGGTTTTATTTGATAAAACCTCACGCGCAAGGAGTGTTCCTTTTTTCGTCCTGTAGGAGAATAAGCACGAGCTCGCTCCATGCTCGTTTCGCATTTGGAACGTGACGAATTTAGTCAATCGCGGACGAAATATATTTCGATCGCGGAGAAACCGCGATTATCGTATGCTCCAATGATCGGCGCGCGTGCCTCTTTTGACGCTTAGGTGATTCAGAATTGTGTTCGTTCTGGTGACAAAGGACTGAGAATTCAGCAAAAGAGGAATTACCGTGACAATTGATACCGTACATAAATTATATCATACACGTTCACATTTCAAAATTTCGCGTTGCCGAAATTCCGTTATATATGGCCTCAGGATAAAAAAAAATAATCAATTTAGAAAAAAAAATTAGAACCCATCCACCGGCGTAGCAATTTATGAAAAATGTAATCAACTTTTGAGAAAATGAAAATTTAAGAGCTCAAATTTAACGGGCTCAACCAAGGGCAGACCCATTTATTCCAATTTCGCTATTTTGACGGAATGTTTTATCTTTTAGTCGCAAAATAAATTATGTTTTTTTTTAAACAAAAGAGCGTCAAATCTTCAAATGAAAAATGATCGCGCTCTCTCTTCGTTTCGCTTCATATAAAATATTTCGAGCCCGCACATACTGAAAACGTCACAGTGCCGATGAAAAACGACGCCGTCTTTGTTTTCCAGCTCGTTTGCCTTAACAAAATTCGATAGGCGCGATTTTTTTGTTCCCCGTGAGAGCTTCTCGTATTAATGAATGCAGAAGGGTATCTCGTTGTTTTCGTGCTTGGTGGAACAGAGACCGAAAATCATATGCATATCAAAAGCTTGACAAAGAGGAAGAAAAGAAACAGTCGTACCCTTGGTTACGACGATTTTTGTACCGCAAACACGCAAAACTTGCTGTCTACGTAAACGCCTGTGCGATCGAACGGTTTCCAATGATAGAATCGATATTGCGCACTATGAGCACTACAGCTTCTCCTATATTCATGGGGTATTTCACGGCGAGTGAGAGCAATTTGTTGTAGAAAGAATTTTGTGAAAATACGAAGCTCTTTTTAATTCGTGTGTATATGTATATATATATATTCTAGATATATTTTTTTTTTACAAACGATGTAATTCATGTCTTGTTCCATAGATGTCTCACTCGTATACATACATATATATATATACAGGGTGTCCTGTTATAAATGGATAATCCTGCAACTCTCGATAGGTCAGAACGTGTCCTACTATATGCTGGAATTTCAGCTTAGTAATAGTCCCCCGGTTTTCGAGATTTTTGGCTTTACGTTATTTTTTGAAAAAAATTATCTGCTTTTGGTTTTTCGCAGGCCATTTCTACAAATGATATAAATCGACAATAACTAAGCAACTTTTTAAAGTATAATTGGCACAATACGCATACAGTCGAACCTCGATATAACAAATCTCTAGGGAAGTTCGTTATATCGAGTTTTCGTTATATCGAGGTTATGTTCCTTAAAATGTAAAAAAAAAATATATTGGTATATAGTACTAATATATATTTTTACATACAGGGATATTTGTCACAGAAAGAAAGGTTTTGATTAGATCAATTTTTATAAGTAATTGACAATTAGAGCAAAATGTATATTATTATGCTGTTGTATCAAGGTTTTGGGTGTCTATCGGAAGGGAATGGACAAATCTTCGTTATATCGAGGTTCGACTGTAGTACATTTGTTCTACACCGCAGACTATCAAAGTTAGATGTTCGAATTGGTTCGTAGGAAAATTCTGCATAAGATCTTTTTTCATAAGGGTTCCTAAACATTTAAGGATAAAAAGATGATGTTTATAGATAGAACAAATAACCAAGAGTATTTTTTAAAAACCGGGTGAGAAAAAGTTATCATTTGTAGAAATGGCATGCGAAAAACCAAAAGCAGATGATTTTTATCTCACCAACCGTGGAACTTTTACTAAATTAAAATTCCAGTATATAGTAGGACGCGATCTGACCTATCGACATTTGCAGGATTATCCATTCATAACAGGACACCTTGTATGTATATGTTTGTGATAATAATGTTTCCACAGAGCTCCATCTCAAAGTTGGCTGAATTTTTTGAACGATTTTTATCGCTGAAAAACAATATAACATTTGATATTATTGATATCATCGTATTCATATTTGATAGTATAGCCTACTAATAGTAGTGGCTCAAAAATATTTATTATAGAGGAGTAATCGTAACCCAAAAAAATTCTTCAAACATGTTTAAAAAAATTTATTTCGATATTCAAATTTATTGTCCATAGTAATTTCTATTACGATGCTATGATATTAAATCGCGTCTATTATTATACTATATTATTAAATATTTATTTTGGTGCAGTAGTCGTAACCCAAGTAGACCCAACCGACCACCCCCCGCACGTTTAGCGTGCGTGGATTTATCGTGTTATTTATTCATTGTCCATAGTAGTTTTTTTTCGTGTTTATTAATATAAATAAATTGTAGAGAATTACGCACAAATATTTTTCCGCGTCTGTTATTCTTCGACTCTACATCATGTTGTGATTATAATTATTTAAAAATTACGGATATGTAAATAATAAGGAAAAATAAGTAAACAAATGACTATATACACAATCTTCCATTGGAACAGTTTCTACTTCGCTTCGCATTGAATTGTTCAATCGTTGACACGTGCAGGCACCTAATAAAATGCTAATTTCATGTACGCGCACGACATTTATTGCGGACGTCATCGCGCACGATGCAGACGGAGCGTAATTTCGACAAACAAAGAAGGCAGCCTTCCCAAAACATACGCGCGTTACGCGAATCGTGTGTATTCTTTAACTTTGTACCTACGGTTTATTATTGCTGCGTGGACGGCGCTTTTTAACGATCAGCAGGAAGCAGCGCTCGTGCCACGGATCACGAGCTCAGCCGATCGATGAACGGATTACGTATATGTGGGTGAGACAATTATCGTTGACGGAAGTGTTGCCGTTTTTTTTATTGTTACATTTTTACGGTTGTATGCGCAAAGGAAAATGAGTACGTGCATACTGACTGTACAGTGACACTTTTTTTTCCATAAATGGCAGGTTTCTTTTTTTTATACAAATAAATGTGGTTTGGCTTCCGCTCAGGTGCGCAACATTTATATATACATGTTTTCAACGCAAATCCTTTCGTCCGTTTCGCAAATCGATTTTCTTTTCCCTCCTCATCGCCGTCAGGGAATTAAAAGTTATTCAGGAATATTTTGCTTCCGCATTGCGGAAACTTCGTTCTGGTTGCTATGAAGAAGTTTCAACACTTCAGCTCTTCGAGTACGTGCAAGGCCGATAAAGACCACATGCAAACGGAGCGACGATTGCTCTTTGTGATTTAAGGGGGGGGACCACTAGGACGGGTAAAAATTCGTTTTTTTCGCATTTTCTTAAAGTATAAATATTTAAGAATATATGAAAAAAAATTCGAAACGACTTTTCTTGACCTGGCCGGAATCATGAGTTTAGCTTTATAATAGTTGTCCGATTTTCAATGGTAACAAATCAGAATTTCTTTCTAATACACTATTTTTCAAGTCCCCGAATATAAGTAAATAATTCGCCGAAATTACACTTTCTTTACCGTTCGCCATTTTGTGCATTTTTTTTCTCGAAAAACGGCTACCGACGCCGACAACTATGTTCATACAAATTATAAAACCTTTTCGTTTTTCAGACCAACCAAGTTATCAATCCGGACGTTGGAACATTTTTTATTTTTTACAATTTTTATTTATTTAAATAAAAATGTACACGAAATGAGTTCAATGTATGTTTAGTAGGATACCTTTTATCCAAATCGCAAATAAATAATCTAGTCGACAAAAAAATTTGGAAAAAACGATCATTTTTCGGCCCGCCACAGTGGCGTCCCCCGTTGAGGCAGTATTGGTGTCTAGAAATTTGAAAAAATCATTTTTTTATATTTAGTTTTGTTTTTCTATAGACTTTTCTGAATATACGTGTGGAATTGTTAAATGGTACTCATAAAATGAACTGATAGAAATTATAAGGAGTACGCTCAGGTATATGCTACGAAGGGTATACAAATTTCGAACGCGTTTTTTTGGAAACTATATTTCCCAAGTCGGCAACCACGATAGTTCGATAACCAATTGGCCGATAGAGTTCAGATTTGGGTTTTCGACTATTTTTCAACGTTGGTAGCAGAGTTCAGTCGAAATAATGTTATTTTTTTTTATATAACTCGTAGAATGGTCAGAAAAATAAAAAAAAAATGGTAATCTAAGTTCAGCATGCTGTCATGTTGTAAACATTTTTTTTTGCTGAATCTGGTACCAAACGTCACAACACCCATTCAGATGAAGAATGATTTCGTTTTCTTTTTTCAGATTCATACAACGTTTTCCACTGTTACAAACATACAAAAGCACATGATAATAAATTTGTAAATTTTTTATCTGTACACATTCTTGAAAGATCAATAAACACGTGTAAAAAAATTCAGAAAGGAGACTTCGGGAAAAATTAAAAAAGCAGACTTCAGATTCAGAAAGAAGACAGTTGATCCGTTCTAAAAATGACCTCCACAAAGCGCTCTAGACAATGATACTGCCTTAATTTTTGTATGAGGTTGAAGTTTGCATCGTCGGGATGCAACGAAAATTAACATTTCCGAATTTCTTCAATTTTTTGTTAGCAGATTTTGGCTGCAAAAATCGCACAACCTTTTTTTCAAATACTTATTCAGCGATCTACAATAAAAATCTATAAAAAGAGATCTTGTATAATAATTAAAAAGCGGAAAATAAAATGTAAAAAACTTTCGTTGCGTTCCAACGATGCCAGCTTCAACATCGTATTTTTGTCCTGTGCAGAACAGTTGGCGCCGGAACTAATGAATTCTCAAGCTTCTCGAAAGCCACGAATCAAAGTATTTCCGAGTTCGACGCTATTGATTTTTGCACAAACGTTGATAGGTCGTTAAAAAAAAAAAGATTTCGGATACCCATAAATTTGGAAGCGGCAATGTGTACGTTTCCGTTTTTTTCTCTCTTTGTTGTTTATGAGAATCGAAATGACCGAGTAATTTATTGCGGTTTCTTCGAGACAAGGACATCCCCTTCCAGCTATGCGAATTATAAAGTCGCGGGGGAAAAAACACGGCGAGAAGTTCCGCGGGACGTGTTATCGGGAAAAAACCGCACGCGGTTTTGGACAAGACGAATGGCCCGAATGCCGAACAAATATTATTTTTGGGCGAATTTCACAATCGCTCCCTTTCGATCGAGGCCGACGCGGCGAACGTCACGCCGGGCAGGGCAGGAGAATTTTTCCCGAATGTAGGAAAGATCAGCAAATACGTATATCGTATTTAGGATTAACGTTGTGTGCTCGCGTTGAATGTACGGAGTCTGAGAAAAATTGTTTTTCGGGAATAACCTTTCGATTGCTGAGGCGATCTCATTTATTTGTGCATCGAGCTATATGTTGATGGAGAAAATAATGTCCGAGGTGAAATATATATCGGGGTTAACCGAGTTTTGAATTATTCCTTGGTCGAAATACTCATAATTTATATTTTATTATTTTCCATTCAATTATATATCTCGTAGGTTATAAACAAATTGGTTTCGATCGTAAAAAATGTCAACTAATGTGAGAGGGAAACATTTTCATAAGGTTTTGATTAATTGATAATTGAAATTTGATGAGAACTAATTAATTTTCCTAGCAGCAACATTTTTCTAAAGAATACTTATTTATTGCTACGAATAAGGACTATGCACGTTGAAAATAGTTATTTTATTGCAAACAAGTGTAAATTAACTGTAACAATTATATTATATATCAATGGAAAATAAATAAATATTCATTTTGCATTTTGGTAATATAATTGTTGCAGTTAATTTACACTTTTTTGCAATAAAATAACCATTTTCACCATGCATAGTCCGTATTCGTAGCAATGCGCGAAAATAAATGAGTATTCTTTACGAAAATGTATTATTAATTAGTTTTCATAAAATTTCAATGATCAATTAATCAAAACCTTATGAAAATGTTTCCCTCTCACATTCATATTTTTTTAGGATCGAAAATAATTTGTTTATAATCTACGAGATATACAATTGAAAGGAAAATAATAAAATATAAATTACGTTATTTAGGAAATGCAATTAAAAACATATCAGGGTGAACCGAGTTAAAAATTATTCTTTGGTCGAAATACTCATAATTTATATTTTATTCTTTTCTTCTCGAATATCTTGTCTTGTTGATTATAAACAAATTGTTTTCAGTCGTAGAAACTATCGACTAATATGAGAAGGTTTCAATAAATTAATAACAGAAATTTCATAAAAATTAATGAATACATTTTTATAACGAAACGAAAATTTAATTAACGATTGCATACTTCACGATTCTTGTTTTACATTCGTCATGCATTGCTACGAATAACGACTATGCATGTGTAAAATGGTTATTCGATTGGAACAAATTGTAAATTAACTGCAACAATTATCTCACCAAATTGGAAAATGAATAAATAGAAAATACAAATAAAAATATATCATGGTTATCCTAGATTTAAATAATTCTTTTGTCAAAATACTCATAATTTAAATTCATAGGATTGAAGTTTGCATCATTGGGACGCAACGATCAATTTTTTCATTTTATTATTTTCATTATCATCCAAAATCATATTTTGCGAATTGGTTGTAGATCGCTAAATAAGAATCCTACAAAATGTTTGCGTGATTTTTGGAGCTCAAATTCGTCGATGGAAATTTGGAAAATTAAAGAAAAAAAAACCATTTTCGTTGCATTCCAACGATGTAAACTTCAGCGTCATTAAAATTCCTTCTTTTTTTCTCGAACATACGTTTCGTTGACTATAAATAGATTGTTTTCTGTCGTAAAAACTATCGACTAATGTAGGACATTTTCATAAAATT
The DNA here is from genome assembly GCA_944452715.1 of Ophion slaviceki. NCBI lineage: Eukaryota > Metazoa > Arthropoda > Insecta > Hymenoptera > Ichneumonidae > Ophion > Ophion slaviceki. Next base: position 15,343,838 of record OX101786.1, on the reverse strand, counting down.
TCAATTAATTAATTATCAAAACTTTATCAAAATTGATTAATACATTTTCACAAAGAAACCACCAATTAATTAATAATTGCATATTTTACCATTTTTGTTTTTTTTCCCTCATACATTGCTACGAATAACGACTTACATGTTGAAAATGGTTATTCGATTGAAAGAAATCGTAAATTAACTGCAACAATTGTATCACCAAACTAGAAGATGAATAAATAGAAAATGACAAAGAGAACGCTTTTCCGTTAAAAAATAACGGCCCTCTTCTCAGCATCGGATAAAAAACCTCGCAACCTCGGACCAGCGTATTGTAAGAAAAGAATTGGCAAAAAATTACCGATTGGCTGATTCGTTGGTGAATTGCGGTTTGTCACTGTGAAAGGTCGTGCTGAACGTCATGACGGAGCAAGCAGGATGATTTTTCGGATCCTTGGACTTGTCCGTTTTGTCGTCTTGGGCATTGATTTTTATCCGGCTGTCAGAGCGTTCGCCGAACAGCTCGGCTAGTCAGCTGATCACTCGCGTCTTCAATACTTCGGTTACTTTCCTCATAATAGACGGAATTTTGGCCAATCCCCGTTCGAATGTCCCGAAGCCGCGGACGATCCTTATCGCGAATCAACTTTTTCCCTTCAACTTCGATACCACCAAATAATTGTTTATCTCCCGACCAAAACCGCACTCTGTCGCTGCTTACCGCGTTTTGCAAAACGATCTTCAAAATTTGACAAAATTTTGCGATCAGCCGATATCAAGTTGGATTGAGAATTGAATAATTGTCCGGTGACGTGTGTGTTCTATTCGATTATTCGTTGACTTGAGTTATTTATCAACATAGAAATTCGTTGAGATTCACGCTGCAACAATGTGGAAAACGAGTTCACCTTCGTCGCGAACGGTATATCGAACCTGTTTCCCTGGCCAACAACAGGTCTTGTTCGACCGAGACTCTCAAGATTCTTTTTTTACCACCTCTTCGCTCTCTCCCTCAGTCAGGGATTGACGATGCACCTCCGGCTGCAGCACACTTTTTTTCCAACCAGCTTCCTTTGTTTCTCGCGAGTCTCGAAGGCACACACGCTCAGCTCTTTTCTCTTGCACGCTGCGGCTATTGTTGCATCGGGGTGAAATTTCGTTAAAATATCACCTGACTATGATTTTCTCACCAATTGTTACTTTTGCAGCAACGATCGTCAAACACTTTCACCACCTATATGGAAATCCACGCATTCGTCGTTTCGACATTTATCGGCTCCAAAGAAAACCTACACGGAGCAGCCCCAATTTTTCGGAGTATTTCGGGGCAACTTTTGCTTTTCGGACTATTTTACTGTTCGGTGTGACGTTTTCGCCTCGAAAATCTTCCCCAGTTTCAATTCAATATTTATTTTTCATCTGCAATGATGCCGAATAAATGACACTCGTTTTAATCGAGTTTTTTCGAATTAGAAATCGATGCTTTTGGTGTGTAGAAGAGAAAACGGAGGTACTTTTTGTTTGTAGGATAGTTCAACGCACCGAGCTAGTAGGCATGCACGTTTCACTTCGTGTTTCGTGATACACGTACGATAGCCATATTTGTGACCCGTGCCGCTTCTTATTTCGGTATTCGATCAATGACCGAGTGATGCACGAGTGGTGTGTACGTATTTATGGTATATACACGTTACGCTATGGTATATTGCGCAATGATTAGACTGCAAAAAGGTAGACTTTTGCGATAACAAAAGCCTGAGGCTCTCACGGAATATCGACGAAGCGTGAACGAAAAGATTGGGAACGAAAAACGATAGATAGTTTGCTCTCGCGAGGACCTATATAGGAGATCTCAGCTTGAATGCGAAGATCGAGGGCAGCGATCCGTTCCTTTACACCTTTCCCCCCACTTTTTCGTCTTTTGAGCAGCAGGTGCTAAAAAGAACGTCTCCCGATCGCCTCCGATCGACACTTCAGACGTTCCGATAACACGATTTTATCTTTAATTTTATTGTTTTTATCGTTTTACTGCAATGGCAGTGAAATAATTGTTCACTGACTTTTGTTTATCAGTCTAGCACTCGGATCGGTTGGAAAAAAAATGGAATCTGTTCTGCTGTATTCAATTATGGTTTGTAAGGCTCTTTTTGTTTATTCGCACTCGTTTTGTTACTTCTTCAGCACCGCCATTGCGTGGGTGTTTTTCGATTTACTTCGAGATGGAACAAGACGCGTTTTTTCGATTTTCGATATATTTGGGAGTGAATTAATACACTGTGTTTTTCTTTTCGAAGAAGCACAATTTTCGTAAACCGACGCCTCGTTGGAGGCGCCCAGTCACGGTCTAAGTTCTTGCTCGTGCAGAGTCTGCCAGCCGACTGAGTACACGGACGAGGCAGGACCAAGCTATGCGGGGCCGCTCTGACGCCATCCCTGATTATCCCCCACCCCGCGCTCTTGCGTCGACGGCGCACACCACCCCCTCGGTTGCATATTCTCACCCTTCGACCTACCACTCGCCAAGCAACCCCGAGATATCTCTCTCTCTCTCTCTCTCTCTCTCTCTCTATCGCTTTCTCTCTCTCTCTCTCTATGGCTCGATCTCTCTCTTCCTCGTCCACAAAATCAGTGTTCGGACGCAATCTCTCGGGTTCTCTTATCTCGTAAAATGCCAAAGTTGGAATCGAACGGGTGTCCGAACCGGTTTTTCATATTTGAATTCCGAGATGTATTGGACGATAAATAAACGTTTTCTTCTTTTCAAGCATCTGGGATCCGAACCGTAATCTTGAAAGTTCTTGGTACATGCTCTTAAGATTCTTGACCTTATCCTCTTCTCAAATGCACTCGTTTATTTTTCCGTCGCACATAGAAAATTGCGTTTTCGGGCAACAACAAACATTTGGACGCTTTCGGGGCTTTGGGTTTTTCCGTTCAACGGCGAAACGAACATTTTGGTTATCGTCATGGAAAAAGTCTGGACGCGATTCGAGGAAAAAAAAGAAAAATTTTGGTTTTTGAGAAAAAAATGTTACAAAGTCGCCAAGTGGGGAGAAATTCTGAGTTTGAAAGAATAATAATCGTACAGCCGTAATAGGAAAAATGCTGGTGCTGTTTAACGGGGTCCTCTAGTTTCTCGGGTCGAAAAAATCGATTTTTTTTTTTCATAAATCACATCTACAACATGTGTAGAAAATGTGTGCCAAAGGATTTTTCGATATTCGAAGTGGTTCACAAGTATAAATCACATGCGCGAACTTTCAAACGCGTTTTTCTCGAAACACCATTTTTCGAAACAGTGACCACGATATTTCAGAAACTACTGCACCGATCTTGTTCAAATTTCTACAGCATCTTTAATATGTTATAAGCCAGCGATTGAACTAGGATTATCATGATTGCTTCGAAAGTTTTTTTTGTACGAGCGAAAAACTTAAGAAAAAATGAGTAAAAAATAGAATGTAATTTTCAAAAGTGTATAAAAAAGTCAATTTTTGTAATTTAGAATTCACTCTAGTTCAATCGCTAGTCTTAAATATGAAGATTAAAATGCCGTTTGGTTTTTTGATTTCAGATAAGCAGAACAGTCGCAATCTTGGTCACCGTCAAGCACCTCTTTTACTTGATGTCTTCCTGTCGGCCACTATAACGTTTATTCTATTATATATTTCGACTTCAAAAAATTTGTAAAGCTTATTGAAATGTTAATAAAGATTATGCAAAAACAATGAGATTGATTATTTCGATGCTTTGCCCGTAAAAAATTATTGAAAAAGCCATAAAAAAACAGCCGAGAAACTAGAGGACCCCGTTAAGAGAGTTTAGAGCATACAGATGTTTATTCGTTTTTGTGAATTTTCTTCGACGTACTAATTTAGATAATACTTTTTACGTGAAAAATGAATACGGTGATATTTTTGTTTTTCGGAGTATTTTCCTGTTCGCATTAGTTTTTTCGGCTCGGGAATACTTCCCACTTTTTTAAAATTTAATTTGAAATTTGAGCCTGCCGACTCTTTGAATATCGCATTTTTCGTGGCTGTGCCGTCTGCGTTGGTACATTGCGTCCGATATTCAGTATTTTATGAGCTCTTAAATGTTTTGAAAGGCTCGTCAATGCTCCAACTTGGCCATTGGAGCTTTGGAGGCACTTATTTTTTTTTTACTCCGTGAAAATGCTACAACTAGGGGAAGGTTGTGTCACTTTTTTTCTAACGACTTTTTGCTCTAATCAAGATAGTCGAATTAGAAAAAAAAGGTCATACCCGATTTTATAGACCTTTGGGCGTACAATGAAGCTCCCATATTTGTTTGAAAAAAGATCAAAAGTACCAAAAAAATGGGATCGAAAAAAAAATTGCGGCTTGGCTCATTGGACCCCATGGGTGGGGTACGATGTATCATATAAGTGGGTACAGTGTGTCAACTACTGCGAAACATAGGGTACAATGAGGCGGTTGAAACTCTTATATCTTTCTAGCATAGATGACAGGTTTTTACACATAACAGTGAGAACCCAAACAAAATCAGTATATCAGTATCAGTATAAAATCAGTAATGCGATAGGAACGTCTTATTTTTACAATTCGCACGCCGTTGACAGCGGCCCGTGACACATTACGCTTCGTCGGAGTGTCGTCACTTCTTTGTTTTCTCATTGGGAGTCGGGGCATTGTGCCCCACATCTCGGTGATGCATTGTACCCCACTAGTTAAATATTTGACTATTGATGAAAATAACTATTAGTTAACGCGGTCCTCTTGTTTCTCGGCTGTTTTTTTACGGCTTTTTCAATAATTTTTTACGGGCAAAGCATCGAAATAATCAATCTCATTGTTTTTGCATAATCTTTATTAACATTTAAATAAGCTTTACAAATTTTTTTAAGTCAAAATATATAATAGAATAAACGTTATAGTGGGCGACAGGAAGACATCAAGTAAAAGAGGTGCTTGACGGTGACCAAGATTGCGGCTGTTCTGCTTATCTGAAATCAACAAACCAAACGGCATTTTAATCTTCATATTTAAGACTAGCGATCGAACTAGAGTGAATTCTAAATTATAAAAATTGACTTTTTTATACACTTTTGAAAATTACATTCTATTTTTTACTCATTTTTTCTTAAGTTTTTCGCTCGTACAAAAAAAACTATCGAAGCAATCATGATAATCCTAGTTCAATCGCTGGCTTATAACATATTAAAGATGCTGTAGAAATTTGAACAAGATCGGTGCAGTAGTTACTGAAATATCGTGGTCACCGTTTCGAAAAATGGTGTTTCGAGAAAAACGCGTTTGAAAGTATACCTGCTCCGTATACCTGCTCCGTTCCAGGGCCGTAACTTGTGAAGCACTTCGAATATCGAAAAATCCTTTGGCACACATTTTCTACACATGTTGTAGATGTGATTTATGAAGAAAAAAAAATCGATTTTTTCGACCCGAGAAACTAGAGGACCGCCTTAAACTACGAATGGAAAAATACAAGTCACATATTCATGATGAGTCAGCTCATAATAAAACTATCGATTAGGATCGAAAACCCGAGGCGATACAGAAAGTTACGTAATATTTTACGTTTGTCCGGCGAGCGAAATATTTTTTTTTCCAAGCTTCAAATCAATTTTTAATTTTCAATAATTCTTTGCGAGCTGCTATCAACTTTGTTTTAGGCCTGATAAAACCAAATATAAAACGCGATCCGACACAAAAAAATTCGGAATTTACGAGCCACATACCTCCGAAAATCGCAGCTAGCTCACAGGGCCCCGTGTCACATTGTACCCCACTCTCCCCTATTGGCAAGAGACTACACTACTCAAAAAATACTACAAAGGCGAAACTTTTTCTAAGCACCACTATTTTATGATTTTTCTGCATCCTCATGTAAAATCGGTTTCCTGTGAATTCGTTTACCACTCTCCACTTTTGTTCTACTGTCAAAACACTCATCCAATAAATTTTTACTCGTTGTTCAGCAACAAGGTTTAGAAATATTACTACAAATTTATCTAAGGGTTCAGACTACTATGAAAAATAGTACAAATACAAAACTTATTTTTTACCCATTATCTTATCATCATTCCGCATTTTGTGTAAAATCGATTCTGGGGCCGGGTTGAAATTCCGAACTTTAACTGATCAGAATGCTCAAAACTCCGAAAGATCAAAACTCCGAAAGAATTTTACCCGAGAGACCAAAACTCCAAAAATCTGAACATCTTTAATTTCGGAACATTAAAATTCGGAATTTTAAACTGTCGGAGCATTCAAAGTTCGGAATTTCAACCCGGCCCCCCGATTCCCTATATTCATTCAGCGCTCGTCGCTTGAATCTTGCTATCGAAAAAAACAAATCCAATAATTCTCTTCTGATCACCGAAGCTCGTGATTTTTGTAGAACCGTCAAATGTGCTCTTTTCAACGAAACTATATTTTGATATACCACACCGACTTGTCAAAAGCTTGGTGACCCGTAGAGTTCGTGATAGCAGAATTGTGAAATTTCCGGCTGGTGGGCCGAGCTTTGACGCGAAATATATAAGCGAATAAAGCGAGAAAATAAAGATGTTAAAAATTCTCTTGTTCCTCCATTGCGAATGTATCCGATTTGTGCAACGTGCCTTCTGTTGGTGGTATGTGCCGGAGGATTTTTACCGTAGTGTTGTTCGTTTTCCGTGACATCGCCACACATACAAATTCGCATTTGTTGGTAAACCGCACATGGCACATTTACCTATTTTCAAAGGTTTCGCGCTCGTCGCTTGCGAGGGAGTCGAAGAGACAGGGGGGTCGGCGGAAAGAGGATTGTCAGTTATAAATAGGGTCAACGTTGTACCGTTGTGGGTGGGATTTGCTCCGGATTTTACGCTGTTATTATACCTACAATGTCCAACAATCTTTTTACCGACTCCGCGAAAACTATCACTCGAAAACATTTATATTTCCGCGTACGATATTTCCAGACTTTTCACTTTTCGTCCGTTTCGTCTTATTCTCGTTTTATTCGTCCCACTTCTTCTTCCTCTTCTTCTTCAAGCGTGCCCGAAGATTTTGGGTAATTTATTGTGTCGCGTGAAAACTCTCAACGATTTACACCCGCAATTTCCTTTAGGCCGGGTTCGAAGTCTCTCGATCTATTATTAAAATATACTGATGTTTCCGGTTCCACGCTTCCTCGACACGGAACTTGGCCAGATTAGCGATAAATTTACGTGTTCTTTTTTGCGAAATATTACGAGTCCGAAATTCTCGATACACTGATCCGGGGAGAAATATTAGTCACACGCTTATTCGGAACTGCCACGTTGAGTAAGCAAGTGTTTTTTAGATTGCCCCGATTCTGGTGCTTTTTTCGTGGCAACTGTCAGGGAGAAATCCACTCGAGTGAATATTTCTTTCTTCCCATTAAATACTTTGATATGTATGTCAGATCTTTTTTATAATTTTTGTTACCTGATACAATATAGAAAAAAAATACTCCGGATACTAAAAACCGGGCAGAGTCTGCGTTTTTAGTATCAGCATCTAAAAATTAGCATGTAAAATCATATCTCACATCGAGATGCGAACTAAAATTGATTGCAATGCTCACTGTCACGGTATAGGTATGAGGTTCTTCGTCCTCTGAGCAATGAATTGTACGCCCTCGCACATTGGTGTCAAAACATGACCTCAAGTATTTAATAAAGGGTGTCCGAAATTTACCTGACATTTCAAATTGCGCGCCATTTTTTGCGTGGCGAACATAGAGTACTAATCTTTGACAATTGGCATCAGGAAGTATTGAGGAATTGGCATTGGCATCAGGAAGTATTGAGGAATTGGCATTGGCATCAGGAAGTATTGAGGGAAGTTATGGAGAATTACACGAACGAGCAACGCATAGAAATTGTTATTGGCTGCATTGTTGCTGCATAGTTATTGCAGACGAAGTTTCATGGTCTTGTTATCTCGGGTCGCGGCGATGTGATTTAGTCACCAAGATCGTGCGATTTGACGCAATTGGACTTCTTTCTTTGGGGTTTTCTGAAAGGAAAAGTGTATGCCAATGATCCACCGTTCTGGAGCTCAAGGAAGTAATTCGACGCACCATTAAGGCCAGAGCCTGAATGAGAAAGTCCGAAAAATAATTTTTTTGTTGCTTAAATCGATAGATAAACCACCCAAGAACATATTTACAATGTTACCGAAGCCAATTGTAAATATTTTCGAAAATAGAAGACCAAAAGCAGAGAAGCGATTTATATTTGATATTGATATTTCCTCCTAATGAAAAATTGGAAGCACATTTTCTCCAGTTTTCATTTTGACGATTTTTCCAAATTGGCGGGCATGATAGCAGAAAAACTTAACGACCTATCGAATCAACCAAAGTTTATTTTCTTCAGTATGACAGTCTCTTCTAAGTGAATTTAAAAAGTCGCTGAAAAAGTATTTTCAAATCATTTTTATACCACGTTGAAGTATTTTTTAACACATTTTTTTTCAAACCTGAGAAAAGTTATGATGTCACGATTTTTTCAGCTTTTTCTTTATTCACCCAGAAGAAAAATATATTACAATTGAACATTTTATTGGTTTATTTGGTTTAGTCAAGAATTACGAGCTGCATATTTCCCGCCGATCGGGGACTGCAGTGGCAAGACGCACATGAAATAGGCTGATAAATCCGCAATCCTTTATTGCTTCATGTTGAACATTTTTTTATACATTTCAAAATATACATGAAAAGATACCTCAATATACATATACATGAAAATACAGACTCGTTTTCTTTCCCTTCTAAAAAAAAAATCCCGGAGAAACGCTTTTTTGGACCTTATAATTAAGCCTCCGGCCTTAATTATATTAGTCCGTAATTATGCCAAAATCGTATTGAAAATTTAGATTGAAAAGTGAACGTTTGCAAACAGGGTCGAGGCGGCCATTTATTGGATGTTGGGTTCCACACATAACCTCCACGTTTGTACCTTATATTAAATTAAAAATATTCGTACTTTTCAAATGAATAATACGTTTTATTAATAAATTAAAATGTCAGGTCATTTTGAGACACCCTATATTTCCAAAGGAAACTTGTCATTTCATTATTTTTATTTTGAATATGAAATTGCGATAGATTTTCAATTTTGACAAGAATGAGCACGGTATCGAAAGGATTGGGGCAATGATTTAGGCTTATCTCTTGGATTTACGCTTCGTGCGTATTGTATGACGCGTACAAATTGGAGATCCACACGGGTATAAAGTTCTCAAGGCGAACATATATTGTATATACGTTATCTTCGCAGCGGAATTCCCACAGGAAATCTATCCCTCTGGATCCAACGATATATATATATATAGATGGCTGGGATATCAAGCAGCATTCGAATCCTCAAACCCTTTGGGTCCCGTCCGCACAATGAGCAAGTAGGTCGTGATGAATCTTGCGCACGAGCTCGTATCCACTTTTATATATGTTTCACATGTACAGTAATACAGTAACAGGCAGGCATACAATCGACGAACCTAGAGAGAGAGAGGGAGAGAGAGAGAAAGAGAGAGGGGGAGTGAGAGAGCGGAGCGAAGAATGAGGTATGAGGAGCATCGTGTTCCGTCTCCTATCTTCGCGCTCGTTTTGTCCCGTGACGGGCCTACCGAAAGAATGCAACGAATTTCGACTATGCGCTCGAGCTTTCGTATAGATATGAATTTGTGGGCAGTAAGAGCACAGATATAAAACGACCGATAGGCGAAATAGAAAGCCGCCTGGACGATGGATCTAGGGAGAAAAACTTTTTTGATCAAAATCACGGTGGCAATTTTCGGCCTCGTAAACAAAAGGTTATGTACTTTCAGTGTGTTAAAATTTTTAATAGAATTTTTTAGATTTTAAGAAACGTTACGATTTTCGTTGTCATTTGGGACATCCTTGATTGTAAAGATAACGGATTTTTATCAGCTAATGTATTTATTTTTCCAGTGTAGCACGAAGCTGAAATGAAGGAAATTGTTGACATGCGCATATTGTACGCGGGGTGAAAATAATATTTGTAAGTTGGGTTTTAGAAATATTGTTACTTGATCGTATCAGACTTATCGTAAAATGGACTGATGGCAAAGTAAAGTTGAGAGTATTCGCAATGGTAGGGAATTGTTTTATTAAAACTGTTAATCTAGTGCATGTTTATTCTGTGTTGGACATTAAGTTTCTGGTAGCTCCATAGGATGTCAATTTACTTGTACGAAATTATATCTTCGTGAAATAACCGTACGAATCTGGAATCGTACTGGTACCATTTGGGCAACCCTGGCAGTAGGAATTGGGCGCAGCAGCCGAACGCAAAGTATGCCAACATCATTCTTGGGGTTCTCAAAATGTTTGTTTTTTTAGTTCCAATGATACACAAGCTTTGAAACAAAATAATCGGTTTTTCCGAAAAAAATTGCTCCATTTTGCAATAAATAATACCTTTCTTAATTTTAAAACAAATTTAGATTCATATTTTGGACAATAAGGCTAGAGAGATTTATACCAAGTTTCATCAGAATCGGTCGATTAATTTTTTAGCCACACGTCACGCCAGTTTTGCAGATGCAGTTTAGAAGACCGTGCCATACCTCCGCCATTTTTAAAGATTGATAAAAATAAAAAATACCACGTCACAGCCAAAAGTAGTAGTAAAACATACCCTAAGTCTCAAAAATAGTGAAGAAATCTTTCCTTAAGAAAAAAAAAAACTGAAAATCAGCATTTTTTCCTCGCCTAAAAGTATCTCCTCCCTTGAGCTACACTATACCGCATTCGCCGAGGGTCAGCCTTCTATATTTCGTGAATAAGCATTACGAAAGACGTTTTTACTTTTTTGAATGTATCTACACATTTACGCGATCGTGAAAAGAGGAAAAAAAAAATCTGCTAGCTCTCTTCGTTTTTTTTGTATCGAATATTCCTCTACTCTCCCTTGTCAACTATTGTCAGGGACATGAGGGGATACTACGGAATTTGAAATTTGTTTGGGTATGTTTTGGATTCCGAGCCCGCTATCCGTTTCGAGGATTGGATTGAGGCGAATATCCGGAAGTACAGGCACGTCCGGAATGCTGCGAGGCAAACTCACGTGCCCTGGCACGCTGAATTTGTTTTTTTTTCACTGGTCTGCACAAATTCGTCGGGCATGAATTTCATGGCCTGGTGCTGTCCCACCTCACGGGACGTCTCCGCTGCTATGTCATCGAAACTCTCGACCAATTTGGCATCGAATTCTCAATCACTGTACGTAAGCAATGCGCGAGCGTCGAATCGTAATTTGTCTCGCTGTTTTCTCCTTGCCAATTTTACGGACAATCGTAGATCGCTGCATTCATTAAGGCCTTAGGCCACAGTAACGGGTATAAAATCATGTGCGATTTTAACAACTTTTTTCGTATGAAAAAGTGATTCACTCATAAAATTAATTACACATATATTTAGTATGAATATCAAGCTGCTAGAAAATTTATATTTTTTTTTTCGATGTACAAAATCGCTGACTACTCAAAACTTCTCGAAACAGCTTTTTTCCAATTGGCGTGACAAATAACTTCAACAATTTTCACTCGATTTACTTCAAACTTAAAAGTTATGTTCCTAATTGCATTTCGCAGAGAAGTACGTACGGAATTTCTGATTAATCGAAAACTGTTCATTTTATGAGCAGTTTATGAGCAGTTATAACGAAATTTTTCACTGAACATTCATTTCTTAAGTTCAAATACCTATAATTTTTTAATAAAACAAAATTTTTAAAATTCCATACGTACTTCTATAGGTATTCTAATGTAGATTGACGAGAATTTTTGTTTTTTGTTCTAGGTTAAAAATTGTGGATGCTAATGCCATGCCGCGGAGCGCCTAAAAAATAGATAACGAAAGAAAATACAAGTAGCCGGCCATTTTCTATGTCGAAAAAAATATATATATTTTCTAACAGCTTGATATTCATACTAAATAGATGTGTAAATAATTTTATGAGTGAATCACTTTTTCATACGAAAAAAATTGTTAAATTCGTACATGATTTTATAACCGTTAGTGTGGCCTAAGGCCTTAATTCGGTGCTCTCAACCCGGTCCAGTTTCTCAAAAACGACGACTTCAAAAAATGCATCTTGTCTGATAATGAAAAGTTGATAATTTAGGCATCAAATTCTCATTCAAACTCAAAATAACCGGAGGCAAAACTATTGAGGCGTTTTTTTTCCGAAAACACGTTTTCTACATTGGCTCGCGGCATAACTTGAACGAATTTGATTCAATTTACTTCAATTTTCTACAGTATATTCTAAACTGAATTCTCCACAGACCTGAGTAGGGATTTCAGGATTCGATAAAAATTCCTCCCGTTGCAAACGATTTTTCACAAAATGTTATTTTTTAAAATAAGACGTTTTTTTTTTCATCAAGCGCTTGCCATTCTTTGTGAAAAACAATATTTTACAAATCTTCTGCGCAATTAACTAGCTCTTATTACGCAGAATACGAAAGTTTTTCGTTTTTTTGTTCAAGTATAAGAATTTCCGGACTTTTGCTGGTGAGCTCCGGAGCACCTCCCTAAGTAAACCCTTACGCTTACGTCCAGCGCTGACACTTTGTAAAGAATGACTTTTTCAATAGTTACATGCACTTTGACACAGATTCAATAAAGTTTTGAAAGATTTCCGTTCTTTTCTCTATTTTCTAAGTTTTCAAAGAGTTTTAAGATCTTTGTTTTTTTCTACTATTGAATTTATTTTTCAAAAGTATTAGGTCATCCGATAAGTTCTCGTTGTTTTCCGATAGATGGCGTTATCAGAACGGCGTGCGTGCCGTTAAAGATGGTAACGCATCTATAAAGAGCACTATAAGCAAGCTTGAAATTCAGTGTATGTCATTTCGCCGAAGTGTAAACGACTTTTTCTTTTCATAGTGATAAACATGTCAAATTTCATGCCAAAAAAAGTATTTGCGGGGAATTTTACTGCACTACTTTATTTTTTTTTTAACTGCAGCAAAAGCAGACAGAATTCTTGTTGAGATTTACAGCGACTATGGTCTGTCGGAAACAACATGCACAGATTGGTTTAGCCGCTTTAAGGGCCTATACCAGTGTGACACTTTAAAAAAATCGATTTTTTTGCCTTTTCCAACAGTTTACACTTTCAAGAATATCATTATCATTTATATCATTTATATCAATATCATTAAATGTATCAATTATATCAATTATATCAATTATATCAATGATATCAATTATATCAATATCATAAATTATATTAATATCAATAAATGATATAAATTATCATTTATATCAATATCATTTTTTTATATTGCAATAATCGATAGTTAAATCTTTAAACGCGATTTTCTCGAAATGAGATTTTTCAAATTTGCTGACCTTTTAACTCAAAGAGCAATTATCCGATTGACTCAAAATTTGAACTTAGTACTCTTGAATATATTTACTCTACAATGACGTAGGATATTTTTCATTGGATGAAAATTGACGATTTGGCATTGAAAAAAACGACCATTTTATAGGCAAGAAAACAGACTTTTTTTCATAACTACGCCATTTTGTTAGATTTTGTTATTTTTCATAAATCCTACGTCTTTGTACAGGAAATACCTTCTAGTTTAACGACATTTTTTCCTTTTGTCAGCGCATAAGTCGCTTGGATCTCAATATTTTTCTATGAAAAAATTATGTAATATAGGTCAAATATAGCCAAATATATTCTTAACTTCCCGAAACATTTAATTGAGTACTTTTCTTCCAAAAAAATCCCGAAAATCACCCAAATTTTCAGCGTTCACCCTGGTATAGGCCCTTAAAAATAATCATTTTGATGTGTTGAATTGGAGGCATGCTTCACGGACACTCTTGTCAGACGCTGGTTGCACTTGCAGAATCATTAGGAGTTGATCACACGAAAGTTTTTAAACGTTTGAAAGCATTATGAATAATTTTTTTAAGCATTAATTTTCACGAAAAAACAGCGAGAACTTATTCAACGTTCCAATATTTTTTGAGTTTTTAAAGATTTTAAAGATTTCCGATTTTTTTAAGTACTTTTTTTAGGCACATAGTTATTAATGTTCCACCGATTTTTCAGGCCTCTGGAGTATTGCTACGCCTCACTACAATCAGTGCTTCCAGTACTCATATATTCCAAATGTATTCGTACAAATAAGAGAGGGATTTTCTTCCCTCGAATTTCTCCCTCACGCCACGAGGGCTTGCCCGGCAGTGATACACAAATTGGCTTCCTCACGATGGAGTTTCACGCCATCCTGATAATGGTCACACAAATTGATTTTCATCATCGTGCCAGATTCTAAGTAAGGATGTTTGCTTTTCACGTTTGCAAGAGCACGTAATGCCAATGGAAGAAGAATGGCATAAAAATCCTTGATGAATAATCCAAGGCATAACCGATTCAATAGACGACATTTGTACACGCCCGTATACGTATAAAAATATCACGATAAATCGGCCATGTAAACACTGTATCTTGTGTAGTTCGCAAACACGTCACTTTTCCTCGACCTCGAAATTTTCCGGTCTCCTTAGGCTCTCGCGAAAAGAGCGCGCGGGTAAACAGAATGTCCGTGTACTTGTGCCGTGATCCTCGTAATGGAAAAGTTGCGGCTTTTCGCAACTCATCCCTCACCCCTTGCGATGAATTGCAAAGCAAGTAAAAGCTCTGCTTCTTTCGTCTTTCACCCAACGTGGTACTTGGAAAAGTGCATGAGTCGAATGCTCCGAATATTACGCTCTTTCGAAACAAAAATTCCTACGTTCACTATAATTCCGCAAATTCCATTTTTTCCGTCGTACGTTTTTGAAAAAGTGCGCCTTTTTAGGAAGAAAAATCGTAATCCTTAGGCTGATGGAATTATCAAATTTATCGTTTTGAAAAACCGCGATAAAAAGTTAAACGATTTTTTTTGCAGTATAGTTGTAATATAATTTTTAAATTAATAAAAAGATTAGAATTGGGTGGGCAGAGGGCATTTTCCAACCAATGACAGGCATTCAGCTTGTCGCAGCTCCCCCCACTCTACTACAACACAGTGGCAGTGGAGTGGGGGTAGCGTTAGTTTCGCGTGACATCCACCCAACTCAGACCCCTATACCCAGCCTACCTCAACAAACATATAGTTTCAAAAGCATTTTCAATGCTAAAATCATATAAAAATTATTATAGAAAAAACCAAACAAACACAAGACAAACCCAAACATACCAAATGATATGACTCAATGTATAAATATTTCTTAACAATAATGATACCAACTCATATTATTTATTACCAACATAAATTATTACCAACATATTATTTATTACCAACAATTATAATACCAACCCATATTATTTATTACATAATATTTAGCCGTTTTTCTATTACCCGAAAAGTCCGATTACACTTTCAATGCCATGATATAGTTGCACTTTGTGTAATAATTGTAGAATTTTTTTAAACAATTTCAGGAGCCTTGTATTATTTGAGGCTCGAAATTTTCCACCGCAAGCATCCCTTGGTAGGTCGTCGAGGAATTTCTTATTATTTTTCACGTTGACGCTCGATCACGCGGGGTAAAGTTGACGAGGGAGTGTGACGCAGAGAGCGCCTGCGAGAATAGTCTTATTACCCCTCCGGTGGTCGGGCTATCTCGTGAAGTCCGTCGTAAATACGCGATGCGGTCGCTCAGTTTTTGATGTAGATATCCCCGCATCCGCAGCGGCCTTGAACCATCGATTCGAAGACAGCAAGGGCGAGAGAGAGAGAGAGAGGATTCCGAGATATGCCGGAAACATATATGTACACACACTTTACATGTATGTACGCATACCTGTATGTGCTTATAGATTCATGTACCTCCATACCTATAGGGAGAATATATTGTGTACGAGGTTTTCAATTACTATATTGCCACTCCGTGCCATAGATCTGGGAAAAACAGCCTTTGGTTTCCAAAATTCGGATATACATTATGTGAGTACTTAGGAGGCAGGCCCTTCCTGAGATCAATGACAATGATCGTAGGTATACAGGGTGTCCTGTTATGAATGGATAATTCTGTGGCTGTCGATAGGTCAGATCATGTCCTATTATATGCTGGAATTTCAGTTTACCAAAAGTCCCACGGTTTTCGAGATTTGGGGCTTTATGTTATTTTTTGAAAAAAAAAAAAAACATCTGCTTTTGGTTTTTCGCATGCTATTTCTACAAATGATATGAATCGACAATAACTAAGCAACTTTTTTAAGTAATTGGCACCATATGCGTAGTACATTTTTTTACACCGCAGGCTATCAAATCAGATGTTCGAATTGATTTGTACGAAAATTCTGCATAAGATTTTTTTCATAAAGTTTCCTTAACATTCAAGGTTAAAAAGAAGACTTTTCCAGATAAACCATATAACCAAGAGTAGTTTTTTTAACCGGGTCAAAAAAGTTATCATTTGTATAAAAGACATGCGAAAAACCAAAAGCAGGTGATTTTTATCTCGAAACCGTGGGACTTTTACTAAACTGGAATTCTAGCATATAGTAGGACATGATCTGACCTATCGACAGTTGCAGGGTTATCCATTCATAGCAGGACACCCTGTATACAGAGCGGCCCGAAAAGTGACGCACAAATAGGAAAATCTAGATGCCACGTATCCTATACCACAATACCTATCCTAGCCACGATACCTATCCGAATCACCCCCGTGTATGTTCGGAAATCCTTTTTAGTTTTCGAGAAAAACAGCATTTCCATATTTTTCTCCTTTGTATATTACTTTGATTTTCCTTTTTTTTGCTTGTGTTTACAGCTTGGACTACTGAAGCTTTTTCTATTACCGGCATTATTTCGATATCAACAAGTTGTAATATCGGAATACCGGTATTTCGATGTTCCCGGAGATTTATGGAAAACCTTGATTAAAAACGTTAGAAGCTTGAAATCTATCTATTTATTGAGATCTTCAATTCTATCTATTGAGATCTTCAATTATTAAACATTTCTAAACATACTCTGCTGTGTTCTTAATTATATTCAACTCAACACAAAATAAATAAACAAAAAAAAAACAGAAAATAAGAACTTTTATGCAAATCAAATAAGTAGTAAGCAAGCAAAATAAAAAATGCAAGGTTTTATGCAAGCCAGCGTAGCTACCAGAATGCAAACAAATGGCATGGCTTGTGGCAAGCAGGAAACATCATGGTCACTTTAATTAACGAGATTGAGATTGTTGAAACAATGACCGCAAAAACAGAGGGCATCTAAAGTTTCGTCTTTCAGAGACGACCTTACCTTGTTGCATGCCGCGGAAGAAAAGACCCTTCCTGATTCCACACTCGTGGATAAATAAATTGACACTTCAGAAATATTTAATGTAGGTAATAATATTTTAAAACTGTCCAACGTAATTAAAAAAAATAAGTAAAAGTAACTTAAATGGAAATAATAACAATTATAATGATATTTTAATTTTTGAACTCCAATATCGAAATATTGGTACTATTCGAGTCCAATATCGGTTTTTCTATATGGGATTTTTGGTCTGATATTTCAATTTTTTTATGTCATCGAAAACCATGCTTTACTTGTGTTATCGTTATGAAGTACATTGTGGAGCAATACATAAATGACCAACTGGAGACTAACGGAAAAGCCTTACGAGGAACATCACTTAAGTGTTCGTCTTCGATTTAGTTGAAACTCATATTTGCAATTACGCATTAAAAACCATCACACACGTATTTTTTTTAATTGGGGAAAAACTATTTTAGCGGGGAAAACCACCCCTAAAGAAAGACGTGCCGCGGATTGATTTTGCAGTCACCCACAAGCAGTCTACCGATCTGAATGAAACAAAAACCAACATTCTCCCAATGTAAAGCGATGAAAAATTTACTAGATAAGTATTAAAAAACAATTAAATTAAGGGGTGATACGCCTTTCCTTGAGGAATGGCTTACCCCCTTAAAAACGGTTTCCCACTGATAAAAAAATCGTCTAATAGTTTTCAATGCTTTATCACATATGTGAGTTTCAACAAAATCAAAGACGGATATTTAAGTGATGTTTCTTGTTAGATATTGATGAAAAGTTTAAAAAAAGGTTTGAGAGGATCATCCACTAAAGTTCGGATGCTAAAAAAATACTTATACTGTCCAAATGACTGCCAATTGCTTTAAAGAATTTCTGAGAGGAAAGTACACACAAAAGAGAAAAAATTTAAAACTATGCTACAGGAGAACTCGACGAAAAAAATTATAAATGCTTTTTTCTCGAAAACTACAAAAGATCGCTGAACATAAATGGGGGTGATTCGGATAGGTATACGGGAAATCTAGATTTTCCTTTTAAATGCATCCGCTACAAGTTAAGGTGGTACATGTGCAGTTAAAAGAGAGTTTCACTAAGAAAATGTTCAACTACCCCGATTTCAATTCCGAAAGAGTAGTCATACGATGAAGTATAAATTCACATGTGTATATATCATTCGAGGCTTTGCAATCCAAGAAATATTGGCGCACGACCTGTTTTTACTCACATTAATTAACCGGAAGAAAAATTTGACACATGAACATAATCTGCAAAATGTATTTGAATATAGAACATTTGTCTTTGTAATTTTACGATTGACTGTAAATTCGCAAATGATATAATCTCGCACGAATTTCACGGATTCCTTTGTGTTTTATTTCCGACCAGATTGGGTCCGCTGCTCGCGAATTAATTTCCACTGTTTATTGCAGAGTTCTCATTAAAACATTCGATAACTGCGACTTTTTCCAATACCATTTTGATCCTCGCAATATCTGGCTCACGTTACACTTTTTGTTCCTATTCATACGATATTCATCCAATTGCGAAATATGAATAAAATTGTATGAGAGAACTGAATAACGCATGGTGCAGAAGCTTGCACCGTTGGAACGCAATAGATTTTCGTTTGTTTCCACTGCCCAACTTTTCTGGCCGATTGAGGCCATAAAAAATACTCCAAGGTTTTTTCCTATCCTGGTAAGGGATCGCCGACCTCAATTTACAACAAATATTTGGACAACGATGCAAATAAACACGGACAAAAATGATCACCACGTTTCATTGCATTTCATGGATAAAAGTGTCATTTTGACATTCCGTAAGACACCACGCTGTGAATCAGCCAAGTTTGGATTGATCTATTTGGCCTGAATAGCTTGTAACCTTGCATGATTTTTTAAACACCCATGCCTATGTACATTATCCACGGCATATAAAAAAGCTTAAACGGCAGTCTAATAATCGAGTATGTTTTCGTTCTACCTTAATGCATTTAAAATGAAAAAAGACAGTCACGCAAGGCACGAACTCATGCTTCAGTTTGCGCGACATCGTTTTATCCAGAGGACCAAGTACGAAACGCTACGGCGGATATTTTGGTACAACAAACAACGCCCTGTCAACCCGATGAATTATCTCTTCACGTTCTTGTCTACTCTATCTATCACCGTTCAGGAAATATTGATTTTCGCGTTGGATATTCGAATACGAAAATCGTGGGTAGTTGCACGAAAGTTCACGCACGCACATCAGAGATGATCGAATAAATACATTGTGCGCCTACCAAAAATGGACAAAGCATACATTAACATTTGCTCTTGGGATCTATTTTTGGATAGAAATATTCACGTGGGAAAATTGTGTCATGCACGCTATAGAATTCAAGGTTGCTAAGTACCAAGTCGTCCCATCGAGCTTTATTTTTCGTGACGCGAAAAGTTTTGCAGAATACCTGTTTTTTTTTTGTTTTTCAAACATTTATTTACTAAACGTTAGGCTACTGTGGGGGCCCCAAAATCTGGGTTATTTAAAAAAACATGATTTTAGGGAAATAAGTAACATGAGTGGAAAATCGTCGGACATTTATTTGTATGTAAATTAAAAAGGTGTGCACCAAATTTTATAAACAAATATTGATAATTGAAGAAGTTACAGACAATCTTGTGAATGACCTTTGAACGTGAGGGACTCAACGGTGTACTTAATTTTGGCCACCCGGTTGATCTGGAACAAAAAATACAAGTATTTTTTTCTTAAAATAGATCATATTTTCTAAGGCGTGGCCCGAGCTTTCTTTTGCTATCGCGTTTTAATGATAAAAAAAGTGTTGAATTTTTTTCTCATTTTTTCGGGGAACAGTGACATTATTATTGTTAATAACTAATGTAAAAAAATGTCAACAAGAAAAACGTCAGTCAAGACTAAATTACTAAAGGTGTCTCAAAACGACCTGACGTTTTAATTTATTAATGAAACGTATAGTTTATTTGAAAAGTACGAATATTTTTATTTCAATATAAGGTACAAACATGGAGGTTATGTGTGGAACACAATATCAGATAAATGGCCGCCTCGTCCCTGTTTGCAAACGTTCACACTTTTGACGAAATTGCAGACTACTTCAGTTAATGGTGCGTCCAATTACTTTCTTGAGCTCCAGCATTGGCTATGGATCATTGGCCTTTCAGAAAACCCCAAAGAAGAAGTCCAATGGCGTCAAATCGCACGATCTTACAAGGAACATCACTTTGGGGTCCTCCTCCGATTTTGTTGAAACTTTTTTATGTGGATGAGTATCAAAAACTGAGAAACACGTATTTTTTTCATCGGCCGTAAAACGGTTTTAAGGGGTGAACGCACCCTCGAAAATAATGGTTTTTTTTTAGTTTTTCGTCGATAACGTTATCGTTCTTATCTCCAATGTATAGTACACAAAAAAATAAACATTGCTGCAATATGAAAAATTTTCATATTTCGTATCGTTAAAACATTATCGACCAAAAACGAAAAACATCCCCATTTTTGAGGGTGCGTTTCACCCCTTAAAACCGTTTTTCCGCCGATCAAAAAAACACGTGTCTCTTAGTTTTTGATACTCTTCCACATAAAAACGAATCAACAAAATTGGCGGAGGACACTAAAGTGATGTTCCTTGTAAGTGGCCAATTCACATCGCCGTAGCGCGAGATACTTTGTCTGCAATAACTGCATTGCTTTTCTGCATTTTTACAACTTCTATGCGTTGCTCGATCGTGTAATTCTCCATGACTAAACCTCAATACTTCCTGATGCCCATTGTCGAAGATTAGTAGTCTATGTTCGTTAGAAAAAGAAATGGCACGCAATTTACAATGTCAGGTCATTTTTAGACACCCTTTATTACACTGAATAAGTGTTCGAGATTTTAGATCTATTCGTGTATTAGATGTCGAGAAATCGTCTACGCCGTTTTCATAACAGAGTTTCGTGATAAACGCGTTCAAAGTTTGACTAGCAGTTCTATCGTTGTAATCATAAGTTTACCTTCAATCTGCGATTCCTGCACCGCATGTTGGACCTTCCTCTTCAATTTGAGTTGCCACAAGCGACGAAGTTTTAATCTTTTTCACAGTTGCCTAAACCCTTAAGGGAGACTACCATTCCAGAGCCCGGAAATAAGGTGAATTTCGACAATTTTTTATCGATACCCAGTTGATAGAATGAAAATGCCATTCAGTGGCCTTTAATTCTACATGTCTTCAAGTATCTTTACCAATTTTTTTCAAAAGAATATGTAACATAATGACAGTGTTGAAACTGGATGAAGCGAGTAGGGTTTGTCCGATATCATCATCTACATCGCCAATTCTTTACCGAGAGACTTTAATTTTTGTGCAACCTTGCGACATTGTACATTGAAGTATGTACGACACTGTTGGATGCGCGGTTGGGATTTTGCTCTGGCGGTACTTCGAGCTAAGCAGCGTTGTGCACGGCCGATACTCGGAGCGGTGACCGCTTGGCCGTGCACCGGCTGGCGCATCAACCAGTCAGCGGAAGACCGATAGGGGAGAAGCATCATATATCGGATACTTGCTTGAGGGATAAGCCCACGGTAGAATTTTCAAAAAAAAACGGTTTTTTTTCTCGCTAAAACGGTGCTTTATCATCATAAGAATAAGTAACTATTCGATTTATAGCAAGAACATTTTTTTTCGCCGACTTTGAGCGTATAACGTAAGTCCACCTCTGGCACGGCCACAGAGTACCTAAAACTTTAAACGCGTTTTTCTCGAAACAGCTTTTTTCCAATTGGCGTGACAAATAACTTCAACAATTTTCACTCAATGTACTCCAAATTTAAAAGTTATGTTCCTAATTGCATTTCGCAGAGAAGTAATTCATTCAAATACCTACAACTTTTGAATAAAACAATATTTTTTAAATTCCGTAAGTACTTCTCTAGGTATTCTAATGTAGTTTGACGAGAATTTTTGTTTTTTGTTCGAGGTAAAAAATTGTGGATGCTAAATTTCACGCCGCGGGGCGTCTAAAAAAAAGATATCTAAATAAAATATTAGTAGGTGGCCATTTTGAACATCGAAAAAAAAAATTCCAACAGCTTGTTATTCTTACTACATAGATGTGTAATTTATGTCATGATTGAATTACTTTTTCATAAAAAAAAAATTGTTAAATTCGCACATGATGTTATACCCGTTACTGTGGCCTAATATCGGATAGTGGACTATTTCGAATTTTCCTAGGTATAGCGAAATCTGTTCTTGATTTTTACCCTAGTAGTAGTATTAAGTTTTATTTGCACAACTTTTTTGCACAGCTTTTTACAAAACGTTGATATTTCACATACATACTTTTTACTTATTATCTACACTCTACATTCCTACCGCATTATTTTCACTTTCTTCATTTATTTGATTTTATACACCAATAACTAGTTGTAAGATGTCGTCACTGTAAAACTTTTGTTTGCCTGGCGACAAAAATGTCGCCAAAAACGGTGAACTGATGTTACATTTCACCGGCGTAAAAAAATATTTGTTGTGTTAAAAAGTGTTGTTTTTATTGAGGTAAGTCCAAATGATTTATGTTTTTGTTATTTTTGATTAACTATAGCATTTATTTTACCTAACAAATATATAATGTTCGCAACAATAGCAATTTATACGGAAATACTGCTCATTTCGGCTATGTTATATGTTAATATCGGATACTCAATCGAGCCTGATGATCGACATCCGTTTGTGCCAAAATGCCCACCTAATCAGTGATTAACTCAGAAAGACTGATTGTTTGATAATAATTACAACGTAAAAAAATTAACGTTTTGTTCCATTTTATAAAAAATAGGCCCCTAATATTAGATATAAGAAAAATGGAGTTTGGCCCCTATGGCGAATATCCGATTATACAGGGTGGACCATTTAACGTGACCACCCCAAATATCTCCGTGACTTTAGAGTGACGAAAAAATGTCAGGAGGTAATTAAGCTTGACAAAAATGAATTTTCCTCCACTGCATAAGCCCTTCGAAATCAATCAAATTACTTCCTGACTTTTTTTTCGTCACTCTAAAGGCAACGGAGATATTTGGGGTGGTCGCGTTAAATGGTCCACCCTGTACACAACCTTTTTGAAAATCATGATTTCTGTAATTTATCGTAAAACATAATATAACTTAAAATATTCAAATGTAATGTGTAAAATATTTATTAGCATCTTGTTGTATATGACATGTAGAATCGTAAAATTTGAAGGTCTTAGCAATTGTTTACTTGTGTTTTTTTTCAATTTCAAACAAAAGTATCCGATATATGGTGCCTCTTCCCTACTGCTCAGACCTTGCTGTAGATACTTGAGTAAAACGTCTGTGCACCAGCGATTCAGAAGAATATCAGGCCGTCTATACCGCTATAGATTCTTAGTCGTTAGTAGTTCTTTATAGTCACTTGGAATGCAACAAAAATCGATTCTTTTCAATTGTTCAAATTTCTTTTTGGCCGATTTAGGCTGTGAAAATCACTCACGCATTTTTACGTATTCTTATTAGACATTTATGAGCTCAATTTTCAAAAAAGGCTTCCGATAACGATTCACATGAAGAAAAAATCTTTGCACCCCAACGATGCAAACTTCAACGTCATCAATAGAAAAGGGTTTAATTGGGAAGGGTAATAGGGTAAAGCCACCAAAGAGTACGCAGTGCTTTTAATTGCCTTATTTTTTTTTGTGTTGGCAACACCACCTGACCTGTCAGTGGCATATGTAATGTCAATGTGTTGGACAACAACTCGCTTCATGAAAGTATTTATTTCCAATTTTATGACTAATAATAGATATTCAATGTGTTTGATCTTATTTTTTAAGAATTTCAAACACGTTTTGTAAGGTTTGCGATACATTCGCACCCAACGAATGTTATTATACATGAAATTTATGATGCAAATTTTGTTCTCATTGAGAGGTTATGTCACTGTTTTTCTTGCTTACGAAAATTATACTGACCATAGACTAAAAACACGTATTTGGTAAGCGTACGCACCCAAAGAGTGTGTACTTTTACTAGTATGCCTTATCACTACTCCGCTCTCATGCGCAGACTTGGCTTCTATGAAAGGTTCTAACTCCGTAATCTTTGCAACACAGCACCCTAAGAGTGCGCACTGGATGAGTTCTAAGTTCAAGCCTTTTTTTTATATTTTTTGAGATTGTTACTTAAGGTTTATGTTAAAAATAATGTTCCTAAACGACCAGAGCTTAAGGGGTCTTCTCACTTTAGACGCTAAAAAAGGCTATTTTCATTAATTTTTTTGATAGGTTTATATTCTAGATATTGATATAAAAATTGTTACACTTAATAAATACACTTTCGAAATACATAAAAAAATTATTTATTTAAGTCACTATTTATAGACGAAAATGGTAGTTAAAAAAATGTCCTAAAAAAATTGTAGGTCTGCGCTGTTGATGAAATCTGGGAGATGGATCATTCGAAACAAAAAAATCAAACGGTTTTAGATTCAGTATGTTAATGGCTATAGCGCATATCATACCATTTTTTATATATGCAAAAATAACAAAATGGCGGACATTTTTCGAAAAAAAAATCGTGTTCTTTCACCGTTTTTGCAAAAAATAGTAAATATCAAAATTTAAAAAATTCTTGATATGCGCTATAGCTATAGTTGTAAAGAATATGTGGTTCAAATTTCATAGTGATCGGTTCAGTAGTTTCGAAGATTTTATCAACAAGCCGTCGAAAAACGTCGTTACGAGAAAAACGCGTTTAAAGTTTGTTTGGGTTATATAAATACATAAAAAAAATGTTTAAATGTTTTTCGAAAGTGTGTTTATTAAATGTAACAACTTTTATATCAATATCTATAATTAAATCTATCAAAAAAATGCTTGAATATAGCCTTATTTTTAGTGTCTAAAGTGAGAAGACCCCTTAATTCAAATAAGAAGTACAAAGTGTATTAACCAAATTGATTTTTCTAGAAATAAAATTTTAAAACTTTAACAAAGCCCACAAAGGTATACGTTGGAACTTAGGAAATATAATACACGCAAGTACGCAGAGGATTTTTGATACGTGGAAAACTTTCCGAAAATAATTATTTTCCCATCACCTTAAATTGAAGTTGCCAACCCGAAGGATCTCAATGTGATATTCCAAGCACGCTGGTGGAATGCTACTTCGACCATATATATCTGATCACCAATCCTTTTCGCCCCCCTACATATTTCTTCCGCGACGCGTCATAAAAGTTTCATCGATAGGTCCGCATTTTCGGATATAATGTGCCTCGTCCGTGGCGCATCCAGAACTGGTAAAGTGCGACGAGGCCTCTTGATTACTCGTCATAATAAATAATCCACAAGTGATGGAATCTTTCGGACACTTTGCACCCGCGGTACGTACTACAGAACTCGCGGAAAAATTATCGCACCGATCGTTCGGGCCGAAAATAGCGCAGGGTGATCGACTCGTATCTCTCCTCGGTTCGTCTCTGAATTTTTTCTTACCGTTTTATGCACCTCGTATTTCGGTGTGCCATGTGACAAAGTTTTTTTTTTCTTCGGAATATGGACTGAACCACGTACTACCGAATGACGAGTGCCACATGCGTCTCGTCCTCGTGTAACCTTTTTTTTTGAATGCGTATCAAACGTGAATTATCCTCCGTGAAACTGACAGACTCGAAGACGGTTCATAAAACTCACATTTAAACTTTTTTTTCTCATTTCTCGGAGTTTCGGTTCACACGGTCCGACAATACAGATGCGGTTTTTATTTCAGATTTTTCAATGCTGACTCGTGTTGTTACGATTTTTAAAGAATTTTTTTAACATTCGAAATGAAAAAATATCTTTTACTTGTAAAAAAATGAGAGGAAATAATTTTTTACAGACTATCGCTCGATTTTCAGTGAAATGATATTCTTGAAATTGAGGTAGGGGATGTAAAGTGGAATATGGTGGGGAATGTATTAAGGGGGAAGAACCCTGTATATATGGAAGCTACAAATATATATATATATATATACAGGGTGAGGTACATAAAGAGTTACAGAGCAATAGCACTCAAACTATTGATCATATCCAAATATGTTTCAGACAAAAGTTTCAGTGTTCGAGAAGGCCGTCATACTGGACCTCCCTATTTTTTTATCGGTGGAGGCGCTAAAGCGACGTCAAGGTCAACTCCACTTTTTTAAATGGAATGGTAAATTTTTTTTCAACCATCTTGTGGAGCACCTCAAGCCGCATAAAAAACATCAGGGGGTCAAAGTCGTTCAAGGTCATTCAAGGCCAGTATTGATGATGCAAATCTAAGTATCTCGGATCACTACCAAATATTTGGTAGTGATCTGAGATATTGAGATTTGTATTTCATTTGAATAGGTGACCTTGAATGACTTTGAACGACTTTGGCCGCCTAATGTTTTTTATGCGGCTCGAGGTCTTCCGCAAGATGGTTGAAAAAAATGTACCATCGATTTAAAGAAGTGGAGTTGACCTTGACGTGACCGATAAAAAAATAAGGTGGTCCAGTACTACGGCCTTCTCGAACACTGAAACTTTTGTCTGAAATATTTTTGGATATGATCAACAGTTTGAGTGCTATTGCTCTGTAACACTTTATGTGCCTCATGTATATATATATATATATTTGAAGTTTCTCGAATTTGGGAAAATAAAAACATCGGTTCCAAACAGTTTTTCTCGCGATGAACCCATAAATGAACATTTAAAGCGGGACATCGCTGTGACGGGTGAAAACATCGATTTTTTTAAATTTTCTCAAGGTATACATATTCAAGAATATGTGGAAAAATGTTCAAGTTGAAATGTTGAAAATTGACCAAGTTACAGACGATGTAGTGAGAGCAGATAACACAACGATTTACGTATATTAAGACTTTCAATCGCGTTTTTCTCGAAACAACGTTTCTCGACTTGGCCGACATCATAATTCTAGCTATAATTGTCCGATTTTGAAGTGAAAAAAATCAAGATTTCCGTAATTGCAGTAGCGACCGTTGTACGCGGCCGATTATTTAATTGAAATTTAGTATTTTTCAATCCCTCGAATATGAGTGAAAATTTCGCAAAATTACACTTTTTTTAACATCTGCTATTGTGATTTTTTTCTCGAGAAACGGTTACCTACAACGAGAACTACATTTATATAGATTATAACACTTTTTTCTTTTTCAGACCAATCATTGTTAAGTTATCGATCCGACCGTTGGACCACATTTTTATGCAGAAGCTCTATTATACCTCAACAACGTTGTTAATTTTAGATGTTTTAAATAAAAAATTCAACGCAATAAGTTCAATGTATACTTAATAACATACCTTTTTTCCAAATCCCAAATAAATAATCTAGTAGACAAAAAAAATCGGAAAAATGACCTTTTTTCGGTCCGTTACAGTGGTGCTCTTCTTTAAGTATTACTGTGCACATTTTCCGCAGCGTCTCACTTTAAAAAATATGTTTCCTAAGCTAGCCGAAGTTTTTTTAAAAATAATGGAAACGTATTTACTCCACAAACGTATTTACTCCACAAACGTATTTACTCCAAAACGTATTTTCATTATTTACATTTGATTTGATCCATGGTTTGTCATACTTTTCTTGTTTCTTCATGTTTTTCGTATCGGCGATTGTTTACACGAGACTAGATTTTTTCCAACATTCGTGTGAAACCTTTCGTTGCCGAAAAACCAAAAATATTGAAATAAAAAAGCAATAACTTTTAATAGATGACGAGGTACGAGGAAGTGGGTCAGGTACGAAGAAAGAATAATTTACAATTGTGAGTATTGTACGAAAAAATTTACGATTTTCGACTCGATGAATCCGAATGTCTTCTAAGCTTGCGGAGAGATTTGGGATTATGAGCACCGCGGATGCGTCGACTTTCTCAACACTGACCTATATATATGAGTGAGATATATTTATACGAAGCTCGTATGATATATGGCCCGCACGTGGCAAGCTCCGCAGGAATGAAAAAATCTGGTGATTTTTTTTTCTCTGGATCTCCTGCAGGGTTTTGTCGTCGCACAAATGCCCTCGCAATATTCGAGACTTCTCTCAGCGTTTCTTCGGCGTTATTGCTCTGCTCTTCATTCATGCAGCGCTTGAAAAAAATATTTCAATTGATAAAGGAAGCTTTATAATTCAATTTCGAATGACAATAACGATTTCCGATTTCAGAAAGCTTTTTATTAAATATTGGCATTCCTAACTGTTAAACGTACATTGAGAACATTGAGGGGCTATATCTATCTAGAGGCCCGAAAAAATGGTCAAATTTTCGATGGTCGATTTTTTTTCTGGAAAACCGTTGGGGAAAAAACGCATTTTTTTAACCACACAGGAACATATATTGAGGGCCTTTTAAAAAATCACCAAAAAATACAGAAAAACGACAAAAACATGGCCGCCGGCAGAAAATGAAATTTTTTTCGCGACATTTGGCAGTGGACACTCCAGTTTAAACGGTCCATCCGAAATCTAAAAACCAAATGGGTTATTCGAGGTAACAATAAATACGCGTCGTCGACGATCGTCGAAGTTTTAAATCTTTTTTTTTAACAACGTGGCGATGAATTGAAACTCGAGCATACAAAGTCTATGGAAAAAGTCGTCATTTTGACGTAATTATTAAAAAAATGAAGATCGATTTTTCAAAAGTGCGATCGTCAACGACGTTTAAATATTTCTCATCGTATCTCCTGTGAATTTGGAAAAATCCATCAAGTGGTTCTCGAAATGTCATGTCCACCGGCTTTGAAAACAGTGTTCCGAGAAAAACACGTTTAAGGCGGGAGCCTGAATTAGAAGGTCCAAAAAAGCGTTTTTTCGGGAATTTTCTTAGAAACGAAAAAAACATACGTGCCCAATAAACATTGAGGTATCTTTTCATGTATATTTGAAATGTAAAAAAAAAATGTTCAACATGAAACAATAAATGACTGCAGATTTATGTGCATGTTGCCACTGCAGTCCCTAATAAAAATCAGTCCCCGGAAAAACAGTCCCCATAAAAATTATTTAAAAAGACTCCTTCATCGACTTTTTCAATACTCTTAGAGGAGATTTTTATACTGAAGAAAATAAACTTTGGTTTAATTCAATAGGTCGTTTAGTTTTTTTGCTGTCACGCCCGCCAATTTGGAAAAATTCTGAAAATAATAATTGGAGAGAACGCGCTTCAAAGTTGTCAATAGGAGGAAATATCAACATCAAATATCAATCGCTTCTCTGCTTTTGGCCGTGTATCTTCGAGAATATTTAAAATTGACCTCTATAACTTTGTAAATATACTCTTGGATAGTTTATCGATCGATTTAAGCAATAAGGATCCGATTTTTCGGACCTTCTATTTCTGGCGCCAGCTTAATGTTTAAAGTATGGCGCTGCTACCGCTCGCCGGAGCGACTGTTAGAAGCTGTAGCTAATTCGATATTTAAAATATTTCAATGAAATTTTCAGGGAATATAGCTGTCGAATAGAAATAATTTTGAAAAATGCTGGTTTTTTACCAACCTAGGTAACCCGTTGAAGATTTATTAGAATTTCGGCTGACGAGAAATAAAATAGCGCTAATGATGAATCTTGGTTGTGCTAAGTTGTCGTTACCCTAAATTGAGATCCGTGGAATGTACGCTCGGAGTAGTACGGAAATATTGCAGAAACGTTACAGCCTGAGGGTACCCCGAGCTTGAATATCTTCCCGCATATCTTCGCATAAACTTGTCTCGCAATATACTCTTATCCTAAAATCTCATGCTCGTCCCTGAATTCCCTACTTCTCTGGGATCCTAGTACATCGTCGAACGCATAATGTCCCCATTGCCTTGATGGGTGAAGGGTTAACTGTGCGATGTTCCAGAGGTAGGAAAAGGGCGCCATCAAGGTATCTGACACGTAAGGTGACTCGAGTTATGCCCTTTTTGGCTTTGGCAGACGATACTCTCTCCGATAAGTACACGACGGTATGTATGCCTGTACAGTATGTGCACTCGTACGCCGTTTCTCCCGACATACCACATTGCGGACCTCACTCCTGATAGCCTACAACACGTCGCGAGTGAGCGACACGAGGGAAGGGTCTCATCTGTTTTCCCGTCAGAAATTCGATAAACACCCGGTTACATGCACGTCAGTGCGAGTTTCTGAGGACGTGCCGTTGGAACGAGGGATCGTATGATGAAATGGCACATTCCTGAGCATTGCTGACTATCCAACATTGGCATCATTTAAGGCGGGATACACATTTAGACGGGAAAAATTAAACAATTTTGAGAGATTTTTTAAACTAAGAAATAATAATTGTACATTTATCGAACTGTAGGTGTACTTCAATCGTATATTTAAGTATACAAAACAATTTTTTTTAAATTATTTTATCATAAAAATGGCGAAGCTGTGGGAGAGTGTTGCAGCAAGGTGCTGCAGGAGTTGCGAATCGGTTTGCAGTCTAAGTTCTCGTAGACTTGGATTTGCAAAACAATTTTTTTTTAATTCAATTAGAACAGGGATAGTTTCCATTTGACAGCAATTAAAATGAAGAAAATGCAAATTTAAGAAAATTTGCACGCATTTACAGAAAAATCATAATTTCTGTAAAATTTGGATGAAAAAAAGTAGATAAAAAAAAACAATATTTCGAAAACAATTCTGGTCAAGTAGAAGGTAGCAATATTATCAATATTCCCGCCAAGTTCCAACTCAATCGGTTTAATAATTTTTGAGTAATCCTGCACGCCAATTTCGAAAATACAGTTTTGAGAAAAATGCATTTAAAGTTTACATAGAATTTGAATTAAATTGCACTAGGTACTTGTGGTAAGTGATTACTTAAGTAATCTATTACAAAGTAATTAAATTATCAATAAAAGTAGTCATTGTAATTGTTAGTAGTTGATTTACTTTGGGAAAATATTCTACATACATGGCTCTATTGTTTAAAGAAAATAATCGATATTTTGATCGTTGTAAATGTATATTCCGCCTTAATATTTCTTGCATTCGAAATCTTCTAAGAAAAGATCAATTCTTATTATTTTTAGACATTAATATCCAATGGCATAGGCAACTAACTTTTAAGGCCTCATCCTCTGGACTTTCACCCTAAACTTGTCACTTCACGTCCAGATCCACAGAGGCTGTTCATGCAGCCAGTCATTTTCCAATGCACTACTGTAACTTATTTGCACGAGCTATATTTTTGCGGCTATATTTTAACGAGTTTCCTCTAGTTAACGTTCAGTCGTAGTTTTCTACCGTTCAGTAGTCCGTACGCAAGCCAGCGCATGGCTAAACGGTCACCCGTTCGAGTATTGGTCCCAGTAGACGTCGCTGTCTCTCGAAACGGGTCGCGTGCCCGTATTGTACTCAATTATTTTTATATTATATTTTATTAAAAAAATGTATCATAAATGCATTTTTCTAGGTACCGTAAAACGGGGTTAAATTAACATTGACGGTAACTTTGACAGTTTTTTGGGCTACTTTAACAGAACGCTAAAATACAGTTTTGACTATTTCTTTTTTACCTTTTTTTTCTATTGTTGCTTAAATTTTTTGTTTAAGTTTATAATAATGTTGCTCAAATTGATTTTGATCTCTATGATATTTATAAGACTGATTAAGTGCCTGTAATAGTACCCTAGGTACTTGATATTTTTATGTAAAATGTTTCATTAACAAAGATGACAATTTGATAGTAAAAAATTGTCGTTTTTCATTTAATTCCATGTATAATGCGTAAAATATGAATTTTTTTAAATCAAAATGATGTCAAAGTAACCCTTAATCTTTAACATAAGTTGCATTTCAATGCCTTGTCAAAGAAACGCCACACTCGAGGTTACTTTGACACTTAAAAAATAAATATATAAAATTGTGGGGAGGGCTTGACTTATACATTTGACAGTCAGAGGACACATTGTTCTATAGGAGCAAAACAAGTTGGAATTTAGGATGTTAAAAAAGTTACCTACGAAAAACTTCCAAAACCTGTTCAAAGTAACCCCATTTTACGGTACCTCATTCAGAGAGTAAAATAACCAGATTTATTTCCACGAGCTAATAATTCAGAAAAGCCAAAACGAATTTGACTTCGATTCGTTTCACATTGTTCGTCTTGATGATTCGCCTGAGAGAAATCTTTGACCATGAGATACCACAAAGTGTTTTTGTTCTGCGAGATCAAGTGTCCCGAGTGAGTAATCTTTTCCTCCCTTTCTTTGTCCACTTAATTTAAATTTCTAAGCATTCACTCCATTATCCGCAAGCTCACCGCAGTTTCCGGCGAATTGGATTTTGCATCGAGCAACTTCCCCGAAATAGCGTCATTAAAGTTTCCCGCAAATGATATTTTCCAAGCGACGTGTGACGCGTCCTCCGGCGTGTGCACCCTTGCAGAATTCTCGACGGGAGTAAAGGGTGATGATGAAATGTGGGCATTTCCAAGACGCGCAGTCAGCCTTCCTTGTCCTTTTTTTTTCTCGTGCGAAAGTGTGCACGTGCGCAGGCAGAAAACGAAGAGGAAAGGTTTAGGAAAAGTTAACGAGTAAGGGCGAGGAAGAGAAGAAACGACAGGGGGGGGGAGTGAAGAGTGTGGAGGAGAAAAGGAGATGGAAGAGTGCTGACTCGAAAGCCGGATGATCGAAAATAGAAGCCACCGAGGCGTTAGGCGAACTCTGGAACGACGAATTTGCGAAAATTCTATATAGCTCTCTCGAATTCTATTCATTCCTCTTCGTCTCTCCCAATCTCTTACTTTCTCTGCCTCTGCTTCTCACTTCTCATTCTGCCAGTCCTTCGTTCCCAATTTCCTCTGCATTGGTACTCTAACCCGTGCATTGCCGTTCCAATCCATTAGCAAGTTCAAATATCAAGTTCTACCAACGTCATAGGGTTTCCTCCTCTGAAGCTCGAGTAGGGAGAAGCCACCCCTATGGAAGTCTTCACACACAAGCAGGAAACAAACGTTCGATCGGATTTAACAGGCTACATCTACCTAGGTGGGTAGAACAAATTGTATTATCCAAAAATATTTTTATTCGATAGTATCATCTTTTAGCTATATTCCTGGAAAATTTCAAGGATGTTCAAGTTTGCATCGTTGGAGTGCAACGAAAATCAATTATTTTTAATTCTGGAATTTGTTATGCGAAAATCACTCAAACGTTTTTACGTATTCTTGTTGGAGATTTACGACCTCAATTTGCAAAAAAAAAACGAAGACTTTGGATAAGCATCAAAATGAAGTGAAAAATTAACAAAAAAATCGTTGCATTCATGGAAATATTCCTAAAATTAACTTCTGATAGACGGCCGGGCGAGAGGTAGCAGCACCATACTTCAAACTTTAAACGCGTTTTTCTCGAAACACTGTTTTTAAAGTCGGTGGACATGATATCTCGAGAATCACTTGATGGATTGTATCCAAATTTACAGGAGATACGATGAAAAACATTTAAAGGTCGTTGATGATCACACTTTTTGAAAATCGATCTTCATTTTTCAATAGTTACGCAAAAAAGACGGCTTTTTTCATAGATTTTTTATGCTCGAGTTCCACCT
This sequence comes from Ophion slaviceki, assembly GCA_944452715.1. Taxonomy (NCBI): domain Eukaryota; kingdom Metazoa; phylum Arthropoda; class Insecta; order Hymenoptera; family Ichneumonidae; genus Ophion; species Ophion slaviceki. The sequence continues at coordinate 15,309,908 of OX101786.1, read as the reverse complement.
CGTCGCCACGTGGTTAAAAAAAAATTAGTTTAGAAATCGACGATCGTCAACGACTCGTATTTATTGTTAACTTGATTAACCCGTTTGGTATTTCGATTTCAGATGAACTGTTTAAGCAGGAGAGTGTCCACCGCCAGACGGCGCGAAACAAATGTCATTATCTACCAGCGGCCATGTTTTTGTTGTTTCTCCGGGTTTTTTGGTGATTTTTTAAACGGCTGTCAATATATGTACCTTTGTGTTTAAAAAAATGCGTTTCTTTTTCACCAACCGTTCACCAGAAAAAAAAATCGGTATTTGGCCATTTTTTTCGAGCTTCTAGGTAAATGTAAGGCCCTTAAGATATTTCTTTCGCGAAGGGCCGCTTTTTGTGGGGGAATAAGCAGGACCTTTCTAAATCATTCGTAAAGTACAGTGGCGCTTAAAAAAATAAGTTACAATCAATTATTATACTCAACGATAAACTGGAGTAAAAAAATTCGCGCATATTTAGTAGATTTAGACATTTTTACATTTTCGGTGAAAAGTGACGACTATGAAAATTCTTCAATAAGTCACATTTTTTTCGAGTTTTATTATTAATATTTTCTTTAAACATTCCGTGACACCCTGTTTTTACCATTTTTGCAAAACGTTTAGAATTTTTTACACGCGTAGAGCAGTTTATATCAGACATCTAGAATTATGCAGTGGTCAATTTATTAGATAGAAATGTGGCCAGCGTGTCATCTCCATAAAGGGCCGTAAAAACGAGACGATTTTTGGAATCGTAATTTTTCATTAAAAGTTCGGTAACTCGGCTTGAAATTTTATTAGTATACTGGAATATATTTTTATTTAATTATAAACGAAAATCAGGTAATTATTGGATATTCGGGTTCGTGAAAGGAATTTCTTAAATTCCCGACAGGATCGTTTCGGAGTCCTCTGAATTTGTCGATGCTATGCTGCTACTCAATCGGTACTTTCGTTTGAATCCGAACAACGATCTTTTTTCGTATTTTTTATTGGCGGCCTCGATCGCTGACTCTCGGCTCAATCTCACTTCGATAAGTAACTTCTATTCACTCACTCGTCAATATTTATGGTAAAAAACTTCAGCAAAGGTTATTAAATCGCCAGATGCATTATTATGTTATGAACATATTTAATTATTATTGCAATCAAATGTGAAGATGAAAATTGGCGTGTAACGTGAAAAAATTCAACACTGAATTGCTAATTTTTCGAAAATGTCACATGAATATGAGTCGTTGGAAATTGATATTTTTTGGCATCGCAAAAAAGTATGTAAGAAATTGCAAGTACACTTTGCAATTGGTATCCCCCTCGAACGTTGAACGAGAACAAATAAAAAATAAAAATCCACTCAGATCTTTCGCCCTCGCGAGAATTTTCGGATTCTCGAAATCTCGTGATTCGATGTTTTTTTTTACGAGTGTGTAATATCTCGTTCGCACGGTATTCTTTGATGTGTCAACGGAACGAAAATACCGCAAGACATTTGGAGCACGCGAGCGGATAGGGAGGTCCACAAAATCTTCAATTTGGGTCGAGTGAATAGTATATTGTTTATTGATAATTTTACGTAAGAATCCGTTTCACAATTCGCATACGTATACAGGCTACACAAATCTGTAATTTTAAGGCTCGAACGGATACATAAATGTTTTCGCAGATCGTGTGTATTGGTGCTTGAGATGTTTCGCATACTACCGAGATTCCGTTTATATTTACTCGTACATGGCGATAGCTTAATTTCAACGGCTAAGCGTTTCGGTAAATACAGCTCGCGCCATACCACGTGTGGAGCCAAAAACGTGTTGTCTCAAAGTTCACCAAAACTTTTCTTCGACCCAATGCCTCGCTTTTCCGGCTGCTCCGAGTTTTTTTCCCTCCCCTATCGACTGTTTTTACCATGCCTATCGGAGCCTTCCTGTTCGCTTTCTTCCGCGACCTTTTTTTGCTCCCAGTTTTTCATCACTCAATTTGGGGCTCGAGCGCATTTACTCCTCCATCGTTTGGGAACGAGATGAGTCAGGGTTTGAGGATGCGTTGACAAACGGCAGGTCTTTAAACATAGGGCTCCTTTTTTAGAGCAGCTCCCAAAACGGTTCCAGGCGATGGGCATTCGTGATACAGTGCCAAGTGATACGAGTCCAATGGAAAATCCTTCAACAGATTGTCCTCACCCACTTAGAGTAGAGATAACTTCGTTCTTTGGGGGAGAGTATTTTTTTTCGGTTTGTTTGCCTACGCGGCTGGCATTTTGACAGTCTTTATCAATTTTTATAAATGAAAAATAGCCCGTTTACGAGAGTATGCACTTGTCAGCGTTTCCAGTCCGATACCCGACGACATTCCCGCGCGAGATCAACGAACAATGGTATACGGACCATCCCCGATGTACCACCAAACTTCGAAGTTTATCCACTTTATGAGAACGTAGTAAAACAATAGTCGGTTTATCGTGCACGCGACGTCTATGGGACCGTCCTCTTTGGGAATGCCACGGAGCAGATTCCGGAGTACCGGCTCGTCGAGTAAAAATGTGTTTTTATCGGAACTTTTGTTGGCGTTGGAACGACATTTACCGTTAACACCATTGGCTCTGATCGGACTCAGAGACGGTTCAGGTTGATCATTTTTTATGGCGTACCGACAAGCTGAGGCTCTCCTCTCCATGGTCGCCCACGAAGATCGAGAAACGAGTAAGTTCGTACTATCGAAGAGTTCGTTCAATCGAAAGAACTGGGGAGAGACAAGTCCGTATGCAACTTCTACGCTGACCTAACTGGCAAGCTTTTGCATCTGGCCGCATCGGAAAGCATCCTCCACCGTCTTACCTAATCTTCACGTAAGCGCTGGTCCGTCATCGGTTAAAACTGACCCATCCACGCTCGTACTATGTTCGACTGCTCGATTGCGCAACTTTTTCACTATACGCATCCTATAGTTGTACCACTATGGTCGGTTTAGGCAGCTCGTTCTTTATTCCGGGATCGACAACCCCCATAATCAGAAGAGGTTACTGCCAATGATGTAAAGTGGAGGACAGATACGTAATCCCCATATCTAATACGGTGTCAAAATTAAGTTCTTCGCTCGCCATGGCTTCATCGATACCTCCATCCGATGCTCATTATTTGCCAGTATCATTACCTCTCTGAAAAGTTCAAACGAGCTTAGAAATTGAAGGCCCGACTGGGTTCTCCATCAAACATCGAACTTCGTCATCTCCATCGACGCGTTGGATCTTTTTCACTCCACCCACAATTTTAATCTGCGATTCCATCAACCTGTACGACAAATAGCGACGAAAAAAAGTTTTTCACTTTGATCTTCTCCCATCGTCGAGTCTCCAACTTCCCGTTATTTCTCGCCTCGCACAATTTTCCCCAGAAAGTTTCGCTTGTCGCTGGTAGTTTTCAAACTGTCGTCAGCAGTCGTGTTCCCGCGGTGGTCGAACTTTTGATTGCCCAACTTTTCCGTTACGCCATTATGTCCTATTTGTAGATGAAACTTTTTTCCATCGGGATTCTGGATGTTGTTGCCGCGTGTAAGCGGAAGTGGGAGCAAGAGTTTGAATTACCGAGACTGCCTGAACCATGATGTTGATCGAACGAATTGAGGTTGACGTTTACGTACGATGCGGAAGGTAAGTAAACTGCAGCTTGTCGGTACACGGTCCATCAACGCGTCTTAATTTTGGCTTACCAAACACCAAGTAATTAGCTACGAGGTCGCTTCGAGGTACGTTGATTCGCGTCTACTTGGCTCACGTGAACTCTCAACTGCGAGCTAATGCTCATGATGGCCTAAAAGACTGCGGTGACTCTCGGTACTCAACGAAACTACATCCGTATGCATACGCTCGTTCATGGAAATACACGTATAGACGAATATACACAAATTGCTGGCAGCCATAACATTGTTGCTCCGTTAGACATACCGTTAGGAAATCCGACGCGGTTTCGAGCCGTGTCAGGCTCTAAACGCTTCTGTGCACAAATCGTACGCGTAGTGTGTTCAACTCAACTACACGGTATACACACGCCTATATAAACAAGGCCTACATATGCATATTCGAAATGCAATTCCTCTCGCGTATGAGGTATAGACATCCGCACTGACGTAATAGTATTTCGGCTACAGTTATTGGTTCACTCGCTTGCTTTGCTTGCACGCACACGTGAATACGAAAGCTCTTGGCAAGCTGGGAGAAGAAATTACATACCTATGTATCCACGGACGATATAAGATGTTTTCGAGAGTTCTTTTTTGCGGAAAAATCGCACGGTGCTCTCAGACTGAGAAAAAAAATCATTGATCCAATATCATTGGTGCTATTGAATAAAAATTCGTTGATTCAATTGTAAAATTGTTGGTGTAAATAATCGGATTTATTAGTCCGAACAAAACGCTATTGACTTCAATAACATGATAAAATTGAAAGTTTTTTTTTCATTCGAAAAATATATTGTTAGCCGAGAATAATATATTATTGAAACTATCTAAAAAATTATCGCTAACGAATTATATAGTTTTGAATGCAATAGCTGCAACGAACGAAAAAAGCGTTTCAATTCATAACATGAATATTGTTGATTCGTGTACACAAGGAAAATTGAATTTCGCTCGTTTGATTCAAATAAAATTTCTATTGACTAAATATGTTATTTTATTGTTTTCACCATATCCGATATTGATTTTAAAGCACATTATTCGTTCAAATATTAATATTTTATTTTGATTGCAAAATATTAAGCAAATGTTTGAATTGGTTAAAAAAATGTGCGAAAGTAAAGGTTGTTTCGTGCACATTTGGTTGAAAAGATCAAGCCAAATCATGGCCGAGCGCCACCGAAATTATAGGTGTGAGGAAACCCGTAGTTCTCGGAGTAAGCGCTAGAGGCCGCACGCGCGCTCGTTTCTCGTAAGCGTAGCGCGAACCGAAAATCTACTTAAGGGGTTACCCCCACTTGCGATTTTGAAAAAATCGATTTTTTTTATTGCATTTTTTTGAAGTGCAGTTTTTTTTTGATGCCCGGAATAGATGACTCTATGTAAGTTTACAAAAAAAAATATTTTCTTCGTGTAAACTGAAATTGAAACTTTAAACGCGTTTTTCTCAAAATGGCATTTCTGAAGTCGGTGACCAAGATTACTCGAACACTAATGAACCGATCTTCTTGAAATTTTGCAGGCTTATTTAATACATAAAAATTTAGTCTTTAATCGTCCGATTTATTTTTCGAAAAAATGGCCGTTTTATAGCCAAAAAACGGCCGTTTTTTTTTTCGTTAAAATCGAACCATTAAGTTTGACTGTCCGCCATTTTGTGAAAAATGAATATTTTTTAAAATCCTTCGATTAAAGACTAGTTTATACTTATATTTGACTAAATCCATCCGCATTTTTTTTCAGATGATCCACTTCGCCGCAATGTCGGTCACCGCAAACCGTGTATATAAAAACATTATTTCATTGACGGCCATTTGCCACTAAACAATGTAATATTTTTCAATAAAAAAATTACTGAAAGTTCTTCAAGATGTGTTCTTTAAGATGGTATATTGATTGATTAAAAAAGTTTTGTAGTTTTCTTTAAAAAAATTCATGGAAAAGGCCTTTTTTGCGCTACAAGTGGGGGTAACGCCTTAAACGCTGGAAAAACCCTAAAGAGTATCGCTTCTTGGCCTGTGGCTAAGATCAAAGTGTAGTATCTGTTCTAATCAGTTGAATATCTGATATTCTCTACGTGGATATTCCATTGGATATCTGATATTCTCTCCACTATTATCGTGGATGATCATTCTGATGCTCACTTTTTATTTAAGATTGAAAACAAATTGAAAAACCTTACGTCTCATGGCATATTCGTTTCGATGTAGTAAAGAAATAATTTATTCTATTGATTATACGTTTGTACGAAATAAAAAATGTTTGTAGCAACCGCTTAATTATTTCATCCAATACATCTACGGATTGTATATAGAATGATTCCAATAGAATATAATTTTATTTGAAGGATAATGTAGATATTCAGAGAACAGAAGAGCTTTTTCAAATAAAATAATATGTTATTTAAATCAATCACATTTTCCAATATTTTATAGTATTGAAACAATCTCATACATCGGTGGCACTCCGCAGCAGCACATTTATTTGGATCAACCAATATATTTTTTTGACTCAATTGATGTTTTTTCCCACTGCATGAACAGTTCTCGATACCAAAAGCACGCTGAATACTTTTGTTACGGCGAATCTGTACTCAGGAGTGGCTATCGTTGAAACGAAATGTAACTAAGAAATAATCGGGGCTACTTGAGTCGAAACGAATTTGGAACGGCCAGTACAGACGGAAATCGCTATAAATATAAGGGGCCGCGATGATGAAGAGAGCAATGGAACGAAATCGCAACTTAGATATCCGAGCTCCGGAAATAGCGGGTTCGTCGTTCTCGTGTATAGACATTCGCGTGCTGAAAACCCATCCGTTACAGGCGAAACATCGTTTTGCAGCATTTCAAGCTGATTTTCGATCAGGCAAGGTATGTAAGGCGATTGGTGCGTTTATCGAATGAATAGAGAGCTTCCGTTACGTGGAAGCATCAACGGGCTGAATTTCAGCGTAAATGTGAACTCGGACAGGGCAGTTTTCTGTCTGAATTCGAAATTTCAGCGTGTACCTAATGCGTGGTACTTCAACCATTGATTGGTTTCGTTCGGCGATATCGTGATTATTGTTAATGTCATGCATACCATAGTGTAGTCGGTCAAGTTTATTTTGGATCTATAAACGATACGATCCAATTTTGATGACGCGCGTGTCACCCACAATATCGATTCTTTCCGTATCGTTTGCTTAATGCATGAACTTTGACGAACGCAAAGAATTCGACTTTGGAAAATTCTAACACCATATACCAAAATTGCAGATGGAAAATTTGTTATTGCACGTACGTTGATGAAGAGAAATGAACTTGACGTGTGCAAGTTCTCACATCGAATATTGGAACCTCGGCTAGGAAATAGAATAACACCGTTGGCCAAAATCCCACTTTGGTAACCCAGAAAAACCTCCACTACCCAAAAATACTACATAAAAGGAGCGCGTGAGTATACGAAATGTGTTCGCGTAGGTTGTTGGTTTTTTGGGGTCAAGGCGGTGCGCCTCGCACTCGTCTTTTGAATAGTGGACATTTACCCGCGCGTAGATTCATAGAGAATGCATAGGCTTCGAAGAATCTGAGAAGAGGGCGCTCACGAGAAGGTTTTCGCGATTCCAAGTAGCTCCTGACGATGTATTACGTTGAGAGCTTGTGTGCACAACCCCTCGTCTTTGCACGTGAATAGGGGAGAGCCTTTTCGGCCAATGTCAAGGCGTCATCGTCTAGAATAGTTGATGAATGTGGGAGGGGCCTAAAAGAATTTGTCCAATATTTGGCATAGTTTGGCGATGAAAATCAGAAAAAATCAAGCCTTTTCGGCCGATGGTGCCGAATTTGTTGATGGTGAAAAATGTTTGTTGATGGTGGAAAAATGTACCATTGAGGTGATATTCTCATTCAATAAAAAAATGGTCCCGTCATTTTGCCAGGCTTCTCGTAGTCTTCACGAGAGAGGGATTGGAAGAGAGAGGCTCGTGTCTTATATCAATCTATCGTCATCATTCCTCTTCAAACGTGTATGCATCACCTGCAGAACTCGTGACTGCATCTCGAGGTCGGTGAGCGCGTCGAAGAGAGCCCTATACAGAGGGCACCGAAAGAGCAATGCAGGCAGGAATGGTATCTATATATACATATATGGAGGGTAGAAGGAGTCATGACGGAGGGAGGTACGAACTACCCTCTGAGCTTCCGCGGGACAAGGTCACGGCTGATACGGCCGGCAAGCCGCCGGGAAGGGGTAAAAAGAAAAGGGAATGACGAAACGCGCTGCTGTTGCTGCAGCCACATATATGTTTCTTTGTCATGTGTATGTATGTATATATATATATATATACACATACATACATACATACATACATACATACATACATACATACATACATACATACATACATACATACATACATACATATATATATATATATATATATATATATATATATATATATACCGGATATACACGAGGGCATAGAAGTCGCGACATCCGGACACCCTTACGAAACTACTGCAGCAAAAACGTGGACATACGGTCGAGATTTTCACAAATTAAGGGGGCAGGAACCTTTAGGCGAGGAAAAAAATTTCTGATTTTTGTGATTTTTTTTTATACGAAAGATTTCTTTGCCATTTTTGAGACTCAGGGTATGTTTTATTTCTACTTTTGGCTGTTACATGGTACTTTTTTTTTATTAATCTTTTAAAACGACGGAGTTATGACACGGTCTACTAAACTGTATTTTCAAAACTAGCGTGACGTATAGCTAAAAAACTAATCGATCGATTCTGATGAAATTTGGTATAAATCTTTTTAACCTTATTGTCTAAAACATGATCCTAAATGTTTTTGAAAATAGAAAAAAAAGGAATTTTGATTGAAGATATAGCCTTTTTTCGGAAAATTTCATCTTTTTGTTTCAAAGCGTACCATTTGATTGATTTTCAAAATTTCTCACTTTTTCTTGGTTCGTATTCTGCGTATGAGGGTTTTTTTTTCAGAGTAATCTCGCCGTTTATAACATCCGCCGCAATCCGTTTAGAAGACCGTACCATATCGCCGCCATTTTTAAAGATTAATAAATAAAAATACCATGTAACAGCCAAAATGAGTGATAAACCATACCCGGAGTCTCAAAAATGGTGAAAAAATCTTTCCTTTAAAAAAATCGTGAAAATAAGCAATTTTTTCCTCGTCTGAAGGTATCCCTCCCCTTAATTTTTTCTTTTTTTTTCGTATCGTGGCTAAAATTTGAGAAATTTATTAATTCCCTCCGTCTTTAACGGTTTGTAAAACGTGAGATTTCGTCTATTTCAAGGGTACTCTCGTACCAACGAATTGTGAGATCATTTATCGATAGAAAGATCGAACAGGGCCTCAAAATGGGAGGAGCTGTAACGTGAAAATTTTTCGACATTCCGACAATTTCGTAGTTTCGACCGAACACTGATCATTCCGAGGGCCATAGCTCGGCTCCTCATTGTGCGATTTTTATCGTCCAACGAAGTGACGTCTTCCGAACACCTCGCGGGCACTCCGAACGTTTCATTATTCAAAAACGGAACATTGTTAAATTTACGCGATTGCAAAAATTACACAGTGCCTTTACAGAATTTGAACCCTGAAAATTGAAATTTGACAAACTTTCGTGGAATTCGATTTGGCGATCAACAGATTGTGTTTGCACTTGAACATGAGGCAGTGGGAATTTTCTGACTTCCTCTGATTTCTCTTCGTTAATGACAGCAAGTCACAATTATCATAATTTCTACAGCGGATCTCGCGGTTTACCTTGCATTGAATTTGAGCACGTGAATTTGAGCACGTGCATGGAAGGCTTCTGTTTTTTTTTCATACACTTCCGTTTTTATTTATCTTCCCGTAACGACATTATAAAATTGTAGTGTCTGATGGGGTTGAAGTCTGAATCGTTGATATGCAACGAAAATTTGCAACTCCTTTTCAATTCCTCATTTTTATCATAATAAAAAATCATATTTTGTAGATTCAGGTTGAAAATCGGTGGATAAGGACGCAAAAAAATGTTCGCGTGATTTTCACACCTCACTTCTGTCGAAGGAAATTGAGGAAATTCAGACAAAAAATATTTCGTTGCATTGCAACTATGCAAACTTTAACGTCACAATGTCGTCGTTGATATGGTATCTATCAAACTTGGAAACTTTGTCCGTCTGTCAGTCAGATTGATCGTATTTTCTACAATGCAATATAATTCCTGTTTGGATGTACGTGCAATCATCGTTACTATCAGTTTGTTAACGGTTCATCTGTGCACTTTGATTACAAAGCTCACGGTTTTACAATCCACATAGTTGACAACGATAATGAATTGGAAGGTGGTAGGTGATTGTCGTTCAAACCTTCACGAGCCTGCAAGACTATGCGACTGCAAGTATTTCGCAAGTGCATCTTCACACTGGCGTTTGGTGATAGCTCCACAGATGAGCGTCCAGCAGTTTCAGCTGGAACAACTCGTCGAACAATGTGTGTCGTAGGCTTTTGTTCGTAACTAATTGATCCATGGCTTTATCTCTGCATGTGGAAGGATATGTGCACTGTATAGCGGAGTATTCAATGGGCAGTTTGGGTGTGCATTGAACGGCACAGCGAACGGGGAATTCGGAGTGGAACTTTCTTTCAGTCTTGCTGAAAGACATGATGCAGAGAAACGGAGAGAGAGATAGATACAGATCCATCGCAATAGCCGGAGATAAAAATAGCCGGTTTGACAACCGTGAGAGATCAGCTAGAACATCTTTTCGAGTGCTCCATATAGTGTGATGAGAAACCTTGTTCATCCACAATATATCGGAGTCAAGCTGATGCTGCGAGGTTGCGATGCAGGAGGCCGCTCCGCTCGCGTGAGAGATTTCAGGCGGGGTCCATACTCTGTCGGGGAGCCGAGTACGGTCGGAGGATCGATAGAACGGAGCTGCGTGCTAGTCCGTTTTCGACACACGGCCAAGTATAGCGTTATCCATCCACATAGGCACCGATACCATCTATCATTGAGGATAGCCACCTCATTTACGTGCGTGCTCTCAACACCTTGATTATCATCTTCACAGAATAATACGTAGGGTCGATCGCTCGGGCGACCCTTGGCTGCGTCTGGTGTCTATAGATAGAAAAATGCCGTACCCTCTGAACGGTTTATCGACTTATGAAATGCGCTAGCGCGCGTCACCGTTGGTGGCGATTTCTCAAGCAAGCCCGCCGTGTCCGTAAGCAACCCCTCCCAAATGACGTCGCAAACCTGAGGTGGATGCAATTTGCGGAGTCTGCATCGATCAACAAGTAGTTCGGATGAGCCCACTTGAAGGGGACATGGGTCCGGACAGTCGAATATTACAGTCAGGGCTTTAGAGGATCCAAGGGAGAGATAATCTTTGGCAAAAGTTGGGGAAGTTTGAAATGTTCGGATATATGTCTTGGATAGTAGTCCTAAAGTAAAATCAGTCGTAAGTGCCATCGTTTGTAAACCGAGCCTCACATTTCGAGTTGGAAGTCTTTTTTTCACGATTTATTCACCTGCATTTGACAGTGAATATTCCGCGCATCATCACTGCTACAATTTTCGAGCAGTACAGCGATGCCGTGCAGTTCGGTGAAGATGGGAGAGCCAAGCGCAAAAATATGCGAACTTTTATTGGGGTCCAATTAAGGCCCGAGCCTGAATTAGAAGGTGCGAAAAATAGTTTTTTTTTGAAATTGCTTAAATCGATAGATAAACTATCCAAGAACATATCTACAAAGTTACAGAGGCCAATTTTAAATATTTTCGAAGAAACAAGGTGAAAAGCAGAGAAGCGATTGATATTTCATATTGATATTTCCTCCTATTGGAATCTTTGAAGCGCGTTTTCTCCAGTTTTCATTTTCACGATTTTTCCAAATTGGCGCGCGTGATAGCAAAAAAACTAAACGACCTATTGATTCAAACCAAAGTTTATTTTCTTCAGTACGACAATCTCTTCTAAGTGAATTTAAAAAGTCGTTGAAAAAGTATTTTTAAATCATTTTTATAGCACGTTAAAGTGTGTTTTTAAACATATTTTTTTCAAACTTGAAAATATTTATAATTTCACGATTTTTTCAGCTTTTTCTCAATTCACCCTGAATAAAAATATATGATAATTGGAAATTTTATTTGATTTTTTGTTTCAGTCAAGAACTACGAGCTGCATCTTTCGCGCCGATTGGGGACTGCAGTGGCAAGACGCACATGGAATAGGCTGATAAATCTGCAGTCATTTACTGTTTCATGTTGAAACTTTTTTTTAATACATTTTAAAAATACATGAAAAAATACCTCAATGTTTACTGGGCACACTTGTTTTTTCCCTTTTAAAAAAATCCCGAAAAAACGCTCTTTTGGACCTTCTGATTCAGGCTCCCGCCTTTTACTCTTGATGAGACTACAACACCGAATACGAGCAGTTCTCTTTCATTTGTAACCAAAATGTTTGACGACACATTGTTGTGGTAAGTATATAAAAATTAATTTTGTAATCTGTGCAGTCATCTTCAGCCTGAATCATCCTCATTCGACCATGACCGAACCTACGAGCTATAACATACATTTTTATTCTTTCGAATCTGTGCGCAGTAAAGCTCGTAGGATCGTTGAGCAATGATCAAAAGAAATACGATCACGACATTTGTATCTTGGTCCATTTTTCTTGCTGCTATCTTGAAAATGAAAAATCCCCTCAACAATACGTTCTCGTTAAGTTTCACGATTTATTACCCTCTTTCCTAAATGTATACAACGATGACGTTCATTTCCCCTGAGTGCTTGAGACTCCGATATTTTCTTTCGCAACCACTGGCGTTGTGTACACCTACGAGGGTGGAGGATTTTCCTTCGAGGTATAGGGCGCGATCGGGGTGGATGCTCTTCGCGCACGACGAGAGCCGCCGGAGGCCGCGACCCCGAACATCGTCGTGTGGAAGGTTGTGCAAGTCCCTTGCAACTACACGTAGCTCATAGCCCTCTACCTCGATTCTATTTATATTAGAGAAAAAACGCCTTAGTCTGGAAGCAAGCGTGGGCGCGAAAATCCCTTGATAAGGTGAAAGCAAAAGAACGTTTCCCCACCCTTTCCCTGGAAAATCCGTGTGTTTCAACCACCCGCCCACGTAGTATTTATTGATGTCATATTAGTTGAGGGTGCCTGCGCCCCGAGATCGATCGAATACACATGCAGAAATGACCATGGTCGATTATTGACCGCGTTCTGGCACTTTTCTGATCAGGAAAAAAAGGGCTGTTTTGTATGCTCAGGAAAAAAAGCCAGTAATTGTATGGCGATAAAAAGATGATAATTTGGTGGTAATTAAAAAAAAAGTGGAGAACAAAATTGAGGCTTTGAAGGCGGGATATACATTTAGACAGGAAACAAATAAGCAATATTGAGGGATTTTTTAAACTGAGAAATAATTATTCTACAATTATCAAACTTAAGGTATACTTCAGTAGTATATTTAAGTATACAAAACAATTTTTTAAATTAATTCATCATCAAAATAACGGAGCTGTGGCAGAGTATTGCAGCAAGGTCGCTGCGGGAGTTGCGAATCAACGTGCAGTCTAGCTTCCCATAGACTTTGATTTGCAAAGAAGTTCAAACATTTTTTCGGTTAGAACATGTATAGTTTCTATGTGACGGTAATTAAAATGAAGAAAATGCAGATTTGAGAAAATGGCACGCAACAACAAAAAGATCAACATTTCACGCAACATTTCTGTAAAATGTGGATGAAAAAAGTAGTTTTTCATTCCAATTTTTCAAAAACAATTCTCGTCAAGTAGAAGGTACCAATATTATCAATATTTTTACCAAGTTTCAACTCAATCGGCTTAATAGTTTTTGAATAATCCTGCACGCCAATTTCGATAATGCAGTTTTGAGAAAAACGCGTTTGAAGTTCACGCCTGCTCCAAATCCGAGCGGTGACGCACAGCGTTGACGGGCTGTAACGATTGAAGTTTTTCGAATTTCGCTTTGGAACTATGGGATAATATTCTACATATATAGTTCTATCGTTTAAAGAAAAAATAAAAGAAATCAATTTTTTGATCGTTGTAAATGGATATCCCGCCTTGAGTAGTCTCTGAATTTTTAAGAACAAATTTATTGCAAATATTGACTTGCCTGTGTTGCTTTTTTACTGCGACAAAACAAATGCTAAAGGCATTGGAAAAAACATTAACATTTTGGGAAAAAAGGTTCACGAAAAACGTAAAAAAATTGCGCAGTTTTGTGGAGAGTGGCGAAGTATAATGGCATTGAAGTTTGCGTCGTTGGAACGCAACGAACATTCTGTTTTACATTTTATTTTCCATATTTTTATTATTATATGCGATTTTGTTTTATAGATTTATCAAGTAGATCGCGGAATAAATATCTTTAAAAATGGTTGAAGGATTATTTTAGGCGAAGTCTGCCAAAATAAATTAAATTCGTTGCAGTCCAACGATGCAAACTTCAGCATCGTGAAATATATTGGTTACGTCACAGCAGCAACTATAAATGTTTTTCAGATCGAAGAACACGTTATGTCATTGGATAATGATTAAACTTTTTATTCAACTTTTTGCCCATATGTTGCTTTTGATACGCATAAGAATTGATTAAAGTTAGGATCAGGATGATTGAAACAATGGATGGCTGAATGGAAACCTCAAATTTCAGTGGTCAATTGGTTATGGAGGCATGGAGAGATCATCACGTTATATCATTGGATAATGATTGAAAGATTTTTTGAATTCACATTTTACTTTTTGCTCATATGTTGCCTTCGATCCGAATACGAGTTAAGGGGCTACATCTACTTAGAGGCCCGAAAAAAATAGCCAAATTCCGATTTTTTTTCTGGGAAACGGTTGGTGAAAAAAACGCATTTTTTAAAACACAAAGGCACATATATTGAGAGCCTTAAAAAAGTCACCAAAAAATACAGAAATATAACAAAAACTGATATTGATGATACTGTTTTCAAAATCGGCGGACATGATATCTTGAGAACCACTCGATGGATTGTTTCCTAATTTACAGAAGATACGGTGAGAGACGTTTAAAGGTCGTTGACGATCTTACTTTTTTTAAATCGATTTTCCCTTTCTTATGATTACGTAAAAATGACGACTTTTTTCATAGATTTTGTATGCTTTAGTTTCAATGCGTCGCCACTTTGTTAAAAAAAATGATTTAAAAAAATCGACGATCGTCAACGACTCGTATTTATTGTTAACTTGAATGATCCGTTTGGTTTTTAGATCTCAGATCGACCGTTCAAGCTAGAGAGTGTCCACCGCCAAATGTCGTGAACAAAATTTGTCGCCGGCTTGTCGCTTTTCTGAATTTGTTGGTGATTTTTTTTCAAAGGCTCTCAATATATGTACCTTTGTGTTAAAAAAATGCGTTCCTTTTTCACTAACCGTTTCTCAGAAAAAAAATCGACATTTGACCATTTTTTTGGGCCTCTAGATAGATGTAGCCCCTCAATTAAAGTTGCGATCAGAATGATCGAAATAATGGATGGCTGAATGGAAATACCGAATTGCAGTGGTAAAGCGGTCATGAAGACGATGTTACTATTTTATGAGAAAAAAACGTTTATAGAATGCAGAACGTATTAGTACCATCACCCTAGGATGGAAATAGATACGAGCTATAGTTCGAGCCGCTGGTAACAAGATCGATAACGTCATTACGGTGAACAGAAAACGAGCGTATAAAGGTGACTGGCCGATGAACCCTGTTATACAGTTATCCAGTATATATATATATATATATATATATATATATATATATATATATATATATATATATATATATATAGCTGAGCCATAAATTCAATAATGGCTTCGCGAATGTCCATAAGCGCGAAAATGGAGTTGTACGTCATCTTTATTACGTACACATGTCGCGAGTGTACCACAATTTCGAAAAAAATTCGTCCTTGTCGTATTGATTCTCAGATTCATATTCAAATTTTTTCGAGCTTTGAATCTCGAACGTGCACTCCCCTTCTATTCTTATAAACGAGTTCATCGCTCCCATTTTTATTTTTCGACGATTTTACTTATCCCTCTGGGCACAAGACTAATATTCAAAGAAACGTTAGCGATGTTATTCTAAGCCACGGCGGTACCCCTCAAACTTCCATCTGAAACTTTTGTAATCTCAGTATTTTAAAAGTACAATGCTTGTTTTTTTTGTCTCGAAAACAAGCAATATTTTTGGTTATGAAGTTAAAGTGCGCATACCGGCATTAGTATCATAATCGCGAAAAAAGAGGTTTTCGTGATTGGAAAGTAGTATTTATTTGATTTGAGGAAATATTTATTCAAATGTTCTATTTTAAATATGGCTTTTAATTGATGTGAAAAATCGGCACGTAAAAAAACATATTTAGTGACGCCGAATAAATGCTGTAGTTACAATCACATAAAAGCTGTCTCCATACGAGTAAAAATTTACTAATTTCTAATAAATTGTGGTCTAATGTGCCAATTTATTAGAACATAATAAATCTTTTTTCTGAGTGTAAGCAGGATGTTTTGTTCGTTATTTCGGCTCTAGAATATTAAGCGGTAAGGCTATTGTTAAAATGACGAACACTCATTCATCGTTCGAGGTAACTCAAATTGAAGAGGAACGTCCAACATACCGCTCGGCCTCTAAAAAACTGTCATTACACAGATCGGATTTCCTTTACAATTGGGTACATATTATTTGTAACCCTCATAAAGGTTAATAAATTTCACGATAAATAAACTCATCGCAGGCGAATTTAGATAACTATTGACGTAACAGTGTCTTCGCGAATGTGGGAAAAAAATTAAAATGCCTTTTTCTGAAACCAGCACTTTGGGCTTATGACAGTTTTCTAGTGGATGAGCGATATGGTGCAAAAATCGCAGATTAGAGGTGAACTTATGATAACGATAGAGCTGCTAGTAAAACTTGAGAATAAGGTTCGGAAAACCTCCCGCCCCTCCGGTCAAGCTAAAATGTTGTACAAACCTTTCTCTTAACATTGTAAGACAACCCCTAAAGGGATTTTTGGCGACTCGCAATAGTTTTTCGAAATATTGAATTTTTAAGTTTTTTTTTAACGCACGCCGCCTATATCTATATTTGCTACGTCTCCGTTCATACCTATATATCTTAGCGCGCTCTTCGTTTCGTCCAAACAAAAATACCTAAACAAACAAACCCAAAAACTATTGCGCGTCGCCAAAAATCCCTTTAGGGGTTGTCTTAAAATATTAAAACGAAGGTTTGTGCATCATTTCAGCTCGATCGGGGGAGGGGGGGGGGGTCGGAACCCGGTTACTCAAACTTTAGACGCGTTTTTCTCGAAACTATGTTTTTCAAAACGGTATTCACGATTTGTCGACATCTAATGAACGGATCGACTTGAAATTTGCTACACTCATTCAGTGTAAATAGTAGTTTAGTCTTGACCGACACATTTCTTCTTGACATTTTTTTCATCAGTTATTAACATTAATAAAGTTATATTTTCCTTGAAAAATCGAAAAAAATGATTGAAAGATGATAACAAAAACTCGGTCAAGTCTTAGCCCATATCATCTATTTTAAGAGAAAAAAAAACTCGCTTTCATTGATTCAGATCAACTGGGTGGCAAAAATCAATTACATCGTTGAGCTCCTCACGTTTCAACGTCCTTCACGAGATTGTTTATAACTCCTTTAATTATGAATATTTTAAAATGGAATTTAGTCCACAATTTTGTTAATGTACATACAAATAAATGTCCAAACGATTTTCTTCTTCAACATCTTATTTATTCCTTTAAAATTATTTTTTTCATATAACCCCGATTTTTGGGTCGTCACAGTGGCCTAACGCCTCAACATAATCTGTCTTTTTTCTTTACACAATATTGGCCCGGGTTGTATGAATATTGGTTCTGTTGGAAGGGCCTATTTTTTTTAAACGAATTATCTTCTGCTTATTTTCAGTCAGATCCATATTTTCGAGGCATATTTCATTGACACTCTCAATAAAATATCCCTCGTGAAATGCTCTCAAATTTTGATAGTATAATCGTTCCATAGCAATAGTTCTCAAACATCAATACTATTTTCCACACAAATTGAGCATTGTCCATCAGAGTAAAATTGTCAGTTTCTCGAACAATCCCATAGCTTTCGCGCGTCATGGCTGTCAGTTTTATAAATCGAAATTTCGATAAACTCCTCCCACGCGTATAAAAAATGATTTCGCCTCCGGAGTCGACAGGGCCCGTCCATTCGTATAAAAAGTTCATCTCAATATTCAATAGAAGGTTACACACTGCAGTCGCATAACGCGACATGTGGCACGTGCTTTTTACGTGGCTCGCTGTTATTGACAAAAAACAAAAGGTGGCTGGAGCCTGCGCGTACGAGCCCGCCAAATCCCGCGAGCAATTGCAGCGACGTTTTGCCCGCATGATTATCACATGATGAAGGGACGAGGCAAATGAGTAAAACAGAGGACCAATGGAGGGTTACTATGGGACGTCAATGTTACGAGGAAGGCACTCACATGTTATTGGCAGGTCCTAGCTGACAAGAGGAGCCATCACTCTCATCGGTGTCGGACTCCATTGGGAATTGCGCATCATGGCTTCTCGCCGGCACACTCGTTTTACTATATCACCATTCCCGTATCAAAGTAACTCGACGTCTCGTGACATTTCCTCCACCGAGATCACCGCAACTCGCCGCCAACACACTTCGCTCTCTACTTTTATCCTCGTCCCGCTCAACGACGAACAACAAAATACGTTGTTGTTACTCGAAGGGAGAGGTTGGGCGGGTTGGGGGGTCGCCCTTTCACGAGCAACCCCTAATGTTCACCCGATCGCGAGACGCGACCTCTGAACTGCAGGAAGTACAACGGGGCTGTGTCTATCAGCTGTATCGCGATCATGAATCCAGATGGAGCCACCCGATGGCACCTACGAAACACGATAAAAACGGGAGATAAAAGTGCCAGCTGGTATATTGAATTTACAAACCTAAAGCTCAAGCCTGAATAGCTACCAATGGACAACAAACAATTTCCGACGATGGACGGCGAAATAAAATAATGGGCAATACGAATCGACCAGTGGAGGAGAATAAAGTTAGCGCAGGGAATCAAAGGATCCGGAATGGAACACAATAGAACGCAATAGAAAACTTCAAATTCCAATCACTCAGTTGAGGGGAAGTACCTGAGCAAACGGCGAGAAAAACAGGTAAACTTCGGGAATTTTCATCTCAAAAACGAATGTTTCCGTTGGATCCGGGTTTTTTATTGGAAAATACGTACATTGAGGTATGTTTGGGATTTTTAAAAAATAAATTCATTGACTGGAAGCGATTCAGACGCGATTATATCGAAACATAATTTTCAAAGTCGGTGCCAGATGTATCTCGAAAACGGCTTGTCCGATTTTGTCCAAATTTTGATACAATATTCTTCGATAGTTTTTCTCGTTCGCCACGTAGGGGTTTTTCATTTGATTGAACCATTGCCTTTTTTATGCAATGTGTATGCAATCCAAAATCGTCGGACATTGCGAACGAAAAACGAATGTTAAATTAAAACGGTCGCAATTCCGTCAAAAATGAAAATTAAAAAAAAATCCTACGTGGCGAACGAGAAAAACTATCGAAGAATATTGTATCCAAATTTGGACAAAATCGGACAAACCGTTTTCGAGATACATCTGGCACCGACTTTGAAAACTACGTTTCGAGAAAATCACGTTTGAATCGCTTCCAGTCAACGGATTTATTTCAAAAAATTTCTAAACATACCGCAATGCACATATTTTCCAATAAAAAAACCCGGATCCAATCGAAACATTAGTGTTTGAGATAAAAATTCCCGAAGTTCACCTGTTTTTCTCGCCGTTTACTCACATACTTCCCCTTATGGCCTGAATTGGAAGGTCCGAAAAATCGTTTTTTTATTGCTTAAATCAATAGATTATTATATCTATCGATTATTATATCAAGAATCAATCTTATATAATATCAATATACAATATATATAATATAATCAATGTATAATATAAAATCAATCTATAATTATATCAAGAATCTTGATATAATAATCAATCGATTATTATATCACGAATATATTTACAAAGTCACGGAGGCCAATTGTAAATATTTTCGAAGATTCAATGCCAAAAGCAGAGAAGCTAAATGAAATTTGATATTGATATTTCCTCCTATTGAAAACTTTGAAGCGCGTTTTCTCCAGTTTTCATTTTCACGATTTTTCCAAATTGGCGGGCGTAATAGCAAAAAAACTAAACGACCTCTTGAATGAAACCAAAGTTGATTTTCTTCAGTATGACAATCTCTTCAAATGGAATTAAATAAGTCGTTGAAAAAGTCTTTTACAATACTTTTTATAGCACGTTAAAGTGTTTTTTTTAACACATTTTTATTCAAACTTGAGAAAAGTTATAATTTCACGATTTTTCCTTAATTCGCCCAAAAGAAAAAATATGACAATTGAAAATTTTATTGGTTTATTTGGTTCAGTCAAGAATTACGAGCTTCATCGTTCCCGCCGACTAGGGACTGCAGTGGCAAGACGCACATGATAAATCTGCAGTCTTTTATTGTTTCACGTTGAAAATGATTTTTTATACATTTCAAATATACATGATAAGATATCTTAATGTTTACTGGGCTCACTTGTTATTTTCCCTTCTAAAGAAATTCCCAAAAACGGCTTTTTTGACCTTCTAATTCAGACTCCCTCCTTAAGGGATCATCACAGTGTAATGGGTCGAAAAATAGCTGTTCTTGGCGATTTTTTTTCGATGGTTGAAATACGCTTATTAGTCTGACTTTTTATGTCAAATCGAAGTACTCATGAAGAACAGAAAATATATTTTTTAACGTTTATTTTTATTTTTTTTTAACATTTTCTGTAACCGTTCAAAATGTCTTCGAAAAAGGCGTCCTCACGGTGTCGACGGTTGTGGCCGTAAATATTATTTGAAACAAAATTTGTAAAAAGATTATTAATCAGTATGAAAGCCGCTATCTTGCTATGGAGGTCTTTTTAAACTCCAAATTGACATAATAGCGGCGGTTTTAAAAAAAGTATCGGATTTGGCCTATTTTTCGACAGTTTTTCGCTGAAAAATTATGAAGATAAAAAAAAAGCTTCTACAGCAAGATAAAGACTGGCGTGACGAATGTTGTGTCAAAATTTGAGAAAAAGAGCCAATGAAAGAGGCATTCCAAATGATGAAAAACGAGAGTACTTTGAAAAAAAATGCAAGTTTGAGGAGGTTAGAGCGGTTCAGTTGAGTCAAATAACGGCCATATGAATTTTTTTTCAATCAAGATTTATTCTGTAGATGCTAATTTTTTATAAAATATATAATTTTAACTCAAAATCATGCATTTTAGATTTTCATTACGTAAATAAGTAAAGCTTTGTTACTACCAACTTGGAAAAGTATAACATGATCGATGATTATTTATTTTGAGTGATTTATAATTGTGCCTATTTATATTTATGTCACGAGATTATTTATTATAACCATTAACTAATATTAAGTTTTGCTGAAAAAAGGCAAATTCGCGGACATTGAGGTAGGCAGCAATGCTCTCCATTCGCCAGCCAAAATTCGCAATCTTTCATTTCAACCTTGATGGTTCAATATTGAATTCATCTGGTTTACGATGGGCAAGATGGGGTTGTTTTTTTTCTAAATGTTTACAAAGGTCGAGTTTGTGTTAACCCCTTGTTAGTGGTTAAACTTGGTGCTGAATAGCCAAAATAATTACATCACGAGTGAACGTCTTGCCCATCTAATCACTCGTCAAATTACAGACATTAAACTACTTTTCATCTCTGGTGTTTGGCGGTAAAAAAAATTCAAAAAATTTGTCAAGACTCAGTATAGTCTAGACAAAACATATATTTTTTCCAAGTTTAACCTTCGATTGTGACTAACGCTCCAACTTCCTTAATTGTGCTTCGACTTTGCTTCGATTTTAAACAGCCAAAACTGCACTATTTTATCGTTTATTGTTTAATTCTCTGAGAATACTTGGTATCTCGAATCGATTTACACCCATGCTGCAAAAAGATCGAAAAATATTTAAGTAATACAAGAGACAACCCGATATTGATAGTTTTGATTGACAGTATACGAATACCTTCTGATGTTACAATTCCAACTTTGGGAATTGATCGACTGGTGGTTCGGCCAACGTACGGTAAATAAGTTCGCATTCGGATTAACCAACTGCGGGTAATTTATCTACGGTTGATATCTTTGGTAATAGGAAAAGGGCATCTTTTTTTCTGAAAGACGTTTTGCATAGTGGAAGCTTTGTTGTCGTAACAAATGTTATTAACATTTTTATTCCTGCTTCAAGCACTCTGACTAAATAAACCCGACTGTTTTTCCAGTTTTCCACCACCCGGTCAACAGTAAGTAGGCGCCTGTAAATTTATTCAGTACTATTCATTCCTTACTTTGTTTTGGATAAATAGAGAAAAAGACGCTATCAAAATTTGCAATCGGAGTGTGAAATTAAAAGGCTTAAGGGCTTTTGCCATTCTAAAATTTTGGAACACTGGAATCAAATTTTTTTAAGAATCTTCGGCACCCTCTAGCCTAAGGGTCTCAAAAATAATATACCGAAATATTATGGGCGGTCAAAATTTCTAGGTAGCCCATACACCTGTGTGCATCATAATCTGTGCATCAAGCTTTCCCAACAATCTCAGCCTGGAGCTGCAAAAGAGGCACGGATCAGCTTCAGAGCGCTCAAAAACGCAACAGGAGCAGAACATCAATGTTAGAGGCCAATTGTATGGTGCAGGTATCGCAGATTAGAGGTATATAAGAATTTTCTATGGTTTTGTAATACCGAAAACTGTTTTACGCATTTTACCGGAACGCGTTTGTCCCGAAAGCACATTTTTTAAACTGGGCGGGGGTATAACTCGAGCAACTCTTCAACAATCGATAAAAAAATTTAAGGGATCATTACAGTGTAAATTTGTCAAAAAATCGATTTTTCTTGCATTATCCGATAGTCTAGACGGTTATAAACATGGACCTGGCATCGCGGAGTGATCGTAAGTAGACAATTTATGTGAAAATTCCGCACTCGAAACTTTTAACGCGTTTCTCTAGAAATGTCGTTTCTCAAAACGGTGGGCATTCTCAAAGGAAGAGTTTTCAAGTTATCCGTCTCAAATTTTGACACAATATTCTTTACGCCATTTTTTATCTTGCTATGGAAGCTTTTTTTTTAATCTTCATTTTTTTCAACGAAAAACTCGAAAAAATAGTCTAAATTCCATATTTTTTTTCCAACCGCTGCCATTTTGTCAATTTTTATTTAAAAAACCTCCATAGCAAGATAGCGACTTTCATACTGATTAATAATCTTTTTACAAATTTTGTTTCAGATAATATTTACGACTACAACCGAGTACACCGTGAGGACTCTTTTTTTAAAGATATTTTCAACCGTTAAAAAAATTAAAAAAAATAAAAATAAACGTTTAAAAATTTATTTTCCGTTTATCAAGAGTGCTTTGATTTGGCATTAAAAATGTGACTGATCAGCGTATTTGAACTGACGAAAAAAAATCGCGAAAATCAGCATTTTTCGACCCGTTACACTGTGATGACCCTGACCTGTACTTTCAAAATTAGATTCTCTATAGAAGTCCCTAGGATTTTTTCGTTATCCTGCATAGTTTTTTTCTTATAAACGATTATCCGTTGAATTTTTCCTGAAGTTTCAACCTTTTTTTCCCTTAAATGCACCGTTTTGGCAAAAATAAATGTATCAAAAAAATCCTACGCACCTATGTAGCTGTTCTTCTACATAATCGTAAACATGTTGGTTTTTTGTTTCAGTTTTGTTCAAAAAAAAAGCGTCAACGGAGAAATTGTGTGCAGCCGCTATTTTTTATTAATCGCTACGAAAAAATTATTTTGTGTAGTTCATTAGTAACATAATAAATACCTGTACACAGATTTTCGATTAATTTTTATTATTTCACTAAAGGGAATCCCAAAATATGCCTATTTCTTCTTCCTCTACAGTACCCTTATTCCTTAAAACTCATTCGTAATTAAACACTTCTTAAACTGTATAATATATATTTAATAAGATTTTTAATGAAATGCAGTGGTACCAAATACAAGAAAACAATGATTTATGAACCTAATCGCCGGATCCTCATACACAAAATTAATTACTAAAATTATGTTAAACAACTTGAGCACGGACAGTAGCAACACGTGCGACATACATTGGGACATTTGTCTCAATCAAAGTGTGCTGTGCACTGAGCTATACAAGTGTATATATATTCTTTCAAACTCGGGGAAAACTTTAATGGTCGTTTCAGACACCTTCCGTTATTTATAAGCATCTAGTTAAAATGAATTACTTCAAATGAAACTTGAAAAAAAACTAAGATGCATAGAAAAGTACCGAAAGCCATTTCGAAAAGAAATTGAAAAAAGTGTTTCTTTTTCTTTTTCGAATACAATGAGATCTCTTGGTCCCGTAAAATCATAGATGATGAAGAATATCTGAAAGTATCTGCTCAATTCATTAGAGAGTTATCTTAAGGCACTTATTGACTCGATGTACAGTACGAATATCACAAATCGACTGCTATGTATACAATTTTTATCAATTCGCAATTAATTAAGAATACGATATATCTGAAAGGTTTGACATTTTTTTTTAATTTTCTTCGTTAGTTATTGATTTGAAGCTACTGCTCTTTCTTCTCCTCGATGTCTTGTGGAATTTTCGTCGAATTTTCTGCGTTTTTACAATCGTCATCCTTCAGCGATAGTTCCTCTTTTTTCGAGGGCTGCTCGGTCTCGTTAGTCTCGGTTTTCGTTTCGTCCTCAGGCTTGTCGTCTTCCTCGAGCAGATAGTCCCAATCGTAGATATCCCCGCCATCTTCTACTCTCTTCAATTCTTTCTTCAACATCTCCAGACACTCACGTCGTTCCTTCCATTTTTCTTCGTTAACGTGATTGTCGATTTTTGCCTCAGACCCTTTCTCATCGGACTCCGGACATTCGCCGGATTCCTCCAACTTTTCTTTCTCCTCGCACTCGAGCAAGTACTTCTCGTAACTACTCACCTGAATGCAACATTTATATCGATACATTTTTACCGCAATATTATTTTTTTCTCAAGGGATTGGGCGGGTTGAGGAATGTGAGACTCAAAAGGTTGAATTGGCTCATTCATATTGCAGTTGTAGCTGTTAAAAAACAACCTCATAATTGGAATAATATAAATTTAAATATTTCTGCATTAAAGTGTATGTTTTTTAACTTTATCATTCGTGTGTTGAAATTTTTGTATTTTTACTTTATTATTCGTGTCTGCAAATTCTTGTATTTAAATATTTGTATTTTTATTCGCGGATTTTTCGCACCCCCCTACTCTTCAAATCGATCACATTGGGGAAAAATAATGACCTTTTGATATTTCGAAGTGTCAAAAAATATTGAAGTAGCTCAAGTGCTATAAAATTAATTTTCTATTTCTTATTTAGTCCTTTAAAATCTAAAATCTCATACACTTCACTCGAAATGTAAAAAAAAGACCACTACTCGACGAGGGACTGTAAACGCACCCTTTCCTATAGCCTGGACGTCATTCACTCAATTTTTTGAATTTTATATTTAATATTCGTATATTCAAATTTTTATATTTTTAATTTATTATTCGTGTTTGCAAATTCTTGTATTTAAATATTTGTATTTTTATTCGCGGCATTTTCGCACCCTCTACTCTTCAAATCGACCGGATTGGAGAAAAACAATGACCTCTTGGTATTCCGAGGTGTCAAAAAATATTGAAGTAATTCAAGTACTATCAAATGCATTTTTTATTCATCATTTAGTCCTTTAAAATCAAAATCTTATACACTTCACTCGAAATGTAAAAAAAAGACCACTACTCGACGAGGGACTCTAAACGCACCTTTTCCTGTAGCATTGCCTGGACATCATTCTGTTTTCTCAAATGACGCGGCAGCCAGAAACACGCTTGTAACAGCCGAAGAAAGATCCAAGCTGCACCCGCGAGTGCCAAGTAGGAGAAAGCGGTGAACACCATGTTCACAAAATCCACTGATACCTGCTGATACTTCATGGTCTCAGTTGCGTTTTGTTCTGAAACATTATAAGTCGATTGATCAATAAAATGAATGAAAATGTGTGCTCGCAGAATGTGCAGCTTTGCATCGGTTAGAGCTACGTCGATTTTTCATCAATGCGACGCATATATAATAATAATGAAAATTATGATAAATAGAAATGGGAGACACGAGTATACGGCAAAAGGGAGCAGGCAAGGTGATCGATTGTGCGCCTCTTTCAGGTACGTGTAAACGACGGTGGAACGGTTCATGTAATGGTAACATTGACTTAAAGAGAATATCGTATTACTCACCATTCTCGGTTAGCGCGGTGTTAAATGTACAATTTCGCAGTTTAAATCGTTTGGCGATCGTTGCTCGATAATTATGCAAATGAAATTTGAGAATTAATCATACATAATAAGCATAAATTAAAATACGTAACTCTGAAATTGAGTTTTTGGGAACAAAATTATTGAATTATTTTTCTGGAAAATTGCTCGTGTATTAGAACGGCATCTCGAAATTAAGTCCGTGAGAATAACGGGTTCGTGGATTGATTGTATGATAATTAATTCAAATACTTTAAGTCGTAGATCAAATTGAGTACGTAGGCAACTAACTAAATCATATTCCAATTTTTGATTTA
Organism: Ophion slaviceki; assembly: GCA_944452715.1. Taxonomy (NCBI): domain Eukaryota; kingdom Metazoa; phylum Arthropoda; class Insecta; order Hymenoptera; family Ichneumonidae; genus Ophion; species Ophion slaviceki. Next base: position 15,283,372 of record OX101786.1, on the reverse strand, counting down.
TGGAAATGCGAATAGTACGCGGAAACTTAATCGTAAGATAAGCAAGTACTTTTGAACACAAATAAGTACCATTAAATACATTTTTTGCTTACTCATTTAACACAATTACGTGAGTATCATTAACTCTTCGTTGACACACCTATATTTGGCCACGATTTTGACACATGGGTAAATTTGACCCTCAAAGTACTTCATCCACCTGCCAGTAACACCCCTTCGGTAGGTTTATGTTGAAAAAAATCACGCATAGACTGCGACCATTTCTTAATATGTCTGCATAATTAAAATTTGGGAAATATCCAATTAAATCCTTTACAAAAATTGTTGAAAATGTTCAATTTTGGAAAAGTGAGCATTTTACTAAAAATCCATACGGGTCAAAATGATCCTGTGTGTCTACGTAGGGTTAAAAAGAAATTTGAATGAATTTAGAATTATAAAAGTTACTAGACGAACTTACATAGGGGAAAAAAATCAATTGTGCGACAATAAATACACCAAGTACTCCGAGTACTAGGACGAAAGAAAATTCAATACTTTTCATCCCATGAGGAGTGCCTAACTAAGAAATAAAAATAAATCGCCTAAGACAGTAAATAAATTAAATTCAGTCGGAATTATCTACATTTTCAACTTTAAAAAACAGTCCCGCAAAGTAACGATGTCAATACCTCATAAACACGAATAAATTCCAACTAAAAAATTTTCAAACGAACAAAGTACACAGTAATTTCGTCAATTGTTGTCACAACAAGTAAATATCGAATTAACTATCGCAGTTTACAGGCGCACTGGAGTTTTAACACATTACTAAAAATTTCAAAAAATCAATAGTGTAAAACTATTTACAACTTTCTAGCAAAAAAACCACAAACAATAGCTATTATGTATGAAACAAATTGAACTACGAAACGGTGACTTTACGAAAAATGTTATTAAAAAATTCAACAAATTCGATTGTGTCAAACTATTTATAACTCTCTAGCAAAAAAGACATCAAACAATAGCTATTACCTATAAAACAAACCGAACTACGAAAAGGCGACTTTACGAAAAATGTTACTAAAAAATCGACAAATTCGATTGTGTAAAACTATTTACAACTCTCTAGCAAAAAAGACAACAAATAGATATTACGTATAAAACAAATTGAACTACGAAACGGCGACTACAAAAAATGTTCATCAGCGTGCTCACTCACCTTATCCGTAGAATTCCGATATGTACATTTCTAGGGTTGCGTAGTTAGGTTTATTGACGGGCGAGTGTCGAAATATGAATGTCAACCGGCACGATGTCTTGGTAACAACGATGTGACAGACTTGACGGACAGAACCTGACTCTACTACTGACCCCTATACCATTAATCGATATATGGATATACGGCCACGTATATGATTGACTGGACAATCCATAACGAGCTTCTCCCCCTCGGTATTTCGATTTCAGACTTTTCCCTATGCGTGCACATCCGCGCGGTGTCGTAAAAAAAATTAATGCACTTAAGTACAAAATTTAAAAAAACACAAAATCTTTCGTTTATTTTTCAAATTTGCTCGTATTTTTACGCGAATCGATTTTTTTTAAGTTCACATTCAAATGAAATATCGCGCGGGCCGCCCAACGAGCTCACCATCGCTCAACGGACAACGAGGAATCGTCGATTTCGACGATATTTTCCCTGCTACGATTTCTTATACGTGCGAGGAAAAAGTGGGGCGTTAGCCGCCCGTGGACGTTCGGTGAATTAAATTATTCAATTGTATAAAGAATACCTCGAGACAGTAACGACACGACCGCGAATGAATTTGTGCGTATACCGCGGTCGAAATGACACGATCGGGAAAACACCTGCTGCTGACTCCGGTTCTCCGCCAACGAATGGAATAGTTTCGTCTAATAGCACCAATAAGTGAAAACGCGCGCTCGACCTTACTCCGAAAATCCTGTTTCATTTTCGTATACATTTTTCCGAAAGATAGAGTTTACGTGAAAGAGAGACGATTTTTTTATCTGGAATTTTGTTTTCGGCCTAGAGATGCAAAAAAATTAATCGATGTGTATGCTATGGGAAAAAATTCAAGCCACCGCAACTGGAGGATTGGTGGAATTATTTACCCTGAGCTTTACTCACATCGGTAGAGGTGACACACTTTGGTTGAGTATGAATGTCGTTGAAATTAATTGATTTTCGTTCAGATTTAATGAAAAGTTCGAAATTTAGGAAAACGTAGAACAGAAAAGTGCATTTTTGATGCAATTCAGGTATTAGTACCCCGAGACGTCTGCAAGTCTAAAAAAGTGTTCTCGACTTTCGAGTACTCTCCCCGACAGTTTGTTTGCGTCCATACGTGAAATATTTTTATTTGTGCACTTACCTTTTCTCCATTTATCAATATTTTAGAAAATGTATGAAACTTATATAATTTTACGTCAAACATATTTTTTATGCATAACATATTTTATATTTTAATAAAATAATTTAATTATTTGTTTTAAATATTTAAATTTTTTACAACTGTTTGTCTGTATAACATATTTTTTTAAAATAAATTTATATAATTTCAATATTTTATATTGTCGCTTGTCAGCCTTCAAATATTTTACACTATATATTTTTATTTGTACACTTACCTTTTCATTATTTACCAATACTTGAGATGATTTAGTAAACTTATATCATTTTATACTAAGCAGTTGTATGAAATATTTTACATTTTATACAACTGTTTGTCTATATAAAAAATGTATTATTTGAAACTATATTTACATAATTTAATTATTGGATATTATAGTTTGTCAGCCTCCCTTCAGTCTAGGGAAACATGTACTTCGCGATCTTCGATTGGAAAAATATTTTATATTTTAATAAAATTATTCACTTATTCGTATAAAATATTTTATATCTTATACAAATGTTCTCTGCATGAAATATTTGGTATTTTTTACAATATTTATATAATTAAAAAATTTTATATTATGGTTTGTCAGCCTCCCTTAAATTTCCGGAAAATGAAATTCTCTATTTTTGCTCGAAACCAGAATCCCCCCGATGAAATTACTTGCCAGCATTTTTCCGGTACTGCGTTGCACCGAATTTTTCGCTACCGCGATTTATTTTTTTCGCAGCATCGAACGCTGTAGAGAATAGCGTATATTTTTTCATTTTTCATTCGACAAAATTACACCTCAGTTACACACCTCTCAATTCCCCAATTGGAATTTAGAAAAGCTCAGTTCTGGAATTTATAAATGCTTAGGAAACTTGGAGAAAAACTCAGCATAGCGAATTTAAGTTCACTGAGGTGTAATTTTCTCAAATGAAAAATGAAAAAATACACGCTATTCTCTACAGCGTTCGATGCTGCGAAAAAAATTAATCGCGGTAGCGAAGAATTCGGTGCAACGCAGTACCGGAAAAATGCTGGCAAGTAATTCCATCGGGCGGATTCGGGTTTCGAGCGAGAATAGAGAATTACATTTTCCGCAGATTTAAGAGAGGCTGACAAAACATAATATAAAATATTTAAATTATATAAATATTGTAAAAGACATAAAATATTTTATACAGACAAACAGTTGTATAAACAAAATATTTCATGCAACTGCTTAGTATAAAATGATATAAGTTTACTAAATAATCTCAAGTATTGGTAAACAATGAAAAGCTAAGTGTACAAATAGAAATATTTAATGTAAAATATTGCTCGACTTGCTAGGTCAGAAGGGGTTCTGACCTATCAAGTCGAGCAACATTTTCTCTTTGCCATTCAGCATAATCGAATTACTCTTTGGTTGCTCATTTTTTAAAGTCTTCCAAAGTTGATGGCAATCTGGTAATGGCAAAAGAGACATTCACTCCAGTTGTTTTCCTCAGATATTGCCAACGAAGTAACTCCGAAATGACAACAAAAATCCACGATAATTGTTCGATTGGTTGATGTCCACAAGTAGCTCAAGGATAAAGCTCTACAAGGACAACTGCAAGCGCAACTTTTTTTCAAGTTTTACTTTAGTCATTCTGCTGCTCTTGAGTAGCAAAAAGCAATAGTTGCCTAGGCCGGTTGCCCGTTTTTCTAGGGCATTTCCCTAAGTGGAGCAGCGTGTTTTCCTTCAAACTTTCCTTTAAACGCTGCCTGTATAAAGTATACGAAACGCAAATAACAACGAAAGTGTCTCAGAACTGGAGAGGATTATCATTGGCGTGGCCAGAATTTTTTCTGAGAGGCTCAGGTTCTGGCCCAAACGTGGTTCCATTCACGTTCGTCTTTTTTCTAAATCAAATTCACATAATAGTCTATAATCACACTATACATGAAATATGAAGCTCTAATCACACGTTCGTGTTAACATCGATTTTAAACTCTTGCGATACCGTTGAAAATAATCAACTTATTTTTCATCATTCTTTAATCCAGTTACCAGTCTTTAAACTTTACCTTCAGTAGGTAGGGTATAGTGACCTTATTTTGACAGCTCACCAATTATTGACACTTCTCTCCGACCTATACAATGGTCCTCACAGTGCTAATAATTGAGCCCTTAAAGTGCCAATAATTGGGCACCTACTCAATTGAATCAGTCTTAGCTTTCTATTTTTTCTGCAAATTGGCCCAACATTTTTTAGTTGGAGTTTTTTTTAACAAAGCCATTATCTATGTTCAGCAGTGACATATGAAAGAATCGTTGCTGAAGCATTGTGCTTTTAAGGGGTCTTCTGACTTTAGACGCTAAAAAGGCTATTCTCATGCATTTTTTTGATAGGTTTATATAATAGATATCAAGGGGCCATACCAGTGTGACACTTTAAAAAAATCGATTTTTTGTGCCTTTTTCGACAGGTTATACTTTCAAGAATATCCTGTAAAAATTTCAAGGCCGTATCTCTATCATTTTATCTTCCAAAAATCGATAGTTAAATCTTTAAACGGGTTTTTCTCGAAATGAGACTTTTCAAATTTGCTGACATTGTAACTCAAAGAGCAATTATCCGATTGACTTGAAATTTGAACTGAGTACTCTTGAATATATTTACTCTACAATGACGTAGGATATTTTCGATTGGATGAAAATTGACGATTTGGCATTGAAAAAACGACCATTTTATAGGCAAGAAAACAGACTTTTTTCATAACTACGCCGTTTTGTTAGATTTTGATATTTTTCGAAAATCCTACATCATTGTATAGGAAATACCTTCCAGTTTAACGACATTTTTTCCTTTTTCGGTTTCAGCTACTAGAATCGGCCGGAATCATGTCAGCAGTGGAGGAACTTTTTTTTTTTGGCGCCTGCGAAGGCAGCGCATAAGTCGCTTTGATCTCAATATTTTTCTACAAAAAAATATGTAATTTAGGTAAAATATAGACAAAAATAGTCTTAATTCTCCGAAACATTTAATTGAGTACTTTTCTTCCAAAAAATTCCCGAAAATCACCCAAACTTTCAGCGTTCACACTGGTATAGCCCCTTAAGGGGTTACCCCCACTTGCGATTTTGAAAAAATCGATTTTTTTTATTGCATTTTTTTGAAGCGCAATTTGAAGTGCAGTTTTTTTTTGGTGCCCGGAATAGATGACTCTATGTAAGTTTACAAAAAAAAAATATTTTCTTCGTGTAAACTGAAATTGAAACTTTAAACGCGTTTTTCTCAAAATGGCATTTCTGAAGTCGGTGACCAAGATTACTCGAACACTAATGAACCGATCTTCTTGAAATTTTGCAGGCTTATTTAATACATAAAAATGTAGTCTTTAATCGTTCGATTTTTTTTTCGAAAAAAATGGCCGTTTTATAGCCAAAAAACGGCCGTTTTTTTCATTAAAATCGAACCATTAACGTTGACTGTCCGCCATTTTGTGAAAAATGAATATTTTTTAAAATCCTTCGATTAAAGACTAGTTTATACTTATATTTGACTAAATCCATCCGCATTTTTTTTTTCAGATGATCCACTTCGTCGCAATGTTGGTCACCGCAAACCGTGTATATAAAAACATTATTTCATTGACGGCCATTTGCCACTAAACAATGTAATATTTTTCAATAAAAAAATTACTGAAAGTTCTTCAAGATGTGTTCTTTAAGATGGTATATTGATCGATCAAAAAAGTTTTGTAGTTTTCTTTTAAAAAATTCATGAAAAAGGCCTTTTTTTGCGCTAAAAGTGGGGGTAACGGCTTAATATAAAAGTTCTTACACTTAATAAATACACTTTCCGAATTCATAAAAAAAATGTATTCATTTATTCAAGTCAGTATTTATAGACGAAAATGGTAGTTTAAAAAATGTCCGCAAAACTTGTAGGTCTGCGCTGTTGATGGAATCTCGGAAATGGATCATCCGCAACAAAAAAATCAAACGCTTTTAGATTCAGTATGTTAATGGCTATAGCGCATGTCATACGATTTTTGATATATGCATAAACAACAAAATGGCGAACATTTTTCGAAAAAACAAACGTGTTTTTTCACCGTTTTTGGTAAACAAAATAGTAAATATCAAAATTTAAAAAAGTCCTTGTTACGCTATAGCTATAGTTGTAAAGAATATGTGGTTAATATTTCATGAGGATCGGTTGAGTAGTTTCGCTGATTTTATCAACAAGCCGTCGAAAAACGTGTTTAAAGTTAGTTTGGGTTACATAAATACATTTAAAATTTTTTTATCCAATTCGATAGTGTATTTATTAAGTGTAACAGCTTTGATATCAATATCTATAATATAAACCTATTTAAAAAATCATGAAAATAGCCTTGTTTTAGCGTCTAAAGTAAGAAGACCCCTTAAACCACGTTTTTGTCCGCTTTATGGCAGACTATTGCTGCTTGGAAAAGTTTATATTAGGTTGTTAAGAAAGTCTTGCGACGCAAACGACGCCTTTTCTCAATAAAGACAACATTTTATTAAGATGGGATTAATTTATGACGTAGTTTCCCTCTACATCTATAACTCTTGTCCACCGCTCTGGTAAACTTGGAATGCCAGTCGTCCAGAAATCCTTAGGCCTTCAATTAAAAAATTCTTTAAGAGTATTTCAAAGATCCGTTGGATTATCAAATTGTTTATCACGTAAATCGTTTTTCAAAGCCTGCCATAAATGATAATCTGACGGGGCTAAGTCCTGTGAGTATGGTGGATGTGGTACTACTTCCCATTCTATTGAACAAAGCAACAATGAAAGGCAAATAGGAATGCGTGTCGCCTTGTTCGACTCGCTGAGATCGTGGGGTATCCAAGATGATATTACTTTTCTATATCCAAGCTCTTTCAAATTCTTGAGGATCGTGGGGTAACTACAGCTGAGTTCGTTTGCTAACTCTCGTTACGTCGCAAAAGGTTTCATTCGTAGAAGAGATCGCAATGCTTCGTCGTCAACGACAGTCTTCAGATGCTGTTGAGTGATGAACAACGTTACTGTTGAACACACTGCACATATTAGCAGCAGTAGATCTTGCAGAACGTCCTTGTAGAAATCCGTAATAGGCGATCATTCGAAGTGTTCTTTGATCCATATTTACTGATACTGTCTGATCGGAAGGAACGAGCGCATTATAAAGAGTGTCTCAAAATAACCTGACATTTTAATTTATTAATAGAACGTATTATTTGCTTGAAAAGAACGAATATTTTTATTTTAATATAAGGTACAAACATGGAGGTTATGTGTGGAACACAATATCCGATAAGTGGCATAAACGGCATGGACTTGGAAGACATATTCTTTCACCAAGGTGGCGCAACCTGTCACACTGCGGGTGAAACAATGCAGTTATTGCAAACGAAGTTTCATGTTCGTGTTTTCTCACGCCGCGGGGATGTGAATTGGCCGCAAGATCGTGCTATTTGACGTCATTGGACTCTGGCGTTTTCGGAAAAGGAAAGTTTATGCTAATGATGCACAGACCATTCCAGAGATCAAGGAGGCGATTGGACGCACCATTAATAAAATTAGTCCGCAATTATGCCAAAATATTATTGAAAATTTCGTCAAAAGCGTGAACGTTTGCAAACAGGGACGAGGCGGCCATTTATCGGATATTGTGTTCCACACATAACCTCCATGTTTGTACGTTATATTAAAATAAAAATATTTGTACTTTTCAAATAAATAATACGTTTTATTAATCAATTAAAATGCCACGTCATTTTGAGTCACCCTATACACCCTTTGACATGGAAGTTCCTAGCACGTACTAACAATTTCTACTTGTGAATGTTCTCGAACTGCTTTGCTAGGAAAAATATCTGAACGCGCACGTTAGTGTCGCAAGACTTACCAACCTAATATAAGTTAGGGCACTATTTCTTTTCCATGTGCTTCCTTAAATTTTGAGCATTTGAAATAGAGCAAATTTTGAAATTTTCCATAAAAAATTATTTCATAATTTCAAAATTTGCTCATTTGACATGCAAAGCATGTCTTTCATCACTATCGCTTCTAAGGCGGACGTATCAATTATTAAGATTTAAAAATAATTATTGATGAAATCCTCTTCGTTCTTCATATTCAATTTAGAAAATGCGTCAACTGCACGAGCTAATGGTAGATTCTCAAATCGGCGTTTTAGATTTACAATGATGTTGTCTATTACTTGGTAGTCTATGTTGATCTCCCAGTATTCTTCCGGTTGTGTGTCGGCCGGCAAATCTAATCTATTTCTTTAGCCACGATTAACTTAATTGTGAAGTTTGAATATCTATTTAATTTACGTAACGAAATAGCTACTTTTTATACAAGTTACGAAATTACGACCAAGAAAACAGTTCAAGTTTTATTAAGGAGTGAGATGCAGTCAGAATTTGTAGAAAATCGATTTTTTAAAAACATTTTCTTGAAGTATGTTTGGAAAATATTCCCTGAAAATTTCAAGTCAATCCGATGAATAGTTTCCGGGATATCGCACAATTAGTGAAGGGGCGTCGGGTCCCCATGGCAGGTAGCGGACGGCGGCTGCAAGCAAACGATCATACCCGGGAAGGCAGAATGCTTCGAAGACAACAACAAATTGATATTTTGGAAGCTTCCACATCGGCAGAAGCCCTATTATATGGGCCAGGAATTGATGATTCGATGGAAGTAATTTTTTAATTAGTATTTCTATACATAAATCGAGTGTAAAATTGGAAAACTCGTTCAGAAATTTTCAAAAAATTATTACTAACAAACTATGAACTTTAGCAACATTTCATAAAGAATACTTTCGTTTTTAAATTGCTGAAAATGTTAAAAAAAACAAAATTCATCCCGAAAACTTAAATTTTTCCAAAAATTGTTTTAACAATTGGCTACAAACAATTGAATGCTCGACTTTTCGGCAAAAATTGTGACATTCGGATTCAGCGGATAAAAATACGTAAAAAAAGTTTAGCTTCATCCATCGAGCTCAACATTTTACGAACATATAATACCGTATCCACATCGAAAAACTGTTAACGCGTTTTTCTCGAAACTATGTTTTTCAAGTCGGTGACCACTATAATTCAAAAACCACTCGATGGATTTTGATGAAATTTGGTGTGCTTATTGATAGTATTAAAAACTAGTCCTTAATCGAAGGGTTTTCATTTTTGTTGAAAATTTCTATTTTTTTAAAACAATAAACGAGCGATTTTTTGGTCGAAAATCGAAAGTTATCTGTCGAAAGCCGCCATTTTGTTAATTTTTGAAAAAAAAGCTTCGATTAAGGACTAGATTTATTATTAAACTAATGAGTTTTTTTATCGGTTTTTTTTTTATTTCAGATGATCCAGTAAAATTTTATGATGGTCACCGCAAAGCACTACATGCCGAAGGGGGTCCGACAAAGATGGCGATATTTTTATAAATATTCAATATTTTTCTTTGAAAATTTGTACACGTGAAGTTGAAATATAACATAAAAAGTCTGTGTAACCACTTTTGTAAAACGAACTTAATTACTATAAAAAAAAATTATTGAAAATGTTCGTTTTTTCACGCCTCTGACTGCATCTTACCCCTTAAGCCATTTCTTTATGCTTCCTTTGGTGAAACGAATCAAAGAAATCGGTTATTCGAATTTAATAATTTCGGATCGATTTTTTCCTGAGTGGGCACCGGGATTTTCAGGGCGCGTGCTCACCCGTGCCCCTCCTGGCTACGTCAATGAGGATTATGCAGCGGGTGTGCTTCTGCACAATATCGAAGAGAAACGTATTCCGGAAAAATAAAATGCACTATTTATTTGCATACATTTTTTGTTTTTTATAATAAATGTTATTTCAACCAAATGCATGTTTTTTTCCGAGACGGCTACTCGCATGATCGACGAAACGACGATGCTTGTTGATCGTGTCATTTACGATTGAATTCAGTAATATATTAATTTGTATATTATTATTATTATAGAATATAATAATAATATTCGTTATAAAACCCAAACACACACATAAATATGTGTGTGTGTGTGTGTTTTTCTTCTGAACTCGCCAATCGAAAAAATCCTAAAATCAAAGGAGGTACAACTATCAATTTGGGGCCAGAAAATCTCCAAAATTGAAAAGCAACTACGGTGATGCGCTTCGATATTGCTAGTATTGATCGTCGTTGCTATTATTCGTTCCCCAAGCTCTTCACCATTCGCGACACTTCGCATTTCGCCAAATTTCTTTCCAAGCAAGTCAAGTTTGATGTCTGGCAAGGTTGGTCTTTCGAACGAATCAGCTGTGATGTCGCAGACCTACGATTTATGATACGAGGCCGCCTCGCGACGAGACGATGTCGAGAGCGGGTACTTTGGCATGGAAGATAGGATTCTTGTGTCTATGAGGAGAATCGAAGACTCGAACGCCAATTTTTGAGCTTCGTGGAGAATAAAGGTGGTCCTGACGAAACTTTTATGGCTCGCGTGTATATGGTTGCAATCTACGTTTACATTTACGGCGAAACGCGACGAAGCTTTGACTTGACTCGTTCGAAAAACATATTCAAGACCGATTAGTTGCTAGTTTAGATTTATTCGGGTTTTCTCAGACAGAGAGACGTGGAAAGAAAGAGGAGAAACAGACGGAGGACCAGTGAAAAAAGTGTACGATTATTTTTTGTTGCATATTCTACGCGATTCGTTATTCACCGAGAAATCGATCTTTCCGAATATAAGGCAATACGAAAGTTATCTAATTGAGGGGGAAGATACCTTTGGGCGAGGGAAAAATTTGCTGATTTTCATGACTTTTTTTTTAAGGAAAGAGTTCATCACAATTATTGAGACTAAGAGTATGTTTCATTACTACTTTCGGCTGTAACGTGGTATTTTTTTTATTTATTAATATTCAAAAATGGCGGTGTTATGGCACGGTCTTCTAAACTGAATTTTCAAAACTGGCGTAACGTATAGCTGAAAAACTAATCGACTGATTCTGATGAAATTTGGTATAAATCTTTCTAACCTTATTGTCTCAAACATGACCCTAAATGTTTTTGAAAATAAAAAAAAAGTCTTTTTCATTGCAAACTGTAGCCATTTTTTTTTGGAAAATTAGTTTTTTTTTCAAAGCGTACCATTTCATTGATTTTCAACATTTTCCACTTTTTCTTGGTTCATATTCTGCGTATGAGTGTTAATGAAAGAAAAATCATCGTTGGTTTTTTTACGGATTAATCCCGCCGACGATACGTGTCACGCCGTCGGAGAACATCCGCAGCAACACATTTAGAAAAGACCGTGCCATACCTCCGCCATTTTAAAGATGGATTTTGAAAAATACCTTGTAACTGCCAAAAGTAGTAACAAAACATACCCCAAGTCTCAAAAATGAAGAAATCTTTGCTCTTAAGGCGAAGTAGAAGATGTACCACGTGACATATGAGTGCGAGAGAGATAGCGGAAATTTTCGAACAGATTCTTCAGAGATGAATAATATTTAGGGCAAAAGGAAATCATCAAGCTCTGCGTCGGGGAATTCTCCAGAGCCTAATGCTTCGTTTTTCCTAAAAATGAAACCATCTATGCGAAAATTGGGTTGGAAAATTTGTGAGGTTATGTTGATCTTGTGCATGCCCTTAAACAAAAATCATGATAATCAGCCATTTTTTCCGCGCCTCAAGATATCCCCCCCCCCCCTTAAAAAAGAAATTGTACAGTGTGTCATACAGCGACAAATGAAAAAATGCAGGCCCCTAAACGGGACTATGTCTGATAGTCGTACCTCCTCAATTTACCAATCGCCAATATAAATATCGTCGTCTCTAACGAGCGACACGACCGAACGACTCGAACTCCCGCTAAAAACCTCTACGAGAAAAAAAAAATGCGCACACGTGTAAGCAGGATAGTCGGAAATTCTATTTCAACGCTCGCGAATTGCCGGACTATGACTACAATGAGTTAAAAGTAAAAAAAGCACGCTAATTATAATCGAATTATATTTTCAAAAAATATTCTACAGCGCAAAACAAGTGAAACAAAGTTAGCGTTGCGATCTTTTTTTTTTTGGGTGTGTAGATCGGGATGAGTGACATGGTTCAAATGAAAATACTGTCGGAATGATCACAAATCATAATTATTCAATCGGTTATAATAATCAAACAAAACCGAGCCCAGTACAAAAGTACCGAACATCATTCTACAAGAAAAAGAAGTGATCGTTCCAATTTTACGACGATGCTTCGTATTCACAATTCTTTTGTCGAAGTTTCTATTTCGAGTGAGCCCTGGCTCGACGACTCGCAACGTAGATCCGCCCAATCGCGGCTGGCTTTACAGAGCTTGAGATAAATTATCGGAAAGTTTCGAGAATACATGGAAAAACCGTGTGCCCAGGGTACGAAAGATGTTCCAAGGGTGTTGTTTCGGGTGTACACTCGTGTCAAAACAGTAAAGACGTTTCGGTAACCGACGAAAAAGTGTTGCCAAGCGTACTTGATAGTTGGATGTTTCAATCGAGAAAACCGCACTTGATGATCAAGTCTCAATCGTACATCGCTAGCTCTGTGCGCAAATAAAGAAATGTCGACACGCCGAAACTGAGCAGAGGTCGCTTTTTGGAAAATGTCCGACTTGGCGGAAAATGTTCAAAGTTGTCAAGCTCGTGAAAAACCTACCGAGTCTTCAAAATGGAAATCTCGTTAGAGCCAACCGTAGGAACGAAACATTCGCAAAGTTCAAGGGGGCCCCCCCAGGTGGGCCCCGTTGAACCAACCAACTTTTCCCTTTCGCTCGTACGGTTTCGGCATCTTTGTCTCGGAATATACCCGGTGGAAAGTGAAAATGAGAAGACACTTTGCCTGTTGGGCATTTCGAGGTTTTAATTTAAAACGAAGACGTTTGATACATTTGTGGTGGGGACATGGGTGGCGGGGTTCGGTGGTTAGAGATAGAGATAGGGAGGGAGAGACAGAGCGGCTGAGAGATAGAGCGGCTGAGAGAGAGAGAGAGAGAGAGAGAGAGAGAGAGAGAGAGAGAGAGAGAGAGAGAGAGAGAGAGAGAAATAGAGTGGTGGGCGAAAGAAAGGAATGCTTACGTCGTGGATCTCACGTAAAATAAGAGATACGGTGTAGCCGAATTTCTAGGGTTCGGCGCTAATTTGTCCTGAAGTTCGCGCTCGGGTATTGCCCTTACAGCCTCGTCGTCGCACTCGAGCCACGTACCCGAGTGTTTGCCACGTATTATACCGCAACACTCCATGCTACGGCAACCGACCCTCATCAGTTGTTGTTCCTTGCTCTCGCTGATGTTCGGCTTGCTGCGAAAGAGCTTCCGTAGACTCGACGACTTGTCGGACGTTTGATTGTTCGTATTGCTGCTGCTGCCACCTCCTTGGGCAAAGTTTTGACGTCTGCAGTCCCGATCGCAGCGATAGTACTCGCTGAACATCGACTCGTCCGGGACTTTGGTGTACGCGATGTAGTGGCCCGCTGTCATTGTCGCACCCTGGTGCATTATTACGGAATATAGCTTGTAAACGTGACGGGATTCGGCGCTTCTGACGGTACCACCGCGCTGCGAGTGATCGATCGTGCACTCTTCGCAGAAACACTGGAGTGTCAGTGGCGAGGGCATGTGATTGTTGATCTTTTCCATTGACCTGAGAAGCCGGATTTGGTAAAGGCGTGAGTTCATTGGTGCGATTTAATCGCGGCTAGAAAAAGTCGAGGGTCGCTCGGATCGCGAATAGAATAGTTATTTTGGTGGGTGAAGTTTGCGAATTGAGGGTAGCGTCGAATTGAGGGGAGGTTCCTGAGTAAACGGCGAGAAAAACAGGTAAACTTCGGGAATTTTTATCCCAAAAACTAATGTTTCGATTGGATCCGGGTTTTTTTTTATTGGAAAATATGTATATTGAGGTATGTTTAGAAAATTTTGAAAATAAAATCGTTGACTGGAAGCGATTCAAACGCGATTATCTCGAAACATAGTTTTCAAAGTCGGTGCCGGATGTATCTCGAAAACGGCTTGTCCGATTTTGTCCAAATTTGGATGCAATATTTTTCGATAGTTTTTCTCGTTCGCCACGTGGGATTTTTTTGAAATTTTAATTTTTGACGGAATTGCGACCGTTTTAATTTAACATTCGTTTTTCGTTCGCAATTTCCGACGATTTTGGATTGCATACACATTGCATAAAAAAGCAATGGTTCAAGCAAACGAAAAACCCCTAGGTGGCGAACGAGAAAAACTATCGAAGAATATTGTATCCAAATTTGGACAAAATTGGACAAGCCGTTTTCGAGATACATCTGGCACCGACTTTGAAAAGTATGTTTCAAGATAATCGCGTTTGAATCGCTTCCAGACAACGAATTTATTTTAAACAATTCCTAAACTTACCTCAATGTACATATTTTCCAATAGAAAAACCCCGGATCCAATCGAAACATTAGTTTTTGAGATAAAAATTCCCGAAGTTTGCCTGTTTTTCTCGCCGTTTGCTCAGGTACCTCCCCCTTAATTGGAAAATAAAGACTTGTGCTTCATATTTTTGTACATTTTAACGCAATCGTCTGGTTTAGAGGGTTAAAAAAATCGTTTTTTTTTTCTTTCCTTCGAACGACGGTATAACTATTGGAGAATATATTCCTAAAGGTTTAGAAACAAACGCGAAGTATTTTCGAAGATACAGATCCGAGAACAGGTCAGCGTTAAGCAGGTGTGCGAACTACTCTATGGACCAGGGATAGCTGATTAACACTAGATTCCTGTAAGTTGCCAATCATTAATATTTCTCCGACCGAGAACTTTAAAGCGCGTTTTCTCGAAATCTCGTTTTTGTGATCTTTCAAAATCGGCGAGCGTGATAGCAAAAACGACTATTTAACCTATCGACCCAAGCCAAAGTTCATTCTTTAGAGTATTGAAAACTAACCTAAATGAACTAAAAACATTGATAAAAAAAGTCATTTTATACCAATTTTATTGCACGATTAAAGAAAAAAAATGGTAGAAATCGTCACTTTTTTGTTCAAACTCGAAAATTCATATTATTTCACGGTTTTTTCTGGGTTTTTTTTTAGTTTATCGACAATAAAAATATATGTCGATTAAAAATAATTTTGGTTTTTCCGTTTCCGACAAGAATTATGGACACCATGTGTCCCGCCAATTCGAGACCTTAGCGGCGAGGCGCTTCAATGGTCAGCTAATTACTCCACTATTTTGCGACAATTTGACGATAACATTTTTTTTACTTTTTAAATGTACGTTACTCTAAATTTTAAAAACTTCCGTTGTTTCTCTCCCTATAAAGAAAGTCGCCGAAAATCACTTTTTTCAGGCCTCTAAACCAGACAACTGCCTTGAGGTATTCCTTTCACGAACCCGAATATTCAAAAATTCACTAATTTTCGTCTGCAACCAAGTAAAAGTACATCCCAGTACACTGGTAAAATTTCAAGCCGAGTTACCGAACTTTTAACGAAAAATTACAACTTCAAAAATTGTCACATTTATACGGCACTTCATGGAGATTACACGCTGGCCCCATTTCTATCTAATAACGTACGCAATAAATAACTCTAGATGCTTGATATAAACTGCTCAAGGCGTGTAAAAAATTCTGAAGATTCCGTAACGACAATAAAAACGGACGGTCGCCGGATGTTTAACGGGCTATCTACCTAGGTGGATCAACAAATTACAATTGCCAACATTTTTTTCTATTCGATTCATTTTTTAGCTATATTCCCTGAAAATTTCCATGAAATATACACAAAAATGAATGACCTACAGCTTCGAACGCTGGGCGAGCGGTAGCAGCACCATACATCAAACTTTGAACACGTTTTTCTCGAAACACTGTTTTCAAATGTACAGGGGATAGGATGAGAAACATTTAAAGTTCGTTGATGATCCCACTTGTCTTAAATTGACCTTCATTTTTTAATAGTTAGGCAATAATTACGACTTTTTTTTTCATAGTTTTTGTATGCTCGAGTTTCAATTCGTCGCCACGTTGTTAAAAAAAATATATTTTAAAAATCAACAATCATCAACGACTCGTATTTATTGTGAACTTGAATAATCCGTTTGGTTTTTAAATTTCAGATGGACCGTTTAAGCTGGAGCGTCCACCTCCAAACGACGCGAAAAAAATTCCACCATCGGTCGGCGGCCATGTTTTTGTTGTTTTTCTGTATTTCTTTAAAAGGCTTTCAATATACCTTTGTGTTAAAAAAATGCGGTTCTTTTTTACCAATAGTTTCTCAAAAAAAAAACGGAATTCGTCCATTTTTTTTCGGGCCTCTAGGTAGATGTAGCCCCTTAAAGGCAATATTAATGATAAAACATAAAAATGTGACTAGCAGAAGAATTTTTATAGCCGCGTCTTCAGAGAAAATGTAAAAATGTCTAAATCTACTAAGTTTGCACGATTTTTTAAATTCCAGTTGGGTATAATTATTGATTGTGATTTATTTTTATTTCGCGCGACTGTAATTTATCTACGATTCTCAAGGGCCCTGCTTATGCCCCCACAGAATACGACCCCGCGCGAAAGGAATACCTTAAGAGTGGATTTCAAGAACGAAAAAAATCGAAAACAAGGGCAGGGCGTAGGTGACGATGTGTCGAGGCGCAATTATAAATGCGTCTGCAAGCGGCCTACTTTTGAATCAACGTATAGAGGAATTCGTGTCGTTTATTACCCGGCAGCCGAATAAAATCTCTTCAATTGGAGCACGAGAAGTCGTGGCAACGACGGAAAACAGACTTCGCGACGTGCTTCGTTGTATCTGAGACAGCTAGCGCACCAATATTTGTCTCTGCCGCACAGTAGCTCGCTGGTTACAACTGCGCGTCTGTAAACCTCGCTGTCCATCGTTTTGCCATCGTCGTCTGAAAGTTATAATTTCTTTTCTCAGCTCTTTTTCCAAACTTCCGCGCAAACCGAGTATTGTTTTTATATACGAATTACTTTTTGACTCTAGGCTATTGGCTTTTGTTATATGATGTTGAAGTTTGCATCTTTGGACGGCAACGAAAATTCATCTTTACTTTTCATTTCTTCATTTTATCACTATCCGAACCCTTTTTTTCCAAGTTTGGGTATAGGAACCCTAATGAAGATCGTAAAAATGAGTTCATGATTTTTGTAGCTTAAATGTACCAGCGAAACAATTGGGCAAGACGAAAAAAAAAATATTTTCGTTCCATTCCAACGATGCAAACTTCAATACTATTTTGTTATCCGCGCATACGGAACGTAAATGTAACGGTCGGAGTGTAGCAATGACCAATAATATTTCGCTACCACTCGACGCGGGAGGCAGCGTACCTTTTTCGTTCGATCTTCCGGTCTCGATTGGCACGCATATGTCGCAAAATGTTTCCTTACGCTCGGTCACGTGCTCGCACTCGAGGCACGTCGTTCTCAACAAGCTGACGCCCTCGAAGTCCTCGGAAATGAAACACTTTTTGCTCTCCGGACGATGTGAAAATAGTTCCCCGTTGCTCCCCGTTAAATCGGCGTGACCGTTCTCGAAGGGTCTGGAAGGTACCGCGACTCCGTTTACGTTCGTTTGTATTAATGACGTTGTACTTCCTCGGTTGGTTATTTTTTTCTTCTTCCAAGACTTTCGTAGGGCCCTCTTACCGGAACCACCGACATCGGTTTGCAAATCGGTCATACGGTCAGCGTTAATAAAGTCCGCTATTCCACCGTTACTCTGACCAAATTGACTCTCCCTGTGCCTCACTAGCAATTGAAACGTTTCCCTAATATTGTCCAAAAGACATACCAACAGCTCGTGAGCGTCCTGTTGCTGATTTCCTTCGAATATTGGATTGACTTCCCTGCAATCCACCA
This sequence comes from Ophion slaviceki, assembly GCA_944452715.1. Taxonomy (NCBI): domain Eukaryota; kingdom Metazoa; phylum Arthropoda; class Insecta; order Hymenoptera; family Ichneumonidae; genus Ophion; species Ophion slaviceki. The sequence goes on along the minus strand of OX101786.1, from coordinate 15,265,111 downwards.
ATTCAACGAACCGTCGTTAATTAATGCACTTTATAATGACAAGGTACCGGTATTTCGTACAATCCTGTGAACGACTCAGGGATAGATGCTTTATCTTAAGGGGTTAGGCTACTGTGAAAATGGTTGAGGCAACTTAAATTGAAAAGGAAGGTCCAACATACGGTGCGGATATCGCAGATTGAAGGTAAACTTATAATTACAACGATAGAATTCCTGGGCAAACTTTTAACGCGTTTTTCTCGACACTATTAGTTATTAACAATGATGGTCATTTTTCCTAAAAAAAGTTTGCAACAAAATGCTAATTTTTTTCTGCGATTATCGAAACACGATAACAAAAAAAAAGTCGGTCAAGTCCTAGTCAATATTATATATTTTAAGAAAAAAACTCGTTTTTTGTTTCAGATCAACCGGGGGGCCAAAATGAAGTACGACGTTGAGCCCTTCACGCGATTGTTAATAACCTCTTTGATTATTAATATTTTTAGATCACATTTGGTGCACAACTTTGTTAGCGTACATACAAATAAATGTCCAAACGACTTTTCAATTATCTAACTTATTCCTTAAAAGTTAACTTTTCTGAATAACCCTGATTTTCGGGTCGTCACAGTATCCTAACTCCTTAAGGAAGTCCGAGCGTTTGATCGGTGAATATTCGAGGATAATGATTTTTTTCAGACGTAGAAACGTTGGACCAAATTTCAACTTTGAAGTTTCAACAAGTTCCGGTATATCGTTAAATTCTCTCGCTCGCACATTGAATTTTTTCGTCGACAATGAGATTCGATAAATATTCGGAAGTGACACTCCTGTCAGAATCGAGCTGATTTTTTTTGTGTCGTTTCTTACAGTTAAAAAACATCATATTTAATATTATTATTGCAACGCATCAACAAAAACAATGTCAATAAATATTTTTTTAAAGATTTTTTAAAGATCACGTCTGCCGAATTTTGGGATATTACCACGAGCATCGCGCCATATTCTTTCAATATTTTGTGTATATGCTCCCGAATCTGGATCGACCCAAACAAACAAACCCAAAAACATTATGCGCCATTAAAATATAACTTAATATAAGGTTTTATAACCATAAAGAATTGATTAAAAAATGTACAGCCTCTTTTTAGCGGGAGTGACACTTCCAAATATATGCCGTTAAACTTATACTCAACGCATCTACGTCTGGAAAACATTATCATGGTTGCTACACATTATTGACTCAGAAATTCCGCGACTTTTCCAGGCTCTCCAGACAGGTTTTGCAAATATCCCAAGGAGATTGAGAACAAATAAAGAACATAATTTTTTTCAAGATAAAATATATAAAAATTTTAAACATAAAAATAAAAAACTTTAACCACTAAGATTCGAAAAATTATTTAAACGACTTAAAGTAAAAAAAAAATATATTAAAAGTAAATATATATTTAAAAAACCTGTTCTTTATTGTAAACAGACATTCTATGTCGTTGCCAATAAATAAAGAATAAAAATAAACACTTATCAATTTACTGTGGGGATGAGTAGTGAAATATGGTGGGTAATGTAATAAGAGAGAAGACCATGTACAGTGGAATCTACAATAAAAAAAAAATATTTGCAAAATATAAACACTTATCTACAAATATAGTTGTGTGGTTGCGTATCGACAAACCGAATGTAAATGTATAGAGCTTTCGAGTAAATCAGTTTTTGAAATTTTCAATGTTTGGCAGTGACATACATTTTTTTGTATATAATGAAGAATAATATAAATGTTTTATTTATATAATATTCAGAACAATATAAATATTATATTTATATAATTTTAAGAATAATATAACTATAAAAAACATACAAAAATATTTATTTTTATACTTTTTTTTCAAGTCGGTTTCATTTTCCGTAATTCTTGCGAAAAGTGGATTTTGGAAAAATGCCTCACTTTTCCTCTAATTATTCCCGAAGGAAAGAAATTCCCTGAGTATTCCCAGTTTTCTGTTTTCCATATGCGTAATAGCCATGATTACCCTACAACATTCATCGGTAAAACGTACCGCCCTCCTTAAGGGTGTGTTAAAATGTCTAGCTTGTTATTATCGGCCGAGGTACCGCATTCACCGATACGCATATCGACACTCAATGACAGGAAAAAACAATTCTTTCATTTTTCCAATGTTAAAGTTTAAATGGGTCGTTTGTGCTCGCCTCAAGCCCACCGGTATCTTATTTCGATATACATTCCACGTTGAAGAGAATGAGTCAGCCTCGCAGTTGCATTTGCTACGCGTATTCTCACCTTAGAGCCTGTAAAAACGCATCGGGTTGATAAGGCTCACTACTCTCGCGAGTTTCCGAAACTCTTAGGGCCATAAACAGATCGTGAAGTTTCTCCGTTGCGACTTGTATACGCGGCTTATTGAGCTCACCGACACCGGCCAGGGCCAACAGATCTTTGTTGCTGTAACTTCGGCTTCCACTCGCCGTTAACGAAACACCGGTTCTCCCGAGTGACGAAGACTTCACCTGCATTATTGTATTCGTTGACGCGAAAATATAAGGATTTTTCGAGATTAATATCTATTTTTTTTGCAGCCGGTTTTCGTCTCGCAAAGTGCATATGTCTCGTGGCTGGGCCTCGTCTTCTCACCTTGGTTTGCAGTTGTTTTTCATTCAGATTGGAGAGATCGGTTGCCAGATGATGCAAATTGTGCAAGAAAGACGGTGCGAAGCGAAGCGTATAAATAACGCTGTTAAGGAAGCAAGTATTGCCGAGATTGCACAGTGTTGCTATTCTCAATCCGTCGGAGCCAGCTCCAATGTAATCGTAACCGGGATCCTGATGATGGCCTAGCTGACTTCGATATCCATTCAACATCCTGCTCGAGCCTTTTCAAATACAGCAGGAAAAAAAAACATTAGCATGCGCATTCTTCAGCTTTCTTTGACATTTTCAATTTTCCCCACAACGAAAATCGGACGGACGTTTTGTTTTTTCAACTGCGTTGACTCAGAAATGTTATGATTATTCGCAATATGAACGGGGGAGACGAATTTGTTTGGGTGTGTTTAGCTTCACTCACATGTGTTCGATATGAGCTTGGTGACATTTTTTAAATTTCCTCTCTGCAAGCTTAGTGATATTTTGAAATATGTTCGTTATCGCCTTGGGGACTTTTTTAAGGGGTTAGACCACTCTAGAATTTTAGAAAAATCGATTTTTTTTCAATGGTCCCCTAGGACCTCAAAAATTATGCCCCAAAAGATTATGGCCGGGAAAAATCTCTAAGTACTCGGTTTTCGGATTTTAGTACAAGGCCGCCTGGTCCGCAGCTGACTACTCAAAACTTCAAACGCGTTTATTTCAAAACTGCATTTTTTAAGTTGGCTGGAAACATAACTCAGACAATTTTCAACCGATTCACTTGAAATGTTGAATATATCTTGAAAAATACATTGGCTATGAAAGTACGTAGGCTTATTTTAATATTGCATAGTTAATTTGTTATTAACAATTATCTGACGATTTTTTAGGCCAATTTTTCACTGTCCGCTTTAGAAGTGCGCCATTTGGCCAAATATCAATATATCGACAAAATCCTACGTACTTTAATAGCAGTTATTATATGTAATCGAAAAAAATTCTTTGGCTCATTATAATTAAACAATTACAGGAGCTGTTTGTCCAGCCGTGGACGCTGGAAAAACGGAGACGTCATCGCAAAAACGCTGCGCAGCCGCCATTTTGAAAATAATCGCTTAAAAAAAATGATTGTATACAATCACTGATATGTATGATAAACATCCTTTTTCGTAAGTCGATTTTTTTTGTCGATTTATTTTGTACGTTTTCTGAAAAAAAAAAAAAAAAAAAATCCCCAAAAAGCCAATTTTTTCGGCCTCTAGAGTGGCCTAAAGCCTCAATAGCTCTGATACGTAGGCTGAAAAGATACGATGAAATGTGTAAGAATTCTTTTTCTTGTCTACTTGGTGAGCCAGCTTTTTAATGGCTACGATTTTTTCAGATATTTGGGTGGGAAATGTCTACGCCTCATTATGGAGGTATCCAATTAGCATGGTGGAAAAGTGTGCTTTATTTTTTATTCATCGCCGTTCTTTCCGTTATTAGAATCGATAGTTATAGATCGAGGCCAAAGGGGCACGGGACATTATCTCGTCATGTACAGATATAAAATTTAGAAGGCACGTAGCTGGTTAATGGATCCAGCAGCTTATTGCCGAAGCACGCATTCGTGAATGATCGTCCGGCGCATACTTCTGTACAACTTGCAGCTATCTCGAATCCGATCAATATTAGAATGAATAATAGAATCATCATTTTTACCGGAATATCAATCGTGCTTCAGAAACACACGTTTACTCAATACCACGAGAATATTGAGAATATTCGGGCAGAAAGAAATTATTGATAAGAATCGGCCTCGGGATGCATAAACAGAGCTTACTTATCAAATCGAACAGTAAAGTTCCTACATACTTGTATTTGCCGTATCGCTATTCTGCCAAGATGTGTTAATTAGAAATTCATTAAAAAATTTTCCACAACCTTTCGATATTCTCGTCCTGCACCGTAAATGGAAATTGCAATCAATCTTATACCTGATAAGCGAGATAGCTCATGACATTGAAGCTTGTATCGTTGGAATGCAACGAAAATTAATTATTTTTTAAATACTCCAATTCTTTTCGGCCGATTTAGGCTGCGAAAATCGTTCAAACGTTTCTACGTATCCTTGTGAAAAATGTACGACCTTAATTTGGAAAAAGGGCTTTGAATAATAATAGCAAGAGATAAAAAAATTGAACAAAAAATATCGTTGCATTCCAACGATGCAAACTTCAATGTCGCTATAGCTGTCAGGAAACCTTTTAAGGAAATAGACAGTGTACTTTGAACGCCTCAATCTACGAT
>OX101786.1:14499916-14659993 GCA_944452715.1 Ophion slaviceki | reverse complement strand
CTGAGCAGTAGATTGATGGTGCGATGGAATTCTTTAGATGAGACCAAATTTTTTTTTCGGGAAATTGCCATTTTTTCTCAGAGTTCTGGTTGCCCCCGCAAGAGTTCTGTCAAATATCTCTACAACCTTTTCCCTCGTTAGACACATATTTTCAACGGAACACTCGAGATAAACTTTGTGAAGTTGCCCCACCCCCTAACGAAAGATAAAAAATCGTTAGTAACACGACCTAAAGTATCAATAAAACGTACATAGAGGTCCAGAACTAAGTGAGAGGCAACCAGAACGGATTTTTTTTCCGTCGACTGAGCAGGTAGATCGATCGCGCGATGGAATGCTTTAGATGAGACCAATTTTTTTCAGCGGAAAATTGATTTTTTTTTTCAGAGTTCTGGTTGACCCCGCAAGAGTTCTGTCAAATATATTTACAAGTTTTCCTCGTCAGACAAATATTTTCAACGGAACGCTCGAGATAATTTTGTGAAGTTTCCGCCCCCCGCCCCACCTAACGAAAGAAAAAAATCGATAGGAAAAACTGAACTATCAATAAAAAGTACATAGAGCTCCAGAACTATGTGAGAGGTAACCAGAACGGATTTTTTTTTGCGTCGACTGAGCACTAGATCGATGGCACGATGGCTTTAGATGAGACCAAACTTTTTTTTCAGAAAATTTGAATTTTTTCTCAGAGTTCGGTTGCCGCCGCAAGAGTTCTGTCAAATATCTCTACAACTTTTCCTCGTCAGACAAATATTTTCAACGAACACTCGAGGTAATTTTGTGAAGTTTGCCACCCCCCCTAACGAAAGAAAAAAATCGTTAGCAAGAACTGAACTATCAATAAAAAGTACATAGAACTCCAGACTATGTGAGAGACAACCAGAACGGATTTTTTTTTTCTTTCGACTCTGAGCAGTAGATTGAACGCTTGATTGAATGCTTTAGATGAGACCAAACTTTTTTTTCGGAAAATTGAATTTTTTTTTCAGAGTTCTGGTTGCCCCCGCAAGAGTTCTGTTCAAATATCTCTACAACTTTTCCTCGTCAGACTAAAATTTTCAACGGAACACTCGAGGTAATTTTGTGAAGTTGCCCCACCCCCCTAACGAAAGAAAAAATCGGTTAGTCACAACTGAACTATCAATAAAACGTACATAGAACTCCAGAACTATGTGAGAGGCAACCAGAACGGATTTTTTTCCGTCGACTGAGCAGTAGATTGATGGTGCGATGGAATGCTTTAGATGAGACCAAATTTTTTTTTTCGGGAAATTGCATTTTTTTCTCAGAGTTCTGGTTGCCCCCGCAAGAGTTTCTGTCAAATATCTCTACAACTTTTCCTCGTTAGACACATATTTTCAACGGAACACTCGAGATAATTTTGTGAAGTTGCCCCCGGCCCCCTAACGAAAGAAAAAAATCGGTTAGTACCAACTGAAATTTCAATGAAAAGTACATGAACTCTAAAACTATGTGAGAGGCAACCAGAACGGATTTTTTTTTCCATCGAGCTGAGCAGTAGATTGATGGCGCGATGGAATGCTTTAGATGAGACCAAATTTTGTTTTCGGAAAATTGAATTTTTTCTCAGAGTTCTGATTGCCCCCGCATGAGTTCAGTCAAATATCTCTACAACTTATCCTCGTCAGATAAATATTCTGAACGGAACACTCGAGATAATTTTGTGAAGTTGCCCCAAGCCCTAACGAAAGATAAAAAATCGTTAGTAACAACTAAAGTATCAATAAAACGTACAAGAGCTCCAGAACTAAGTGAGAGGCAACCAGGACGGATTTTTTTCCGTCGACTGAGCAGTAGATCGATCGGCGCGATGGAATGCTTTAGATGAGACCAATTTTTTCAGCGGAAAATTGATTTCTTTTCTCAGAGTTCTGGTTGACCCCGCAAGAGTTCTGTAAAATATATTTACAAGTTTTCCTCGTCAGACAAATATTTTCAACGGAACGCTCGAGATAATTTTGTGAAGTTGCCCCCCCCCCACCTAACGAAAGAAAAATATCGTTAGGACAACTGAACTATCAATAATAAGTACATAGAGCTCCAGAACTATGTGAGAGGTAACCAGAACGAATTTTTTTGCGTCGACTGAGCACTAGATCGATGGTACGATGTCTTTAGATGAGACCAAACTTTTTTTTTCAGAAAATGAATTTTTTCTCATAGTTCCGGTTGCCGCCGCAAGAGTTCTGTCAAATATCTCTACAACTTTTCCTCGTCAGACAAATATTTTCAACGTAACACTCGAGGTAATTTTTTGAAGTTGCCCCCCCCCCCTAACGAAAGAAAAATAATCGTTAGCAAGAACTGAACTATCAATAAAAAGTACATAGGACTCCAGACTCTGTGAGAGGCAACCAAAACGGATTTCTTTTCTGTCGACTGAGCAGTAGATCGAAGGCGCGATGGAATGCTTTGGATGAGACCAACTTTTTTTTCTTCGGAAAATTAAATGTTTTCATAGAGTTCTGGTTGCATTCGTAAGAGTTCTGTCAAATATCTTTAGAACTTTTCCTCGTCAGACAAGTATTTTCAACGGAACACTCGAGATAATTTTGTGAAGATGCCCCCACCCCCCTCCAACGAAAGAACAAAATCGTGAGGTAACAACTGACCAATCAATAAAAAGTACATAGAACTCCAGAATTATGTGAGAGGCAACCAGAAAGGATTTTTATGCGTAAGGCTGAGCAGTAGATCGATGGCGCGATGGAATGCTTTAGATGGGACCAAATTTTTTTTTCGGAAAATTTAGTTTTTTCTCAGAATTCTGGTGGCGCCGCAAGGATTCTGTCGAATATCTTTATAACTTTTCCGCGTCAGACACAATATTTTCATCGGAACACTCGAGATAATTTTCTACAGTTGCCCCCCCCCCTAACGAAAGAAAAAAACCGTTAGTACCATTTGAAATTTCAATAAAAAGTACCTGGAAATCCAAAACTATGTGAGAGACAACCAGAAACGGATTTTTTTTTCTTTCGACTGAGCAGTAGATTTGAACGCTCGATTGAATGCTTTAGATGAGACCAAACTTTTTTTTCGGAAAATTGAATTTTTTCTCAGAGTTCTGGTTGCCCCCGCAAGAGTTCTGTCAAATATCTCTACAACTTTTCCTCGTCAGACTAAAATTTGTCAACGGAACACTCGAGATAATTTTGTGAAGTGGCCCCCCCTGCCCTTACGAAAGAAAAAAATCGTTTAGTCACAAACTGAACTATCAATAAAACGTACATAAAACTCCAGAACTATGTGAGAGGCAACCAGAACGGATTTTTTTCCGTCGACTGAGCAGTAGATTGATGGTGCGATGGAATGCTTTAGATGAGACCAAACTTTTTTTTTTTCGGAAAATTGAATTTTTCTCAGATTTCTGGTTGCCCCCCGCAAGAGTTCTGTCAAAAATCTCTACAACTTTTCCGCGTCAGACAAATATTTTCAACGGAACACTCGAGGTAATTTTGTAACGTTGCCCCCCCCCGCCCCTAACGAAAGAAAAAATCGTTAGTAACAACTGAACTATCAATAAAAAGTACATAGAACTCCAGAACTATGTGAGAGGCAACCAGAACGGATTTTTTTCAGTCGACTGAGCAGTAGATTGATGGCACGATGGCTTTAGATGAGGCCAAACTTTTTTTTCAGAAAATTGAATTTTTTCTCAGAGTTCCGGTTGCCGCCGCAAGAGTTCTGTCAAATATCTCTACAACTTTTCCTCGTCAGACAAATATTTTCAACGGAACACTCGAGGTAATTTTGTGAAGTTGCCCCCCCCCTAACGAAAGAAAAAAATCGTTAGCAAGAACTGAACTATCAATAAAAAGTACATAGAACCCCAGACTATGTGAGAGGCAACCAAAACGGATTTCTTTTCTGTCGACTGAGCAGTAGATCGAAGGCGCGATGGAATGCTTTGGATGAGACCAACTTTTTTTTCTTCGGAAAATTAAATGTTTTCATAGAGTTCTGGTTGCATTCGTAAGAGTTCTGTCAAATATCTTTAGACCTTTTCCTCGTCAGACAAGTATTTTCTACGGAAGACTCGAGATAATTTTGTGAAGATGCCCCCCCACCCCCCTCCAACGAAAGAAAAAAATCGTGAGTAACAACTGAACAATCAATAAAAAGTACATAGAACTCCAGAATTATGTGAGAGGCAACCAGAAAGGATTTTTATGCGTAGGCTGAACAGTAGATCGATGGCGCGATGGAATGCTTTAGATGGGACCAAATTTTTTTTTCGGGAAATTGCATTTTTTCTCAGAGTTCTGGTTGCCCCCGCAAGAGTTCTGTCAAATATCTCTACAACTTTTCCTCGTCAGACTAAAATTTTGAACGGAACACTCGAGGTAATTTTGTGAAGTTGCCCCCCTGCCCCTTACGAAAGAAAAAATCGTTAGTCACAACTGAACTATCAATAAAACGTACATAAAACTCCAGAACTATGTGAGAGGCAACCAGAACGGATCTTTTTCCGTCGACTGAGCAGTAGATTGATGGTGCGATGGAATGCTTTAGATGAGACCAAATTTTTTTTTCGGGAAATTGCATTTTTTCTCAGAGTTCTGGTTGCCCCCGCAAGAGTTCTGTCAAATATCTCTACAACTTTTCCTCGTTAGACACATATTTTCAACGGAACACTCGAGATAACTTTGTGAAGTTGCCCCACCCCCTAACGAAAGATAAAAAATCGTTAGTAACGACTAAAGTATCAATAAAACGTACATAGAGGTCCAGAACTAAGTGAGAGGCAACCAGAACGGATTTTTTTCCGTCGACTGAGCAGTAGATCGATCGCGCGATGGAATGCTTTAGATGAGACCAATTTTTTTCAGCGGAAAATTGATTTTTTTTTCAGAGTTCTGGTTGACCCCGCAAGAGTTCTGTCAAATATATTTACAAGTTTTCCTCGTCAGACAAATATTTTCAACGGAACGCTCGAGATAATTTTGTGAAGTTTCCCCCCCCGCCCCATCTAACGAAAGAAAAAAATCGATAGGAAAAACTGAACTATCAATAAAAAGTACATAGAGCTCCAGAACTATGTGAGAGGTAACCAGAACGGATTTTTTTGCGTCGACTGAGCACTAGATCGATGGCACGATGGCTTTAGATGAGACCAAACTTTTTTTTCAGAAAATTGAATTTTTTCTCAGAGTTCCGGTTGCCGCCGCAAGAGTTCTGTCAAATATCTCTACAACTTTTCCTCGTCAGACAAATATTTTCAACGGAACACTCGAGGTAATTTTGTGAAGTTGCCACCCCCCCTAACGAAAGAAAAAAATCGTTAGCAAGAACTGAACTATCAATAAAAAGTACATAGAACTCCAGACTATGTGAGAGACAACCAGAACGGATTTTTTTTCTTTCGACTGAGCAGTAGATTGAACGCTTGATTGAATGCTTTAGATGAGACCAAACTTTTTTTTCGGAAAATTGAATTTTTTCTCAGAGTTCTGGTTGCCCCCGCAAGAGTTCTGTCAAATATCTCTACAACTTTTCCTCGTCAGACTAAAATTTTCAACGGAACACTCGAGGTAATTTTGTGAAGTTGCCCCACCCCCCTAACGAAAGAAAAAATCGTTAGTCACAACTGAACTATCAATAAAACGTACATAGAACTCCAGAACTATGTGAGAGGCAACCAGAACGGATTTTTTTCCGTCGACTGAGCAGTAGATTGATGGTGCGATGGAATGCTTTAGATGAGACCAAATTTTTTTTTCGGGAAATTGCATTTTTTCTCAGAGTTCTGGTTGCCCCCGCAAGAGTTCTGTCAAATATCTCTACAACTTTTCCTCGTTAGACACATATTTTCAACGGAACACTCGAGATAATTTTGTGAAGTTGCCCCCGCCCCCCTAACGAAAGAAAAAAATCGTTAGTACCAACTGAAATTTCAATGAAAAGTACATGGAACTCTAAAACTATGTGAGAGGCAACCAGAACGGATTTTTTTTCCATCGACTGAGCAGTAGATTGATGGCGCGATGGAATGCTTTAGATGAGACCAAATTTTGTTTTCGGAAAATTGAATTTTTTCTCAGAGTTCTGATTGCCCCCGCATGAGTTCAGTCAAATATCTCTACAACTTATCCTCGTCAGATAAATATTCTGAACGGAACACTCGAGATAATTTTGTGAAGTTGCCCCAAGCCCTAACGAAAGATAAAAAATCGTTAGTAACAACTAAAGTATCAATAAAACGTACATAGAGCTCCAGAACTAAGTGAGAGGCAACCAGGACGGATTTTTTTCCGTCGACTGAGCAGTAGATCGATCGCGCGATGGAATGCTTTAGATGAGACCAATTTTTTTCAGCGGAAAATTGATTTCTTTTCTCAGAGTTCTGGTTGACCCCGCAAGAGTTCTGTAAAATATATTTACAAGTTTTCCTCGTCAGACAAATATTTTCAACGGAACGCTCGAGATAATTTTGTGAAGTTGCCCCCCCCCCACCTAACGAAAGAAAAAAATCGTTAGGAACAACTGAACTATCAATAATAAGTACATAGAGCTCCAGAACTATGTGAGAGGTAACCAGAACGAATTTTTTTGCGTCGACTGAGCACTAGATCGATGGTACGATGTCTTTAGATGAGACCAAACTTTTTTTTTCAGAAAATTGAATTTTTTCTCATAGTTCCGGTTGCCGCCGCAAGAGTTCTGTCAAATATCTCTACAACTTTTCCTCGTCATACAAATATTTTCAACGTAACACTCGAGGTAATTTTTTGAAGTTGCCCCCCCCCCCTAACGAAAGAAAAAAATCGTTAGCAAGAACTGAACTATCAATAAAAAGTACATAGGACTCCAGACTATGTGAGAGGCAACCAAAACGGATTTCTTTTCTGTCGACTGAGCAGTAGATCGAAGGCGCGATGGAATGCTTTGGATGAGACCAACTTTTTTTTCTTCGGAAAATTAAATGTTTTCATAGAGTTCTGGTTGCATTCGTAAGAGTTCTGTCAAATATCTTTAGAACTTTTCCTCGTCAGACAAGTATTTTCAACGGAACACTCGAGATAATTTTGTGAAGATGCCCCCCACCCCCCTCCAACGAAAGAACAAAATCGTGAGTAACAACTGACCAATCAATAAAAAGTACATAGAACTCCAGAATTATGTGAGAGGCAACCAGAAAGGATTTTTATGCGTAGGCTGAGCAGTAGATCGATGGCGCGATGGAATGCTTTAGATGGGACCAAATTTTTTTTTCGGAAAATTTAGTTTTTTCTCAGAATTCTGGTGGCGCCCGCAAGGATTCTGTCGAATATCTTTATAACTTTTCCGCGTCAGACAAATATTTTCATCGGAACACTCGAGATAATTTTCTAGAGTTGCCCCCCCCCCTAACGAAAGAAAAAAACCGTTAGTACCATTTGAAATTTCAATAAAAAGTACCTGGAAATCCAAAACTATGTGAGAGACAACCAGAACGGATTTTTTTTCTTTCGACTGAGCAGTAGATTGAACGCTCGATTGAATGCTTTAGATGAGACCAAACTTTTTTTTCGGAAAATTGAATTTTTTCTCAGAGTTCTGGTTGCCCCCGCAAGAGTTCTGTCAAATATCTCTACAACTTTTCCTCGTCAGACTAAAATTTTCAACGGAACACTCGAGGTAATTTTGTGAAGTTGCCCCCCTGCCCCTTACGAAAGAAAAAATCGTTAGTCACAACTGAACTATCAATAAAACGTACATAAAACTCCAGAACTATGTGACAGGCAACCAGAACGGATTTTTTTCCGTCGACTGAGCAGTAGATTGATGGTGCGATGGAATGCTTTAGATGAGACCGAATTTTTTTTTCGGGAAATTGCATTTTTTCTCAGAGTTCTGGTTGCCCCCGCAAGAGTTCTGTCAAATATCTCTACAACTTTTCCTCGTCAGACTAAAATTTTGAACGGAACACTCGAGGTAATTTTGTGAAGTTGCCCCCCTGCCCCTTACGAAAGAAAAAATCGTTAGTCACAACTGAACTATCAATAAAACGTACATAAAACTCCAGAACTATGTGAGAGGCAACCAGAACGGATTTTTTTCCGTCGACTGAGCAGTAGATTGATGGTGCGATGGAATTCTTTAGATGAGACCAAATTTTTTTTTCGGGAAATTGCATTTTTTCTCAGAGTTCTGGTTGCCCCCGCAAGAGTTCTGTCAAATATCTCTACAACTTTTCCTCGTTAGACACATATTTTCAACGGAACACTCGAGATAACTTTGTGAAGTTGCCCCACCCCCTAACGAAAGATAAAAAATCGTTAGTAACGACTAAAGTATCAATAAAACGTACATAGAGGTCCAGAACTAAGTGAGAGGCAACCAGAACGGATTTTTTTCCGTCGACTGAGCAGTAGATCGATCGCGCGATGGAATGCTTTAGATGAGACCAATTTTTTTCAGCGGAAAATTGATTTTTTTTTCAGAGTTCTGGTTGACCCCGCAAGAGTTCTGTCAAATATATTTACAAGTTTTCCTCGTCAGACAAATATTTTCAACGGAACGCTCGAGATAATTTTGTGAAGTTTCCCCCCCCGCCCCACCTAACGAAAGAAAAAAATCGATAGGAAAAACTGAACTATCAATAAAAAGTACATAGAGCTCCAGAACTATGTGAGAGGTAACCAGAACGGATTTTTTTGCGTCGACTGAGCACTAGATCGATGGCACGATGGCTTTAGATGAGACCAAACTTTTTTTTCAGAAAATTGAATTTTTTCTCAGAGTTCCGGTTGCCGCCGCAAGAGTTCTGTCAAATATCTCTACAACTTTTCCTCGTCAGACAAATATTTTCAACGGAACACTCGAGGTAATTTTGTGAAGTTGCCACCCCCCCTAGCGAAAGAAAAAAATCGTTAGCAAGAACTGAACTATCAATAAAAAGTACATAGAACTCCAGACTATGTGAGAGACAACCAGAACGGATTTTTTTTCTTTCGACTGAGCAGTAGATTGAACGCTTGATTGAATGCTTTAGATGAGACCAAACTTTTTTTTCGGAAAATTGAATTTTTTTTCAGAGTTCTGGTTGCCCCCGCAAGAGTTCTGTCAAATATCTCTACAACTTTTCCTCGTCAGACTAAAATTTTCAACGGAACACTCGAGGTAATTTTGTGAAGTTGCCCCACCCCCCTAACGAAAGAAAAAATCGTTAGTCACAACTGAACTATCAATAAAACGTACATAGAACTCCAGAACTATGTGAGAGGCAACCAGAACGGATTTTTTTCCGTCGACTGAGCAGTAGATTGATGGTGCGATGGAATGCTTTAGATGAGACCAAATTTTTTTTTCGGGAAATTGCATTTTTTCTCAGAGTTCTGGTTGCCCCCGCAAGAGTTCTGTCAAATATCTCTACAACTTTTCCTCGTTAGACACATATTTTCAACGGAACACTCGAGATAATTTTGTGAAGTTGCCCCCGCCCCCCTAACGAAAGAAAAAAATCGTTAGTACCAACTGAAATTTCAATGAAAAGTACATGGAACTCTAAAACTATGTGAGAGGCAACCAGAACGGATTTTTTTTCCATCGACTGAGCAGTAGATTGATGGCGCGATGGAATGCTTTAGATGAGACCAAATTTTGTTTTCGGAAAATTGAATTTTTTCTCAGAGTTCTGATTGCCCCCGCATGAGTTCAGTCAAATATCTCTACAACTTTTCCTCGTCAGATAAATATTCTGAACGGAACACTCGAGATAATTTTGTGAAGTTGCCCCAAGCCCTAACGAAAGATAAAAAATCGTTAGTAACAACTAAAGTATCAATAAAACGTACATAGAGCTCCAGAACTAAGTGAGAGGCAACCAGGACGGATTTTTTTCCGTCGACTGAGCAGTAGATCGATCGCGCGATGGAATGCTTTAGATGAGACCAATTTTTTTCAGCGGAAAATTGATTTCTTTTCTCAGAGTTCTGGTTGACCCCGCAAGAGTTCTGTAAAATATATTTACAAGTTTTCCTCGTCAGACAAATATTTTCAACGGAACGCTCGAGATAATTTTGTGAAGTTGCCCCCCCCCCACCTAACGAAAGAAAAAAATCGTTAGGAACAACTGAACTATCAATAATAAGTACATAGAGCTCCAGAACTATGTGAGAGGTAACCAGAACGAATTTTTTTGCGTCGACTGAGCACTAGATCGATGGTACGATGTCTTTAGATGAGACCAAACTTTTTTTTTCAGAAAATTGAATTTTTTCTCATAGTTCCGGTTGCCGCCGCAAGAGTTCTGTCAAATATCTCTACAACTTTTCCTCGTCAGACAAATATTTTCAACGTAACACTCGAGGTAATTTTTTGAAGTTGCCCCCCCCCCTAACGAAAGAAAAAAATCGTTAGCAAGAACTGAACTATCAATAAAAAGTACATAGGACTCCAGACTATGTGAGAGGCAACCAAAACGGATTTCTTTTCTGTCGACTGAGCAGTAGATCGAAGGCGCGATGGAATGCTTTGGATGAGACCAACTTTTTTTTCTTCGGAAAATTAAATGTTTTCATAGAGTTCTGGTTGCATTCGTAAGAGTTCTGTCAAATATCTTTAGAACTTTTCCTCGTCAGACAAGTATTTTCAACGGAACACTCGAGATAATTTTGTGAAGATGCCCCCCACCCCCCTCCAACGAAAGAACAAAATCGTGAGTAACAACTGACCAATCAATAAAAAGTACATAGAACTCCAGAATTATGTGAGAGGCAACCAGAAAGGATTTTTATGCGTAGGCTGAGCAGTAGATCGATGGCGCGATGGAATGCTTTAGATGGGACCAAATTTTTTTTTCGGAAAATTTAGTTTTTTCTCAGAATTCTGGTGGCGCCCGCAAGGATTCTGTCGAATATCTTTATAACTTTTCCGCGTCAGACAAATATTTTCATCGGAACACTCGAGATAATTTTCTACAGTTGCCCCCCCCCCCTAACGAAAGAAAAAAACCGTTAGTACCATTTGAAATTTCAATAAAAAGTACCTGGAAATCCAAAACTATGTGAGAGACAACCAGAACGGATTTTTTTTCTTTCGACTGAGCAGTAGATTGAACGCTCGATTGAATGCTTTAGATGAGACCAAACTTTTTTTTCGGAAAATTGAATTTTTTCTCAGAGTTCTGGTTGCCCCCGCAAGAGTTCTGTCAAATATCTCTACAACTTTTCCTCGTCAGACTAAAATTTTCAACGGAACACTCGAGATAATTTTGTGAAGTTGCCCCCCTGCCCCTTACGAAAGAAAAAATCGTTAGTCACAACTGAACTATCAATAAAACGTACATAAAACTCCAGAACTATGTGAGAGGCAACCAGAACGGATTTTTTTCCGTCGACTGAGCAGTAGATTGATGGTGCGATGGAATGCTTTAGATGAGACCAAACTTTTTTTTCGGAAAATTGAATTTTTCTCAGATTTCTGGTTGCGCCCGCAAGAGTTCTGACAAAAATCTCTACAACTTTTCCGCGTCAGACAAATATTTTCAACGGAACACTCGAGGTAATTTTGTAACGTTGCCCCCCCCCGCCCCTAACGAAAGAAAAAAATCGTTAGTAACAACTGAACTATCAATAAAACGTACATAGAACTCCAGAACTATGTGAGAGGCAACCAGAACGGATTTTTTTCCGTCGACTGAGCAGTAGATTGATGGCACGATGGCTTTAGATGAGGCCAAACTTTTTTTTCAGAAAATTGAATTTTTTCTCAGAGTTCCGGTTGCCGCCGCAAGAGTTCTGTCAAATATCTCTACAACTTTTCCTCGTCAGACAAATATTTTCAACGGAACACTCGAGGTAATTTTGTGAAGTTGCCCCCCCCCCTAACGAAAGAAAAAAATCGTTAGCAAGAACTGAACTATCAATAAAAAGTACATAGAACCCCAGACTATGTGAGAGGCAACCAAAACGGATTTCTTTTCTGTCGACTGAGCAGTAGATCGAAGGCGCGATGGAATGCTTTGGATGAGACCAACTTTTTTTTCTTCGGAAAATTAAATGTTTTCATAGAGTTCTGGTTGCATTCGTAAGAGTTCTGTCAAATATCTTTAGAACTTTTCCTCGTCAGACAAGTATTTTCTACGGAAGACTCGAGATAATTTTGTGAAGATGCCCCCCACCCCCCTCCAACGAAAGAAAAAAATCGTGAGTAACAACTGAACAATCAATAAAAAGTACATAGAACTCCAGAATTATGTGAGAGGCAACCAGAAAGGATTTTTATGCGTAGGCTGAGCAGTAGATCGATGGCGCGATGGAATGCTTTAGATGGGACCAAATTTTTTTTTCGGAAAATTGAGTTTTTTCTCAGAGTTCTGGTTGCCCCCGCAAGAGTTCTGTCAAATATCTCTACAACTTTTCCTCGTCAGACTAAAATTTTGAACGGAACACTCGAGGTAATTTTGTGAAGTTGCCCCCCTGCCCCTTACGAAAGAAAAAATCGTTAGTCACAACTGAACTATCAATAAAACGTACATAAAACTCCAGAACTATGTGAGAGGCAACCAGAACGGATCTTTTTCCGTCGACTGAGCAGTAGATTGATGGTGCGATGGAATGCTTTAGATGAGACCAAATTTTTTTTTCGGGAAATTGCATTTTTTCTCAGAGTTCTGGTTGCCCCCGCAAGAGTTCTGTCAAATATCTCTACAACTTTTCCTCGTTAGACACATATTTTCAACGGAACACTCGAGATAACTTTGTGAAGTTGCCCCACCCCCTAACGAAAGATAAAAAATCGTTAGTAACGACTAAAGTATCAATAAAACGTACATAGAGGTCCAGAACTAAGTGAGAGGCAACCAGAACGGATTTTTTTCCGTCGACTGAGCAGTAGATCGATCGCGCGATGGAATGCTTTAGATGAGACCAATTTTTTTCAGCGGAAAATTGATTTTTTTTTCAGAGTTCTGGTTGACCCCGCAAGAGTTCTGTCAAATATATTTACAAGTTTTCCTCGTCAGACAAATATTTTCAACGGAACGCTCGAGATAATTTTGTGAAGTTTCCCCCCCCGCCCCACCTAACGAAAGAAAAAAATCGATAGGAAAAACTGAACTATCAATAAAAAGTACATAGAGCTCCAGAACTATGTGAGAGGTAACCAGAACGGATTTTTTTGCGTCGACTGAGCACTAGATCGATGGCACGATGGCTTTAGATGAGACCAAACTTTTTTTTCAGAACATTGAATTTTTTCTCAGAGTTCCGGTTGCCGCCGCAAGAGTTCTGTCAAATATCTCTACAACTTTTCCTCGTCAGACAAATATTTTCAACGGAACACTCGAGGTAATTTTGTGAAGTTGCCACCCCCCCTAACGAAAGAAAAAAATCGTTAGCAAGAACTGAACTATCAATAAAAAGTACATAGAACTCCAGACTATGTGAGAGACAACCAGAACGGATTTTTTTTCTTTCGACTGAGCAGTAGATTGAACGCTTGATTGAATGCTTTAGATGAGACCAAACTTTTTTTTCGGAAAATTGAATTTTTTCTCAGAGTTCTGGTTGCCCCCGCAAGAGTTCTGTCAAATATCTCTACAACTTTTCCTCGTCAGACTAAAATTTTCAACGGAACACTCGAGGTAATTTTGTGAAGTTGCCCCACCCCCCTAACGAAAGAAAAAATCGTTAGTCACAACTGAACTATCAATAAAACGTACATAGAACTCCAGAACTATGTGAGAGGCAACCAGAACGGATTTTTTTCCGTCGACTGAGCAGTAGATTGATGGTGCGATGGAATGCTTTAGATGAGACCAAATTTTTTTTTCGGGAAATTGCATTTTTTCTCAGAGTTCTGGTTGCCCCCGCAAGAGTTCTGTCAAATATCTCTACAACTTTTCCTCGTTAGACACATATTTTCAACGGAACACTCGAGATAATTTTGTGAAGTTGCCCCCGCCCCCCTAACGAAAGAAAAAAATCGTTAGTACCAACTGAAATTTCAATGAAAAGTACATGGAACTCTAAAACTATGTGAGAGGCAACCAGAACGGATTTTTTTTCCATCGACTGAGCAGTAGATTGATGGCGCGATGGAATGCTTTAGATGAGACCAAATTTTGTTTTCGGAAAATTGAATTTTTTCTCAGAGTTCTGATTGCCCCCGCATGAGTTCAGTCAAATATCTCTACAACTTATCCTCGTCAGATAAATATTCTGAACGGAACACTCGAGATAATTTTGTGAAGTTGCCCCAAGCCCTAACGAAAGATAAAAAATCGTTAGTAACAACTAAAGTATCAATAAAACGTACATAGAGCTCCAGAACTAAGTGAGAGGCAACCAGGACGGATTTTTTTCCGTCGACTGAGCAGTAGATCGATCGCGCGATGGAATGCTTTAGATGAGACCAATTTTTTTCAGCGGAAAATTGATTTCTTTTCTCAGATTTCTGGTTGACCCCGCAAGAGTTCTTTAAAATATATTTACAAGTTTTCCTCGTCAGAAAAATATTTTCAACGGAACGCTCGAGATAATTTTGTGAAGTTGCCCCCCCCCCCACCTAACGAAAGAAAAATATCGTTAGGAACAACTGAACTATCAATAATAAGTACATAGAGCTCCAGAACTATGTGAGAGGTAACCAGAACGAATTTTTTTGCGTCGACTGAGCACTAGATCGATGGTACGATGTCTTTAGATGAGACCAAACTTTTTTTTTCAGAAAATTGAATTTTTTCTCATAGTTCCGGTTGCCGCCGCAAGAGTTCTGTCAAATATCTCTACAACTTTTCCTCGTCAGACAAATATTTTCAACGTAACACTCGAGGTAATTTTTTTAAGTTGCCCCCCCCCCCTAACGAAAGAAAAAAATCGTTAGCAAGAACTGAACTATCAATAAAAAGTACATAGGACTCCAGACTATGTGAGAGGCAACCAAAACGGATTTCTTTTCTGTCGACTGAGCAGTAGATCGAAGGCGCGATGGAATGCTTTGGATGAGACCAACTTTTTTTTCTTCGGAAAATTAAATGTTTTCATAGAGTTCTGGTTGCATTCGTAAGAGTTCTGTCAAATATCTTTAGAACTTTTCCTCGTCAGACAAGTATTTTCAACGGAACACTCGAGATAATTTTGTGAAGATGCCCCCCACCCCCCTCCAACGAAAGAACAAAATCGTGAGTAACAACTGACCAATCAATAAAAAGTACATAGAACTCCAGAATTATGTGAGAGGCAACCAGAAAGGATTTTTATGCGTAGGCTGAGCAGTAGATCGATGGCGCGATGGAATGCTTTAGATGGGACCAAATTTTTTTTTCGGAAAATTTAGTTTTTTCTCAGAATTCTGGTGGCGCCCGCAAGGATTCTGTCGAATATCTTTATAACTTTTCCGCGTCAGACAAATATTTTCATCGGAACACTCGAGATAATTTTCTACAGTTGCCCCCCCCCCTAACGAAAGAAAAAAACCGTTAGTACCATTTGAAATTTCAATAAAAAGTACCTGGAAATCCAAAACTATGTGAGAGACAACCAGAACGGATTTTTTTTCTTTCGACTGAGCAGTAGATTGAACGCTCGATTGAATGCTTTAGATGAGACCAAACTTTTTTTTCGGAAAATTGAATTTTTTCTCAGAGTTCTGGTTGCCCCCGCAAGAGTTCTGTCAAATATCTCTACAACTTTTCCTCGTCAGACTAAAATTTTCAACGGAACACTCGAGGTAATTTTGTGAAGTTGCCCCCCTGCCCCTTACGAAAGAAAAAATCGTTAGTCACAACTGAACTATCAATAAAACGTACATAAAACTCCAGAACTATGTGAGAGGCAACCAGAACGGATTTTTTTCCGTCGACTGAGCAGTAGATTGATGGTGCGATGGAATGCTTTAGATGAGACCGAATTTTTTTTTCGGGAAATTGCATTTTTTCTCAGAGTTCTGGTTGCCCCCGCAAGAGTTCTGTCAAATATCTCTACAACTTTTCCTCGTCAGACTAAAATTTTGAACGGAACACTCGAGGTAATTTTGTGAAGTTGCCCCCCTGCCCCTTACGAAAGAAAAAATCGTTAGTCACAACTGAACTATCAATAAAACGTACATAAAACTCCAGAACTATGTGAGAGGCAACCAGAACGGATTTTTTTCCGTCGACTGAGCAGTAGATTGATGGTGCGATGGAATTCTTTAGATGAGACCAAATTTTTTTTTCGGGAAATTGCATTTTTTCTCAGAGTTCTGGTTGCCCCCGCAAGAGTTCTGTCAAATATCTCTACAACTTTTCCTCGTTAGACACATATTTTCAACGGAACACTCGAGATAACTTTGTGAAGTTGCCCCACCCCCTAACGAAAGATAAAAAATCGTTAGTAACGACTAAAGTATCAATAAAACGTACATAGAGGTCCAGAACTGAGAGGCAACCAGAACGGATTTTTTTCCGTCGACTGAGCAGTAGATCGATCGCGCGATGGAATGCTTTAGATGAGACCAATTTTTTTCAGCGGAAAATTGATTTTTTTTTCAGAGTTCTGGTTGACCCCGCAAGAGTTCTGTCAAATATATTTACAAGTTTTCCTCGTCAGACAAATATTTTCAACGGAACGCTCGAGATAATTTTGTGAAGTTTCCCCCCCCGCCCCACCTAACGAAAGAAAAAAATCGATAGGAAAAACTGAACTATCAATAAAAAGTACATAGAGCTCCAGAACTATGTGAGAGGTAACCAGAACGGATTTTTTTGCGTCGACTGAGCACTAGATCGATGGCACGATGGCTTTAGATGAGACCAAACTTTTTTTTCAGAAAATTGAATTTTTTCTCAGAGTTCCGGTTGCCGCCGCAAGAGTTCTGTCAAATATCTCTACAACTTTTCCTCGTCAGACAAATATTTTCAACGGAACACTCGAGGTAATTTTGTGAAGTTGCCACCCCCCCTAACGAAAGAAAAAAATCGTTAGCAAGAACTGAACTATCAATAAAAAGTACATAGAACTCCAGACTATGTGAGAGACAACCAGAACGGATTTTTTTTCTTTCGACTGAGCAGTAGATTGAACGCTTGATTGAATGCTTTAGATGAGACCAAACTTTTTTTTCGGAAAATTGAATTTTTTTTCAGAGTTCTGGTTGCCCCCGCAAGAGTTCTGTCAAATATCTCTACAACTTTTCCTCGTCAGACTAAAATTTTCAACGGAACACTCGAGGTAATTTTGTGAAGTTGCCCCACCCCCCTAACGAAAGAAAAAATCGTTAGTCACAACTGAACTATCAATAAAACGTACATAGAACTCCAGAACTATGTGAGAGGCAACCAGAACGGATTTTTTTCCGTCGACTGAGCAGTAGATTGATGGTGCGATGGAATGCTTTAAATGAGACCAAATTTTTTTTTCGGGAAATTGCATTTTTTCTCAGAGTTCTGGTTGCCCCCGCAAGAGTTCTGTCAAATATCTCTACAACTTTTCCTCGTTAGACACATATTTTCAACGGAACACTCGAGATAATTTTGTGAAGTTGCCCCCGCCCCCCTAACGAAAGAAAAAAATCGTTAGTACCAACTGAAATTTCAATGAAAAGTACATGGAACTCTAAAACTATGTGAGAGGCAACCAGAACGGATTTTTTTTCCATCGACTGAGCAGTAGATTGATGGCGCGATGGAATGCTTTAGATGAGACCAAATTTTGTTTTCGGAAAATTGAATTTTTTCTCAGAGTTCTGATTGCCCCCGCATGAGTTCAGTCAAATATCTCTACAACTTTTCCTCGTCAGATAAATATTCTGAACGGAACACTCGAGATAATTTTGTGAAGTTGCCCCAAGCCCTAACGAAAGATAAAAAATCGTTAGTAACAACTAAAGTATCAATAAAACGTACATAGAGCTCCAGAACTAAGTGAGAGGCAACCAGGACGGATTTTTTTCCGTCGACTGAGCAGTAGATCGATCGCGCGATGGAATGCTTTAGATGAGACCAATTTTTTTCAGCGGAAAATTGATTTCTTTTCTCAGAGTTCTGGTTGACCCCGCAAGAGTTCTGTAAAATATATTTACAAGTTTTCCTCGTCAGACAAATATTTTCAACGGAACGCTCGAGATAATTTTGTGAAGTTGCCCCCCCCCCCACCTAACGAAAGAAAAAAATCGTTAGGAACAACTGAACTATCAATAATAAGTACATAGAGCTCCAGAACTATGTGAGAGGTAACCAGAACGAATTTTTTTGCGTCGACTGAGCACTAGATCGATGGTACGATGTCTTTAGATGAGACCAAACTTTTTTTTTCAGAAAATTGAATTTTTTCTCATAGTTCCGGTTGCCGCCGCAAGAGTTCTGTCAAATATCTCTACAACTTTTCCTCGTCAGACAAATATTTTCAACGGAACACTCGAGGTAATTTTGTGAAGTTGCCACCCCCCCTAACGAAAGAAAAAAATCGTTAGCAAGAACTGAACTATCAATAAAAAGTACATAGAACTCCAGACTATGTGAGAGACAACCAGAACGGATTTTTTTTCTTTCGACTGAGCAGTAGATTGAACGCTTGATTGAATGCTTTAGATGAGACCAAACTTTTTTTTCGGAAAATTGAATTTTTTTTCAGAGTTCTGGTTGCCCCCGCAAGAGTTCTGTCAAATATCTCTACAACTTTTCCTCGTCAGACTAAAATTTTCAACGGAACACTCGAGGTAATTTTGTGAAGTTGCCCCACCCCCCTAACGAAAGAAAAAATCGTTAGTCACAACTGAACTATCAATAAAACGTACATAGAACTCCAGAACTATGTGAGAGGCAACCAGAACGGATTTTTTTCCGTCGACTGAGCAGTAGATTGATGGTGCGATGGAATGCTTTAGATGAGACCAAATTTTTTTTTCGGGAAATTGCATTTTTTCTCAGAGTTCTGGTTGCCCCCGCAAGAGTTCTGTCAAATATCTCTACAACTTTTCCTCGTTAGACACATATTTTCAACGGAACACTCGAGATAATTTTGTGAAGTTGCCCCCGCCCCCCTAACGAAAGAAAAAAATCGTTAGTACCAACTGAAATTTCAATGAAAAGTACATGGAACTCTAAAACTATGTGAGAGGCAACCAGAACGGATTTTTTTTCCATCGACTGAGCAGTAGATTGATGGCGCGATGGAATGCTTTAGATGAGACCAAATTTTGTTTTCGGAAAATTGAATTTTTTCTCAGAGTTCTGATTGCCCCCGCATGAGTTCAGTCAAATATCTCTACAACTTTTCCTCGTCAGATAAATATTCTGAACGGAACACTCGAGATAATTTTGTGAAGTTGCCCCAAGCCCTAACGAAAGATAAAAAATCGTTAGTAACAACTAAAGTATCAATAAAACGTACATAGAGCTCCAGAACTAAGTGAGAGGCAACCAGGACGGATTTTTTTCCGTCGACTGAGCAGTAGATCGATCGCGCGATGGAATGCTTTAGATGAGACCAATTTTTTTCAGCGGAAAATTGATTTCTTTTCTCAGAGTTCTGGTTGACCCCGCAAGAGTTCTGTAAAATATATTTACAAGTTTTCCTCGTCAGACAAATATTTTCAACGGAACGCTCGAGATAATTTTGTGAAGTTGCCCCCCCCCACCTAACGAAAGAAAAAAATCGTTAGGAACAACTGAACTATCAATAATAAGTACATAGAGCTCCAGAACTATGTGAGAGGTAACCAGAACGAATTTTTTTGCGTCGACTGAGCACTAGATCGATGGTACGATGTCTTTAGATGAGACCAAACTTTTTTTTTCAGAAAATTGAATTTTTTCTCATAGTTCCGGTTGCCGCCGCAAGAGTTCTGTCAAATATCTCTACAACTTTTCCTCGTCAGACAAATATTTTCAACGTAACACTCGAGGTAATTTTTTTAAGTTGCCCCCCCCCCCCTAACGAAAGAAAAAAATCGTTAGCAAGAACTGAACTATCAATAAAAAGTACATAGGACTCCAGACTATGTGAGAGGCAACCAAAACGGATTTCTTTTCTGTCGACTGAGCAGTAGATCGAAGGCGCGATGGAATGCTTTGGATGAGACCAACTTTTTTTTCTTCGGAAAATTAAATGTTTTCATAGAGTTCTGGTTGCATTCGTAAGAGTTCTGTCAAATATCTTTAGAACTTTTCCTCGTCAGACAAGTATTTTCAACGGAACACTCGAGATAATTTTGTGAAGATGCCCCCCACCCCCCTCCAACGAAAGAACAAAATCGTGAGTAACAACTGACCAATCAATAAAAAGTACATAGAACTCCAGAATTATGTGAGAGGCAACCAGAAAGGATTTTTATGCGTAGGCTGAGCAGTAGATCGATGGCGCGATGGAATGCTTTAGATGGGACCAAATTTTTTTTTCGGAAAATTTAGTTTTTTCTCAGAATTCTGGTGGCGCCCGCAAGGATTCTGTCGAATATCTTTATAACTTTTCCGCGTCAGACAAATATTTTCATCGGAACACTCGAGATAATTTTCTACAGTTGCCCCCCCCCCTAACGAAAGAAAAAAACCGTTAGTACCATTTGAAATTTCAATAAAAAGTACCTGGAAATCCAAAACTATGTGAGAGACAACCAGAACGGATTTTTTTTCTTTCGACTGAGCAGTAGATTGAACGCTCGATTGAATGCTTTAGATGAGACCAAACTTTTTTTTCGGAAAATTGAATTTTTTCTCAGAGTTCTGGTTGCCCCCGCAAGAGTTCTGTCAAATATCTCTACAACTTTTCCTCGTCAGACTAAAATTTTCAACGGAACACTCGAGATAATTTTGTGAAGTTGCCCCCCTGCCCCTTACGAAAGAAAAAATCGTTAGTCACAACTGAACTATCAATAAAACGTACATAAAACTCCAGAACTATGTGAGAGGCAACCAGAACGGATTTTTTTCCGTCGACTGAGCAGTAGATTGATGGTGCGATGGAATGCTTTAGATGAGACCAAACTTTTTTTTCGGAAAATTGAATTTTTCTCAGATTTCTGGTTGCGCCCGCAAGAGTTCTGTCAAAAATCTCTACAACTTTTCCGCGTCAGACAAATATTTTCAACGGAACACTCGAGGTAATTTTGTAACGTTGCCCCCCCCGCCCCTAACGAAAGAAAAAAATCGTTAGTAACAACTGAACTATCAATAAAACGTACATAGAACTCCAGAACTATGTGAGAGGCAACCAGAACGGATTTTTTTCCGTCGACTGAGCAGTAGATTGATGGCACGATGGCTTTAGATGAGGCCAAACTTTTTTTTCAGAAAATTGAATTTTTTCTCAGAGTTCCGGTTGCCGCCGCAAGAGTTCTGTCAAATATCTCTACAACTTTTCCTCGTCAGACAAATATTTTCAACGGAACACTCGAGGTAATTTTGTGAAGTTGCCCCCCCCCCTAACGAAAGAAAAAAATCGTTAGCAAGAACTGAACTATCAATAAAAAGTACATAGAACCCCAGACTATGTGAGAGGCAACCAAAACGGATTTCTTTTCTGTCGACTGAGCAGTAGATCGAAGGCGCGATGGAATGCTTTGGATGAGACCAACTTTTTTTTCTTCGGAAAATTAAATGTTTTCATAGAGTTCTGGTTGCATTCGTAAGAGTTCTGTCAAATATCTTTAGAACTTTTCCTCGTCAGACAAGTATTTTCTACGGAAGACTCGAGATAATTTTGTGAAGATGCCCCCCACCCCCCTCCAACGAAAGAAAAAAATCGTGAGTAACAACTGAACAATCAATAAAAAGTACATAGAACTCCAGAATTATGTGAGAGGCAACCAGAAAGGATTTTTATGCGTAGGCTGAGCAGTAGATCGATGGCGCGATGGAATGCTTTAGATGGGACCAAATTTTTTTTTCGGAAAATTGCATTTTTTCTCAGAGTTCTGGTTGCCCCCGCAAGAGTTCTGTCAAATATCTCTACAACTTTTCCTCGTCAGACTAAAATTTTGAACGGAACACTCGAGGTAATTTTGTGAAGTTGCCCCCCTGCCCCTTACGAAAGAAAAAATCGTTAGTCACAACTGAACTATCAATAAAACGTACATAAAACTCCAGAACTATGTGAGAGGCAACCAGAACGGATCTTTTTCCGTCGACTGAGCAGTAGATTGATGGTGCGATGGAATGCTTTAGATGAGACCAAATTTTTTTTTCGGGAAATTGCATTTTTTCTCAGAGTTCTGGTTGCCCCCGCAAGAGTTCTGTCAAATATCTCTACAACTTTTCCTCGTTAGACACATATTTTCAACGGAACACTCGAGATAACTTTGTGAAGTTGCCCCACCCCCTAACGAAAGATAAAAAATCGTTAGTAACGACTAAAGTATCAATAAAACGTACATAGAGGTCCAGAACTAAGTGAGAGGCAACCAGAACGGATTTTTTTCCGTCGACTGAGCAGTAGATCGATCGCGCGATGGAATGCTTTAGATGAGACCAATTTTTTTCAGCGGAAAATTGATTTTTTTTTCAGAGTTCTGGTTGACCCCGCAAGAGTTCTGTCAAATATATTTACAAGTTTTCCTCGTCAGACAAATATTTTCAACGGAACGCTCGAGATAATTTTGTGAAGTTTCCCCCCCCCGCCCCACCTAACGAAAGAAAAAAATCGATAGGAAAAACTGAACTATCAATAAAAAGTACATAGAGCTCCAGAACTATGTGAGAGGTAACCAGAACGGATTTTTTTGCGTCGACTGAGCACTAGATCGATGGCACGATGGCTTTAGATGAGACCAAACTTTTTTTTCAGAAAATTGAATTTTTTCTCAGAGTTCCGGTTGCCGCCGCAAGAGTTCTGTCAAATATCTCTACAACTTTTCCTCGTCAGACAAATATTTTCAACGGAACACTCGAGGTAATTTTGTGAAGTTGCCACCCCCCCTAACGAAAGAAAAAAATCGTTAGCAAGAACTGAACTATCAATAAAAAGTACATAGAACTCCAGACTATGTGAGAGACAACCAGAACGGATTTTTTTTCTTTCGACTGAGCAGTAGATTGAACGCTTGATTGAATGCTTTAGATGAGACCAAACTTTTTTTTCGGAAAATTGAATTTTTTCTCAGAGTTCTGGTTGCCCCCGCAAGAGTTCTGTCAAATATCTCTACAACTTTTCCTCGTCAGACTAAAATTTTCAACGGAACACTCGAGGTAATTTTGTGAAGTTGCCCCACCCCCCTAACGAAAGAAAAAATCGTTAGTCACAACTGAACTATCAATAAAACGTACATAGAACTCCAGAACTATGTGAGAGGCAACCAGAACGGATTTTTTTCCGTCGACTGAGCAGTAGATTGATGGTGCGATGGAATGCTTTAGATGAGACCAAATTTTTTTTTCGGGAAATTGCATTTTTTCTCAGAGTTCTGGTTGCCCCCGCAAGAGTTCTGTCAAATATCTCTACAACTTTTCCTCGTTAGACACATATATTCAACGAAACAGTCGAGATAATTTTGTGAAGTTGCCCCCGCCCCCCTAACGAAAGAAAAAAATCGTTAGTACCAACTGAAATTTCAATGAAAAGTACATGGAACTCTAAAACTATGTGAGAGGCAACCAGAACGGATTTTTTTTCCATCGACTGAGCAGTAGATTGATGGCGCGATGGAATGCTTTAGATGAGACCAAATTTTGTTTTCGGAAAATTGAATTTTTTCTCAGAGTTCTGATTGCCCCCGCATGAGTTCAGTCAAATATCTCTACAACTTTTCCTCGTCAGATAAATATTCTGAACGGAACACTCGAGATAATTTTGTGAAGTTGCCCCAAGCCCTAACGAAAGATAAAAAATCGTTAGTAACAACTAAAGTATCAATAAAACGTACATAGAGCTCCAGAACTAAGTGAGAGGCAACCAGGACGGATTTTTTTCCGTCGACTGAGCAGTAGATCGATCGCGCGATGGAATGCTTTAGATGAGACCAATTTTTTTCAGCGGAAAATTGATTTCTTTTCTCAGAGTTCTGGTTGACCCCGCAAGAGTTCTGTAAAATATATTTACAAGTTTTCCTCGTCAGTCAAATATTTTCAACGGAACGCTCGAGATAATTTTGTGAAGTTGCCCCCGCCCCCACCTAACGAAAGAAAAAAATCGTTAGGAACAACTGAACTATCAATAATAAGTACATAGAGCTCCAGAACTATGTGAGAGGTAACCAGAACGAATTTTTTTGCGTCGACTGAGCACTAGATCGATGGTACGATGTCTTTAGATGAGACCAAACTTTTTTTTTCAGAAAATTGAATTTTTTCTCATAGTTCCGGTTGCCGCCGCAAGAGTTCTGTCAAATATCTCTACAACTTTTCCTCGTCAGACAAATATTTTCAACGTAACACTCGAGGTAATTTTTTGAAGTTGCCCCCCCCCCCTAACGAAAGAAAAAAATCGTTAGCAAGAACTGAACTATCAATAAAAAGTACATAGGACTCCAGACTATGTGAGAGGCAACCAAAACGGATTTCTTTTCTGTCGACTGAGCAGTAGATCGAAGGCGCGATGGAATGCTTTGGATGAGACCAACTTTTTTTTCTTCGGAAAATTAAATGTTTTCATAGAGTTCTGGTTGCATTCGTAAGAGTTCTGTCAAATATCTTTAGAACTTTTCCTCGTCAGACAAGTATTTTCAACGGAACACTCGAGATAATTTTGTGAAGATGCCCCCCACCCCCCTCCAACGAAAGAACAAAATCGTGAGTAACAACTGACCAATCAATAAAAAGTACATAGAACTCCAGAATTATGTGAGAGGCAACCAGAAAGGATTTTTATGCGTAGGCTGAGCAGTAGATCGATGGCGCGATGGAATGCTTTAGATGGGACCAAATTTTTTTTTCGGAAAATTTAGTTTTTTCTCAGAATTCTGGTGGCGCCCGCAAGGATTCTGTCGAATATCTTTATAACTTTTCCGCGTCAGACAAATATTTTCATCGGAACACTCGAGATAATTTTCTACAGTTGCCCCCCCCCCCCTAACGAAAGAAAAAAACCGTTAGTACCATTTGAAATTTCAATAAAAAGTACCTGGAAATCCAAAACTATGTGAGAGACAACCAGAACGGATTTTTTTTCTTTCGACTGAGCAGTAGATTGAACGCTCGATTGAATGCTTTAGATGAGACCAAACTTTTTTTTCGGAAAATTGAATTTTTTCTCAGAGTTCTGGTTGCCCCCGCAAGAGTTCTGTCAAATATCTCTACAACTTTTCCTCGTCAGACTAAAATTTTCAACGGAACACTCGAGGTAATTTTGTGAAGTTGCCCCCCTGCCCCTTACGAAAGAAAAAATCGTTAGTCACAACTGAACTATCAATAAAACGTACATAAAACTCCAGAACTATGTGAGAGGCAACCAGAACGGATTTTTTTCCGTCGACTGAGCAGTAGATTGATGGTGCGATGGAATGCTTTAGATGAGACCGAATTTTTTTTTCGGGAAATTGCATTTTTTCTCAGAGTTCTGGTTGCCCCCGCAAGAGTTCTGTCAAATATCTCTACAACTTTTCCTCGTCAGACTAAAATTTTGAACGGAACACTCGAGGTAATTTTGTGAAGTTGCCCCCCTGCCCCTTACGAAAGAAAAAATCGTTAGTCACAACTGAACTATCAATAAAACGTACATAAAACTCCAGAACTATGTGAGAGGCAACCAGAACGGATTTTTTTCCGTCGACTGAGCAGTAGATTGATGGTGCGATGGAATTCTTTAGATGAGACCAAATTTTTTTTTCGGGAAATTGCATTTTTTCTCAGAGTTCTGGTTGCCCCCGCAAGAGTTCTGTCAAATATCTCTACAACTTTTCCTCGTTAGACACATATTTTCAACGGAACACTCGAGATAACTTTGTGAAGTTGCCCCACCCCCTAACGAAAGATAAAAAATCGTTAGTAACGACTAAAGTATCAATAAAACGTACATAGAGGTCCAGAACTAAGTGAGAGGCAACCAGAACGGATTTTTTTCCGTCGACTGAGCAGTAGATCGATCGCGCGATGGAATGCTTTAGATGAGACCAATTTTTTTCAGCGGAAAATTGATTTTTTTTTCAGAGTTCTGGTTGACCCCGCAAGAGTTCTGTCAAATATATTTACAAGTTTTCCTCGTCAGACAAATATTTTCAACGGAACGCTCGAGATAATTTTGTGAAGTTTCCCCCCCCGCCCCACCTAACGAAAGAAAAAAATCGATAGGAAAAACTGAACTATCAATAAAAAGTACATAGAGCTCCAGAACTATGTGAGAGGTAACCAGAACGGATTTTTTTGCGTCGACTGAGCACTAGATCGATGGCACGATGGCTTTAGATGAGACCAAACTTTTTTTTCAGAAAATTGAATTTTTTCTCAGAGTTCCGGTTGCCGCCGCAAGAGTTCTGTCAAATATCTCTACAACTTTTCCTCGTCAGACAAATATTTTCAACGGAACACTCGAGGTAATTTTGTGAAGTTGCCACCCCCCCTAACGAAAGAAAAAAATCGTTAGCAAGAACTGAACTATCAATAAAAAGTACATAGAACTCCAGACTATGTGAGAGACAACCAGAACGGATTTTTTTTCTTTCGACTGAGCAGTAGATTGAACGCTTGATTGAATGCTTTAGATGAGACCAAACTTTTTTTTCGGAAAATTGAATTTTTTTTCAGAGTTCTGGTTGCCCCCGCAAGAGTTCTGTCAAATATCTCTACAACTTTTCCTCGTCAGACTAAAATTTTCAACGGAACACTCGAGGTAATTTTGTGAAGTTGCCCCACCCCCCTAACGAAAGAAAAAATCGTTAGTCACAACTGAACTATCAATAAAACGTACATAGAACTCCAGAACTATGTGAGAGGCAACCAGAACGGATTTTTTTCCGTCGACTGAGCAGTAGATTGATGGTGCGATGGAATGCTTTAGATGAGACCAAATTTTTTTTTCGGGAAATTGCATTTTTTCTCAGAGTTCTGGTTGCCCCCGCAAGAGTTCTGTCAAATATCTCTACAACTTTTCCTCGTTAGACACATATTTTCAACGGAACACTCGAGATAATTTTGTGAAGTTGCCCCCGCCCCCCTAACGAAAGAAAAAAATCGTTAGTACCAACTGAAATTTCAATGAAAAGTACATGGAACTCTAAAACTATGTGAGAGGCAACCAGAACGGATTTTTTTTCCATCGACTGAGCAGTAGATTGATGGCGCGATGGAATGCTTTAGATGAGACCAAATTTTGTTTTCGGAAAATTGAATTTTTTCTCAGAGTTCTGATTGCCCCCGCATGAGTTCAGTCAAATATCTCTACAACTTTTCCTCGTCAGATAAATATTCTGAACGGAACACTCGAGATAATTTTGTGAAGTTGCCCCAAGCCCTAACGAAAGATAAAAAATCGTTAGTAACAACTAAAGTATCAATAAAACGTACATAGAGCTCCAGAACTAAGTGAGAGGCAACCAGGACGGATTTTTTTCCGTCGACTGAGCAGTAGATCGATCGCGCGATGGAATGCTTTAGATGAGACCAATTTTTTTCAGCGGAAAATTGATTTCTTTTCTCAGAGTTCTGGTTGACCCCGCAAGAGTTCTGTAAAATATATTTACAAGTTTTCCTCGTCAGACAAATATTTTCAACGGAACGCTCGAGATAATTTTGTGAAGTTGCCCCCCCCCCACCTAACGAAAGAAAAAAATCGTTAGGAACAACTGAACTATCAATAATAAGTACATAGAGCTCCAGAACTATGTGAGAGGTAACCAGAACGAATTTTTTTGCGTCGACTGAGCACTAGATCGATGGTACGATGTCTTTAGATGAGACCAAACTTTTTTTTTCAGAAAATTGAATTTTTTCTCATAGTTCCGGTTGCCGCCGCAAGAGTTCTGTCAAATATCTCTACAACTTTTCCTCGTCAGACAAATATTTTCAACGTAACACTCGAGGTAATTTTTTTAATTTGCCCCCCCCCCCCTAACGAAAGAAAAAAATCGTTAGCAAGAACTGAACTATCAATAAAAAGTACATAGGACTCCAGACTATGTGAGAGGCAACCAAAACGGATTTCTTTTCTGTCGACTGAGCAGTAGATCGAAGGCGCGATGGAATGCTTTGGATGAGACCAACTTTTTTTTCTTCGGAAAATTAAATGTTTTCATAGAGTTCTGGTTGCATTCGTAAGAGTTCTGTCAAATATCTTTAGAACTTTTCCTCGTCAGACAAGTATTTTCAACGGAACACTCGAGATAATTTTGTGAAGATGCCCCCCACCCCCCTCCAACGAAAGAACAAAATCGTGAGTAACAACTGACCAATCAATAAAAAGTACATAGAACTCCAGAATTATGTGAGAGGCAACCAGAAAGGATTTTTATGCGTAGGCTGAGCAGTAGATCGATGGCGCGATGGAATGCTTTAGATGGGACCAAATTTTTTTTTCGGAAAATTTAGTTTTTTCTCAGAATTCTGGTGGCGCCCGCAAGGATTCTGTCGAATATCTTTATAACTTTTCCGCGTCAGACAAATATTTTCATCGGAACACTCGAGATAATTTTCTACAGTTGCCCCCCCCCCCCTAACGAAAGAAAAAAACCGTTAGTACCATTTGAAATTTCAATAAAAAGTACCTGGAAATCCAAAACTATGTGAGAGACAACCAGAACGGATTTTTTTTCTTTCGACTGAGCAGTAGATTGAACGCTCGATTGAATGCTTTAGATGAGACCAAACTTTTTTTTCGGAAAATTGAATTTTTTCTCAGAGTTCTGGTTGCCCCCGCAAGAGTTCTGTCAAATATCTCTACAACTTTTCCTCGTCAGACTAAAATTTTCAACGGAACACTCGAGATAATTTTGTGAAGTTGCCCCCCTGCCCCTTACGAAAGAAAAAATCGTTAGTCACAACTGAACTATCAATAAAACGTACATAAAACTCCAGAACTATGTGAGAGGCAACCAGAACGGATTTTTTTCCGTCGACTGAGCAGTAGATTGATGGTGCGATGGAATGCTTTAGATGAGACCAAACTTTTTTTTCGGAAAATTGAATTTTTCTCAGATTTCTGGTTGCGCCCGCAAGAGTTCTGTCAAAAATCTCTACAACTTTTCCGCGTCAGACAAATATTTTCAACGGAACACTCGAGGTAATTTTGTAACGTTGCCCCCCCCCCCCCCTAACGAAAGAAAAAAATCGTTAGTAACAACTGAACTATCAATAAAACGTACATAGAACTCCAGAACTATGTGAGAGGCAACCAGAACGGATTTTTTTCCGTCGACTGAGCAGTAGATTGATGGCACGATGGCTTTAGATGAGGCCAAACTTTTTTTTCAGAAAATTGAATTTTTTCTCAGAGTTCCGGTTGCCGCCGCAAGAGTTCTGTCAAATATCTCTACAACTTTTCCTCGTCAGACAAATATTTTCAACGGAACACTCGAGGTAATTTTGTGAAGTTGCCCCCCCCCCTAACGAAAGAAAAAAATCGTTAGCAAGAACTGAACTATCAATAAAAAGTACATAGAACCCCAGACTATGTGAGAGGCAACCAAAACGGATTTCTTTTCTGTCGACTGAGCAGTAGATCGAAGGCGCGATGGAATGCTTTGGATGAGACCAACTTTTTTTTCTTCGGAAAATTAAATGTTTTCATAGAGTTCTGGTTGCATTCGTAAGAGTTCTGTCAAATATCTTTAGAACTTTTCCTCGTCAGACAAGTATTTTCTACGGAACACTCGAGATAATTTTGTGAAGATGCCCCCCACCCCCCTCCAACGAAAGAACAAAATCGTGAGTAACAACTGACCAATCAATAAAAAGTACATAGAACTCCAGAATTATGTGAGAGGCAACCAGAAAGGATTTTTATGCGTAGGCTGAGCAGTAGATCGATGGCGCGATGGAATGCTTTAGATGGGACCAAATTTTTTTTTCGGAAAATTTAGTTTTTTCTCAGAATTCTGGTGGCGCCCGCAAGGATTCTGTCGAATATCTTTATAACTTTTCCGCGTCAGACAAATATTTTCATCGGAACACTCGAGATAATTTTCTACAGTTGCCCCCCCCCCCCTATCGAAAGAAAAAAACCGTTAGTACCATTTGAAATTTCAATAAAAAGTACCTGGAAATCCAAAACTATGTGAGAGACAACCAGAACGGATTTTTTTTCTTTCGACTGAGCAGTAGATTGAACGCTCGATTGAATGCTTTAGATGAGACCAAACTTTTTTTTCGGAAAATTGAATTTTTTCTCAGAGTTCTGGTTGCCCCCGCAAGAGTTCTGTCAAATATCTCTACAACTTTTCCTCGTCAGACTAAAATTTTCAACGGAACACTCGAGATAATTTTGTGAAGTTGCCCCCCTGCCCCTTACGAAAGAAAAAATCGTTAGTC
Organism: Ophion slaviceki; assembly: GCA_944452715.1. Classification (NCBI taxonomy): domain Eukaryota; kingdom Metazoa; phylum Arthropoda; class Insecta; order Hymenoptera; family Ichneumonidae; genus Ophion; species Ophion slaviceki. Next base: position 14,629,677 of record OX101786.1, on the reverse strand, counting down.
ACAACTGAACTATCAATAAAACGTACATAAAACTCCAGAACTATGTGAGAGGCAACCAGAACGGATTTTTTTCCGTCGACTGAGCAGTAGATTGATGGTGCGATGGAATGCTTTAGATGAGACCAAACTTTTTTTTCGGAAAATTGAATTTTTCTCAGATTTCTGGTTGCGCCCGCAAGAGTTCTGTCAAAAATCTCTACAACTTTTCCGCGTCAGACAAATATTTTCAACGGAACACTCGAGGTAATTTTGTAACGTTGCCCCCCCCCGCCCCTAACGAAAGAAAAAAATCGTTAGTAACAACTGAACTATCAATAAAACGTACATAGAACTCCAGAACTATGTGAGAGGCAACCAGAACGGATTTTTTTCCGTCGACTGAGCAGTAGATTGATGGCACGATGGCTTTAGATGAGGCCAAACTTTTTTTTCAGAAAATTGAATTTTTTCTCAGAGTTCCGGTTGCCGCCGCAAGAGTTCTGTCAAATATCTCTACAACTTTTCCTCGTCAGACAAATATTTTCAACGGAACACTCGAGGTAATTTTGTGAAGTTGCCCCCCCCCCTAACGAAAGAAAAAAATCGTTAGCAAGAACTGAACTATCAATAAAAAGTACATAGAACCCCAGACTATGTGAGAGGCAACCAAAACGGATTTCTTTTCTGTCGACTGAGCAGTAGATCGAAGGCGCGATGGAATGCTTTGGATGAGACCAACTTTTTTTTCTTCGGAAAATTAAATGTTTTCATAGAGTTCTGGTTGCATTCGTAAGAGTTCTGTCAAATATCTTTAGAACTTTTCCTCGTCAGACAAGTATTTTCTACGGAAGACTCGAGATAATTTTGTGAAGATGCCCCCCACCCCCCTCCAACGAAAGAAAAAAATCGTGAGTAACAACTGAACAATCAATAAAAAGTACATAGAACTCCAGAATTATGTGAGAGGCAACCAGAAAGGATTTTTATGCGTAGGCTGAGCAGTAGATCGATGGCGCGATGGAATGCTTTAGATGGGACCAAATTTTTTTTTCGGGAAATTGCATTTTTTCTCAGAGTTCTGGTTGCCCCCGCAAGAGTTCTGTCAAATATCTCTACAACTTTTCCTCGTCAGACTAAAATTTTGAACGGAACACTCGAGGTAATTTTGTGAAGTTGCCCCCCTGCCCCTTACGAAAGAAAAAATCGTTAGTCACAACTGAACTATCAATAAAACGTACATAAAACTCCAGAACTATGTGAGAGGCAACCAGAACGGATTTTTTTCCGTCGACTGAGCAGTAGATTGATGGTGCGATGGAATGCTTTAGATGAGACCAAATTTTTTTTTCGGGAAATTGCATTTTTTCTCAGAGTTCTGGTTGCCCCCGCAAGAGTTCTGTCAAATATCTCTACAACATTTCCTCGTTAGACACATATTTTCAACGGAACACTCGAGATAACTTTGTGAAGTTGCCCCACCCCCTAACGAAAGATAAAAAATCGTTAGTAACGACTAAAGTATCAATAAAACGTACATAGAGGTCCAGAACTAAGTGAGAGGCAACCAGAACGGATTTTTTTCCGTCGACTGAGCAGTAGATCGATCGCGCGATGGAATGCTTTAGATGAGACCAATTTTTTTCAGCGGAAAATTGATTTTTTTTTCAGAGTTCTGGTTGACCCCGCAAGAGTTCTGTCAAATATATTTACAAGTTTTCCTCGTCAGACAAATATTTTCAACGGAACGCTCGAGATAATTTTGTGAAGTTTCCCCCCCCGCCCCACCTAACGAAAGAAAAAAATCGATAGGAAAAACTGAACTATCAATAAAAAGTACATAGAGCTCCAGAACTATGTGAGAGGTAACCAGAACGGATTTTTTTGCGTCGACTGAGCACTAGATCGATGGCACGATGGCTTTAGATGAGACCAAACTTTTTTTTCAGAAAATTGAATTTTTTCTCAGAGTTCCGGTTGCCGCCGCAAGAGTTCTGTCAAATATCTCTACAACTTTTCCTCGTCAGACAAATATTTTCAACGGAACACTCGAGGTAATTTTGTGAAGTTGCCACCCCCCCCTAACGAAAGAAAAAAATCGTTAGCAAGAACTGAACTATCAATAAAAAGTACATAGAACTCCAGACTATGTGAGAGACAACCAGAACGGATTTTTTTTCTTTCGACTGAGCAGTAGATTGAACGCTTGATTGAATGCTTTAGATGAGACCAAACTTTTTTTTCGGAAAATTGAATTTTTTCTCAGAGTTCTGGTTGCCCCCGCAAGAGTTCTGTCAAATATCTCTACAACTTTTCATCGTCAGACTAAAATTTTCAACGGAACACTCGAGGTAATTTTGTGAAGTTGCCCCACCCCCCTAACGAAAGAAAAAATCGTTAGTCACAACTGAACTATCAATAAAACGTACATAGAACTCCAGAACTATGTGAGAGGCAACCAGAACGGATTTTTTTCCGTCGACTGAGCAGTAGATTGATGGTGCGATGGAATGCTTTAGATGAGACCAAATTTTTTTTTCGGGAAATTGCATTTTTTCTCAGAGTTCTGGTTGCCCCCGCAAGAGTTCTGTCAAATATCTCTACAACTTTTCCTCGTTAGACACATATTTTCAACGGAACACTCGAGATAATTTTGTGAAGTTGCCCCCGCCCCCCTAACGAAAGAAAAAAATCGTTAGTACCAACTGAAATTTCAATGAAAAGTACATGGAACTCTAAAACTATGTGAGAGGCAACCAGAACGGATTTTTTTTCCATCGACTGAGCAGTAGATTGATGGCGCGATGGAATGCTTTAGATGAGACCAAATTTTGTTTTCGGAAAGTGAATTGTTTCTCAGAGTTCTGGTTGCCCCCGCATGAGTTCTGTCAAATATCTGTACAACTTTTCCTCGTCAGATAAATATTTTGAACGGAACACTCGAGATAATTTTGTGAAGTTCCCCACCCCTCTAACGAAAGAAAAAAATCGTTAATACCATCTGAAATTTCAATAAAAAGTACATGGAAATCCAAAACTATGTGAGAGGCAACCAGAACGGATTTTTTTTCCTTCGACTGAGCAGTAGATTGAACGTGCGATGGAATGCTTTAGATGAGACCAAACTTTTTTTTCGGAAAATTGAATTTTTCTCAGATTTCTGGTTGCGCCCGCAAGAGTTCTGTCAAAAATCTCTACAACTTTTCCGCGTCAGACAAATATTTTCAACGGAACACTCGAGGTAATTTTGTAACGTTGCCCCCCCCCCCCGCCCCTAACGAAAGAAAAAAATCGTTAGTAACAACTGAACTATCAATAAAACGTACATAGAACTCCAGAACTATGTGAGAGGCAACCAGAACGGATTTTTTTCCGTCGACTGAGCAGTAGATTGATGGCACGATGGCTTTAGATGAGGCCAAACTTTTTTTTCAGAAAATTGAATTTTTTCTCAGCGTTCCGGTTGCCGCCGCAAGAGTTCTGTCAAATATCTCTACAACTTTTCCTCGTCAGACAAATATTTTCAACGGAACACTCGAGGTAATTTTGTGAAGTTGCCCCCCCCCCCCTAACGAAAGAAAAAAATCGTTAGCAAGAACTGAACTATCAATAAAAAGTACATAGAACCCCAGACTATGTGAGAGGCAACCAAAACGGATTTCTTTTCTGTCGACTGAGCAGTAGATCGAAGGCGCGATGGAATGCTTTGGATGAGACCAACTTTTTTTTCTTCGGAAAATTAAATGTTTTCATAGAGTTCTGGTTGCATTCGTAAGAGTTCTGTCAAATATCTTTAGAACTTTTCCTCGTCAGACAAGTATTTTCTACGGAAGACTCGAGATAATTTTGTGAAGATGCCCCCCACCCCCCTCCAACGAAAGAAAAAAATCGTGAGTAACAACTGAACAATCAATAAAAAGTACATAGAACTCCAGAATTATGTGAGAGGCAACCAGAAAGGATTTTTATGCGTAGGCTGAGCAGTAGATCGATGGCGCGATGGAATGCTTTAGATGGGACCAAATTTTTTTTTCGGAAAATTGAGTTTTTTCTCAGAATTCTGGTGCCCCCCGCAAGGATTCTGTCGAATATCTTTATAACTTTTCCGCGTCAGACAAATATTTTCATCGGAACACTCGAGATAATTTTCTAGAGTTGCCCCCACCCCCCTAACGAAAGAAAAAAACCGTTAGTACCATTTGAAATTTCAATAAAAAGTACCTGGAAATCCAAAACTATGTGAGAGACAACCAGAACGGATTTTTTTTCTTTCGACTGAGCAGTAGATTGAACGCTTGATTGAATGCTTTAGATGAGACCAAATATTTTTTTCGGAAAATTGAATTTTTTCTCAGAGTTCTGGTTGCCCCCGCAAGAGTTCTGTCAAATATCTCTACAACTTTTCCTCGTTAGACACATATTTTCAACGGAACACTCGAGATAATTTTGTGAAGTTGCCCCCCCCCCCTAACGAAAGAAAAAAATCGTTAGTACCAACTGAAATTTCAATGAAAAGTACATGGAACTCTAAAACTATGTGAGAGGCAACCAGAACGGATTTTTTTCCGCCGACTGAGCAGTAGATTGATGGCGCGATGGAATGCTTTAGATGAGACCAAATTTTGTTTTCGGAAAATTGAATTTTTTCTCAGAGTTCTGGTTGCCCCGCATGAGTTCTGTCAAATATCTCTACAAGTTTTCCTCGTCAGATAAATATTTTCAACGGAACACTCGAGATAATTTTGTGAAGTTGCCCCACCCCCTAACGAAATATAAAAAATCGTTAGTAACAACTAAACTATCAATAAAACGTACATAGAGCTCCAGAACTAAGTGAGAGGCAACCAGAACGGATTTTTTTCCGTCGACTGAGCAGTAGATCGATCGCGCGATGGAATGCTTTAGATGAGACCAATTTTTTTCAGCGGAAAATTGATTTTTTTCTCAGAGTTCTGGTTGACCCCGCAAGAGTTCTGTCAAATATATTTACAAGTTTTCCTCGTCAGACAAATATTTTCAACGGAACGCTCGAGATAATTTTGTGAAGTTGCCCCCCCCCCCACCTATCGAAAGAAAAAAATCGTTAGGAACAACTGAACTATCAATAAAAAGTACATAGAGCTCCAGAACTATGTGAGAGGTAACCAGAACGGATTTTTTTGCGTCGACTGAGCACTAGATCGATGGCACGATGGCTTTAGATGAGACAAAACTTTTTTTTCAGAAAATTGAATTTTTTCTCAGAGTTCCGGTTGCCGCCGCAAGAGTTCTGTCAAATATCTCTACAACTTTTCCTCGTCAGACAAATATTTTCAACGGAACACTCGAGGTAATTTTGTGAAGTTGCCCCCCCACCCCCCTAACGAAAGAAAAAAATCGTTAGCAAGAACTGAACTATCATTAAAAAGTACATAGAACTCCAGACTATGTGAGAGGCAGCCAAAACGGATTTCTTTTCTGTCGACTGAGCAGTAGATCGAAGGCGCGATGGAATGCTTTGGATGAGACAAACTTTTTTTTCTTCGGAAAATTCAATGTTTTCATAGAGTTCTGGTTGCATTCGTAAGAGTTCTGTCAAATATCTTTAGAACTTTTCCTCGTCAGACAAGTATTTCCAACGGAACACTCGAGATAATTTTGTGAAGATGCCCCCCACCCCCCCTCCAACGAAAGAAAAAAATCGTGAGTAACAACTGAACAATCAATAAAAAGTACATAGAAATCCAAAATTATGTGAGAGGCAACCAGAAAGGATTTTTATGCGTAGGCTGAGCAGTAGATCGATGGCGCGATGGAATGCTTTAGATGGGACCAAATTTTTTTTTCGGAAAATTGAGTTTTTTCTCAGAATTCTGGTGCCCCCCGCAAGGATTCTGTCGAATATCTTTATAACTTTTCCGCGTCAGACAAATATTTTCATCGGAACACTCGAGATAATTTTCTAGAGTTGCCCCCCCCCCCTAACGAAAGAAAAAAACCGTTAGTACCATTTGAAATTTCAATAAAAAGTACCTGGAAATCCAAAACTATGTGAGAGACAACCAGAACGGTTTTTTTTCTTTCGACTGAGCAGTAGATTGAACGCTTGATTGAATGCTTTAGATGAGACCAAACTTTTTTTTCGGAAAATTGAATTTTTTCGCAGAGTTCTGGTTGCACCCGCAAGAGTTCTGTCAAATATCTCTACAACTTTTCCTCGTTAGACACATATTTTCAACGGAACACTCGAGATAATTTTGTGAAGTTGCCCCCCCCCCCCTAACGAAAGAAAAAAATCGTTAGTACCAACTGAAATTTCAATGAAAAGTACATGGAACTCTAAAACTATGTGAGAGGCAACCAGAACGGATTTTTTTTCCATCGACTGAGCAGTAGATTGATGGCGCGATGGAATGCTTTAGATGAGACCAAATTTTGTTTTCGGAAAATTGAATTTTTTCTCAGAGTTCTGGTTGCCCCCGCATGAGTTCTGTCAAATATCTCTACAACTTTTCCTCGTCAGATAAATATTTTGAACGGAACACTCGAGATAATTTTGTGAAGTTCACCACCCCTCTAACGAATGAAAAAAATCGTTAGTACCATCTGAAATTTCAATAAAAGTACATGGAAATCCAAAACTATGTGAGAGGCAACCAGAACGGGGTTTTTTTCCTTCGACTGAGCAGTAGATTGAACGTGCGATGGAATGCTTTAGATGAGACCAAACTTTTTTTTCGGAAAATCGAATTTTTCCCAGATTTCTGGTTGCCCCCGCAAGAGTTCTGTCAAATATCTCTACAACTTTTCCGCGTCAGACAAATATTTTCAACGGAACAATCGAGGTACTTTTGTAACGTTGCCCCCCCCCTTGCGAAAGAAAAAAATCGTTAGTAACAACTGAACTATCAATAAAACGTACATAGATCTCCAGAACTATGTGAGAGGCAACCAGAACGGATTTTTTTCCGTCGACTGAGCAGTAGATTGATGGCGCGATGGAATGCTTTAGATGAGACCAAATTTTGTTTTCGGAAAATTGAATTTTTTCTCAGAGTTCTGGTTGCCCCGCATGAGTTCTGTCAAATATCTCTACAACTTTTCCTCGTCAGATAAATATTTTCAACGGAACACTCAAGATAATTTTGTGAAGTTGCCCCACCCCCTAACGAAATATAAAAAATCGTTAGTAACAACTAAAGTATCAATAAAACGTACATAGAGCTCCAGAACTAAGTGAGAGGCAACCAGAACGGATTTTTTTCCGTCGACTGAGCAGTGGATCGATCGCGCGATGGAATGCTTTAGATGAGACCAATTTTTTTCAGCGGAAAATTGATTTTTTTCTCAGAGTTCTGGTTGACCCCGCAAGAGTTCTGTCAAATATATTTACAAGTTTTCCTCGTCAGACAAATATTTTCAACGGAACGCTCGAGATAATTTTGTGAAGTTACCCCCCCCCCCCCACCTAACGAAAGAAAAAAATCGTTAGGAACAACTGAACTATCAATGAAAAGTACATAGAGCTCCAGAACTATGTGAGAGGTAACCAGAACGGATTTTTTTGCGTCGACTGAGCACTAGATCGATGGCACGATGGCTTTAGATGAGACCAAACTTTTTTTTCAGAAAATTGAATTTTTTCTCAGAGTTCCGGTTGCCGCCGCAAGAGTTCTGTCAAATATCTCTACAATTTTTCCTCGTCAGACAAATATTTTCAACGGAACACTCGAGGTAATTTTGTGAAGTTGCCCCCCCACCCCCCTAACGAATGAAAAAAATCGTTAGCAAGAACTGAACTATCAATAAAAAGTACATAGAACTCCAGACTATGTGAGAGGCAGCCAAAACGGAATTCTTTTCTGTCGACTGAGCAGTAGATCGAAGGCGCGATGGAATGCTTTGGATGAGACCAACTTTTTTTTCTTCGGAAAATTAAATGTTTTCATAGAGTTCTGGTTGCATTCGTAAGAGTTCTGTCAAATATCTTTAGAACTTTTCCTCGTCAGACAAGTATTTTCAACGGAACACTCGAGATAATTTTGTGAAGATGCCCCCCGCCCCCCTCCCACGAAAGAAAAAAATCGTGAGTAACAACTGAACAATCAATAAAAAGTACATAGAACTCCAGAATTATGTGAGAGGCAACCAGAAAGGATTTTTATGCGTAGGCTGAGCAGTAGATCGATGGCGCGATGGAATGCTTTAGATGGGACCAAATTTTTTTTTCGGAAAATTGAGTTTTTTCTAGGAATTCTGGAGGCCCCCGCAAGGATTCTGTCGAATATCTTTATAACTTTTCCGCGTCAGACAAATATTTTCATCGGAACACTCGAGATCATTTTCTAGAGTTGCCCCCCCCCCCCCTAACGAAAGAAAAAAACCGTTAGTACCATTTGAAATTTCAATAAAAAGTACCTGGAAATCCAAAACTATGTGGAAGACAACCAGAACGGATTTTTTTTCTTTCGACTGAGCAGTAGATTAAACGCTTGATTGAATGCTTTAGATGAGACCAAACTTTTTTTTCGGAAAATTGAATTTTTTCTCAGAGTTCTGGTTGCCCCCGCAAGAGTTCTGTCAAATATCTCTACAAGTTTTCCTCGTCAGACTAAAATTTTCAACGGAACACTCGAGGTCATTTTGTGAAGTTGCCCCCCCCCCTATCGAAAGAAAAAATCGTCAGTCACAACTGAACTATCAATAAAACGTACATAGAACTCCAGAACTATGTGAGAGGCAACCAGAACGGATTTTTTTCCGTCGACTGAGCAGTAGATTGATGGTGCGATGGAATGCTTTAGATGAGACCAAATTTTTTTTTCGGGAAAGTGCATTTTTTCTCAGAGTTCTGGTTGCCCCCGCAAGAGTTCTGTCAAATATCTCTACAACTTTTCCTCGTTAGACACATATTTTCAACGGAACACTAGAGTTAATTTTGTGAAGTTGCCCTCCCCCCTAGCGAAAGAAAAAAATCGTTAGTACCAACTGAAATTTCAATGAAAAGTACATGGAACTCTAAAACTATGTGAGAGGCAACCAGAACGGATTTTTTTTCCATCGACTGAGCAGTAGATTGATGGCGCGATCGAATGCTTTAGATGAGACCAAATTTTGTTTTCGGAAAATTGAATTTTTTCTCAGAGTTCTGGTTGCCCCCGCATGAGTTCTCTCAAATATCTCTACAACTTTTCCTCGTCAGATAAATATTTTCAACGGAACACTCGAGATAATTTTGTGAAGTTGCCCCACCCCCTAACGAAAGATAAAAAATCGTTAGTAACAACTAAAGTATCAATAAAACGTACATAGAGCTCCAGAACTAAGTGAGAGGCAACCAGAACGGATTTTTTTCCGTCGACTGAGCAGTAGATCGATCGCGCGATGGAATGCTTTAGATGAGACCAATTTTTTTCAGCGGAAAATTGATTTTTTTCTCAGAGTTCTGTTTGACCCCGCAAGAGTTCTGTCAAATATATTTACAAGTTTTCCTCGTCAGACAAATATTTTCAACGGAACGCTCGAGATAATTTTGTGAAGTTTCCCCGCCCCCCCCACCTAACGAAAGAAAAAAATCGTTAGGAACAACTGAACTATCAATAAAAAGTACATAGAGCTCCAGAACTATGTGAGAGGTATCCAGAACGGATTTTTTTGCGTCGACTGAGCACTAGATCGATGGCACGATGGCTTTAGATGAGACCAAACTTTTTTTTCAGAAAATTGAATTTTTTCTCAGAGTTCCGGTTGCCGCCGCAAGAGTTCTGTCAAATATCTCTACAACTTTTCCTCGTCAGACAAATATTTTCAACGGAACACTCGAGGTAATTTTGTGAAGTTGCCCCCCCCCCCCCCTAAGGAAAGAAAAAAATCGTTAGCAAGAACTGAACTATCAATAAAAAGTACATAGAACTCCAGACTATGTGAGAGGCAGCCAAATCGGATTTCTTTTCTGTCGACTGAGCAGTAGATCGAAGGCGCGATGGAATGCTTTGGATGAGACCAAATTTTGTTTTCGGAAAATTGAATTTTTTCTCAGAGTTCTGGTTGCCCCCGCATGAGTTCTCTCAAATATCTCTACAACTTTTCCTCGTCAGATAAATATTTTCAACGGAACACTCGAGATAATTTTGTGAAGTTGCCCCACCCCCTAACGAAAGATAAAAAATCGTTAGTAACAACTAAAGTATCAATAAAACGTACATAGAGCTCCAGAACTAAGTGAGAGGCAACCAGAACGGATTTTTTTCCGTCGACTGAGCAGTAGATCGATCGCGCGATGGAATGCTTTAGATGAGACCAATTTTTTTCAGCGGAAAATTGATTTTTTTCTCAGAGTTCTGTTTGACCCCGCAAGAGTTCTGTCAAATATATTTACAAGTTTTCCTCGTCAGACAAATATTTTCAACGGAACGCTCGAGATAATTTTGTGAAGTTTCCCCGCCCCCCCCACCTAACGAAAGAAAAAAATCGTTAGGAACAACTGAACTATCAATAAAAAGTACATAGAGCTCCAGAACTATGTGAGAGGTATCCAGAACGGATTTTTTTGCGTCGACTGAGCACTAGATCGATGGCACGATGGCTTTAGATGAGACCAAACTTTTTTTTCAGAAAATTGAATTTTTTCTCAGAGTTCCGGTTGCCGCCGCAAGAGTTCTGTCAAATATCTCTACAACTTTTCCTCGTCAGACAAATATTTTCAACGGAACACTCGAGGTAATTTTGTGAAGTTGCCCCCCCCCCCTAAGGAAAGAAAAAAATCGTTAGCAAGAACTGAACTATCAATAAAAAGTACATAGAACTCCAGACTATGTGAGAGGCAGCCAAATCGGATTTCTTTTCTGTCGACTGAGCAGTAGATCGAAGGCGCGATGGAATGCTTTGGATGAGACCAACTTTTTTTTCTTCGGAAAATTAAATGTTTTCATAGAGTTCTGGATGCATTCGTAAGAGTTCTGTCAAATATCTTTAGAACTTTTCCTCGTCAGACAAATATTTTCAACGGAACACTCGAGATAATTTTGTGAAGATGCCCCCCACCCCCTCCATCGGAAGAAAAAAATCGTGAGTAACAACTGAACAATCAATAAAAAGTACATAGAACTCCAGAATTATGTGAGAGGCAACCAGAAAGGATTTTTATGCGTAGGCTGAGCAGTAGATCGATGGCGCGATGGAATGCTTAGATGGGACCAAATTTTTTTTTCGGAAAATTGAGTTTTTTCTAGGAATTCTGGAGGCCCCCGCAAGGATTCTGTCGAATATCTTTATAACTTTTCCGCGTCAGAGAAATATTTTCATCGGAACAGTCGAGATAATTTTCTAGAGTTGCCCCCCCCACTAACGAAAGAAAAAAACCGTTAGTACCATTTGAAATTTCAATAAAAAGTACCTGGAAATCCAAAACTATGTGGAAGACAACCAGAACGGATTTTTTTTCTTTCGACTGAGCAGTACATTGAACGCTTGATTTAATTCTTTAGATGAGACCAAACTTTTTTTTCGGAAAATTGAATTTTTTCTCAGAGTTCTGGTTGCCCCCGCAAGAGTTCTGTCAAATATCTCTACAACTTTTCCTCGTTAGACACATATTTTCAACGGAACACTCGAGATAATTTTGTGAAGTTGCCCCCCCCCCCTAACGAAAGAAAAAAATCGTTAGTACCAACTGAAATTTCAATGAAAAGTACATGGAACTCTAAAACTATGTGAGAGGCAACCAGAACGGATTTTTTTTCCATCGACTGAGCAGTAGATTGATGGCGCGATCGAATGCTTTAGATGAGACCAAATTTTGTTTTCGGAAAATCGAATTTTTTCTCAGAGTTCTGGTTGCCCCCGCATGAGTTCTCTCAAATATCTCTACAACTTTTCCTCGTCAGATAAATATTTTGAACGGAACACTCGAGATAATTTTGTGAAGTTCCCCACCCCTCTAACGAAAGAAAAAAATCGTTAGTACCATCTGAAATTTCAATAAAAAGTACATGGAAATCCAAAACTATGTGAGAGGCAACCAGAACGGATTTTTTTTCCTTCGACTGAGCGGTAGATTGAACGTGCGATGGAATGCTTTAGATGAGACCAAACTTTTTTTTCGGAAAATTGAATTTTTCTAAGATTTCTGGTTGCCCCCGCAAGAGTTCTGTCAAATATCTCTACAACTTTTCCGCGTCAGACAAATATTTTCAACGGAACACTCGAGGTAATTTTGTAACGTTGCCCCCCCCCCCTAACGAAAGAAAAAAATCGTTAGTAACAACTGAACTATCAATAAAACGTACATAGAACTCCAGAACTATGTGAGAGGCAACCAGAACGGATTTTTTTCCGTCGACTGAGCAGTAGATTGATGGCGCGATGGAATGCTTTAGATGAGACCAAATTTTGTATTCGGAAAATTGAATTTTTTCTCAGAGTTCTGGTTGCCCCCGCATGAGTTCTGTCAAATATCTCTACAACTTTTCCTCGTCAGATAGATATTTTCAACGGAACACTCGAGATAATTTTGTGAAGTTGCCCCACCCCCTAACGAAAGATAAAAAATCGTTAGTAACAACTAAAGTATCAATAAAACGTACATAGAGCTCCAGAACTAAGTGAGAGGCAACCAGAACGGATTTTTTTCCGTCGACTGAGCAGTAGATCGATCGCGCGATGGAATGCTTTAGATGAGACCAATTTTTTTCAGCGGAAAATTGATTTTTTTCTCAGAGTTCTGGTTGACCCCGCAAGAGTTCTGTCAAATATATTTAAAAGTTTTCCTCGTCAGACAAATATTTTCAACGGAACGCTCGAGATAATTTTGTGAAGTTGACCCCCCCCCCCCCCCCACCTAACGAAAGATAAAATTCGTTAGGAACAACTGAACTATCAATAAAAAGTACATAGAGCTCCAGAACTATGTGAGAGGTAACCAGAACGGATTTTTTTGCGTCGACTGAGCACTAGATCGATGGCACGATGGCTTTAGATGAGACCAAACTTTTTTTTCAGACAATTGAATTTTTTCTCAGAGTTCCGGTTGCCGCCGCAAGAGTTCTGTCAAATATCTCTACAACTTTTCCTCGTCAGACAAATGTTTTCAACGGAACACTCGAGGTAATTTTGTGAAGTTGCCCCCCCCCCCTAACGAAAGAAAAAAATCGTTAGCAAAAACTGAACTATCAATAAAAAGTACATAGAACTCCAGACTATGTGAGAGACAACCAGAACGGATTTTTTTTCTTTCGACTGAGCAGTAGATTGAACGCTTGATTGAATGCTTTAGATGAGACCAAACTTTTTTTTCGGAAAATTGAATTTTTTCTCAGAGTTCTGGTTGCCCCCGCAAGAGTTCTGTCAAATATCTCTACAACTTTTCCTCGTCAGACTAAAATTTTCAACGGAACACTCGAGGTAATTTTGTGAAGTTGCCCCCCCCCCCCTAACGAAAGAAAAAATCGTTAGTCACAACTGAACTATCAATAAAACGTACATAGAACTCCAGAACTATGTGAGAGGCAACCAGAATGGATTTTTTTCCGTCGACTGAGCAGTAGATTGATGGTGCGATGGAATGCTTTAGATGAGACCAAATTTTTTTTTCGGGAAATTGCATTTTTTCTCAGAGTTCTGGTTGCCCCCGCAAGAGTTCTGTCAAATATCTCTACAACTTTTCCTCGTTAGACACATATTTTCAACGGAACACTCGAGATAATTTTGTGAAGTTGCCCCCGCCCCCCTAAGGAAAGAAAAAAATCGTTAGTACCAACTGAAATTTCAATGAAAAGTACATGGAACTCTAAAACTATGTGAGAGGCAACCAGAACGGATTTTTTTTCCACCGACTGAGCAGTAGATTGATGGCGCGATGGAATGCTTTAGATGAGACCAAATTTTGTTTTCGGAAAATTGAATTTTTTCTCAGAGTTCTGGTTGCCCCCGCATGAGTTCTGTCAAATATCTCTACAACTTTTCCTCGTCAGATAAATATTTTGAACGGAACACTCGAGATAATTTTGTGGAGTTCCCCACCCCTCTAACGAAAGAAAAAAATCGTTAGTACCATCTGAAATTTCAATAAAAAGTACATGGAAATCCAAAACTATGTGAGAGGCAACCAGAACGAATTTTTTTTCCTTCGACTGAGCAGTAGATTGAACGTGCGATGGAATGCTTTAGATGAGACCAAACTTTTTTTTCGGAAAATTGAATTTTTCTCAGATTTCTGGTTGCCCCCGCAAGAGTTCTGTCAAATATCTCTACAACTTTTCCGCGTCAGACAAATATTTTCAACGGAACACTCGAGGTAATTTTGTAACGTTGCCCCCCCCCCCTTACGAAAGAAAAAAATCGTTAGTAACAACTGAACTATCAATAAAACGTACATAGATCTCCATAACTATGTGAGAGGCAACCAGAACGGATTTTTTTCCGTCGACTGAGCAGTAGATTGATGGCGCGATGGAATGCTTTAGATGAGACCAAATTTTGTTTTCGGAAAATTGAATTTTTTCTCAGAGTTCTGGTTGCCCCGCATGAGTTCTGTCAAATATCTCTACAACTTTTCCTCGTCAGATAAATATTTTCAACGGAACACTCGAGATAATTTTGTGAAGTTGCCCCACCCCCTAACGAAATATAAAAAATCGTTAGTAACAACTAAAGTATCAATAAAGCGTACATAGAGCTCCAGAACTAAGTGAGAGGCAACCAGAACGGATTTTTTTCCGTCGACTGAGCAGTAGATCGATCGCGCGATGGAATGCTTTAGATGAGACCAATTTTTTTCAGCGGAAAATTGATTTTTTTCTCAGAGTTCTGGTTGACCCCGCAAGAGTTCTGTCAAATATATTTACAAGTTTTCCTCGTCAGACAAATATTTTCAACGGAACGCTCGAGATAATTTTGTGAAGTTGCCCCCCCCCCCCACCTAACGAAAGAAAAAAATCGTTAGGAATTACTGAACTATCAATAAAAAGTACATAGACCTCCAGAACTATGTGAGAGGTAACCAGAACGGATTTTTTTGCGTCGACTGAGCACTAGATCGATGGCACGATGGCTTTAGATGAGACCAAACTTTTTTTTCAGAAAATTGAATTTTTTCTCAGAGTTCCGGTTGCCGCCGCAAGAGTTCTGTCAAATATCTCTACAACTTTTCCTCGTCAGACAAATATTTTCAACGGAACACTCGAGGTAATTTTGTGAAGTTGCCCCCCCACCCCCCTAACGAAAGAAAAAAATCGTTAGCAAGAACTGAACTATCAA
The DNA here is from genome assembly GCA_944452715.1 of Ophion slaviceki. Classification (NCBI taxonomy): domain Eukaryota; kingdom Metazoa; phylum Arthropoda; class Insecta; order Hymenoptera; family Ichneumonidae; genus Ophion; species Ophion slaviceki. The sequence goes on along the minus strand of OX101786.1, from coordinate 14,614,467 downwards.
TAAAAAGTACATAGAACTCAAGACTATGTGAGAGACAACCAAAACGGATTTCTTTTCTTTCGACTGAGCAGTAGATCGAAGGCGCGATGGAATGCTTTGGATGAGACCAACTTTTTTTTCTTCGGAAAATTAAATGTTTTCATAGAGTTCTGGTTGCATTCGTCAGAGTTCTGTCAAATATCTTTAGAACTTTTCCTCGTCAGACAAGTATTTTCAACGGAACACTCGAGATAATTTTGTGAAGATGCCCCCCACCCCCCTCCAACGAAAGAAAAAAATCGTGAGTAACAACTGAACAATCAATAAAAAGTACATAGAACTCCAGAATTATGTGAGAGGCAACCAGAAAAGATTTTTATGCGTAGGCTGAGCAGTAGATCGATGGCGCGATGGAATGCTTTAGAGGGGACCAAATTTTTTTTTCGGAAAATTGAGTTTTTTCTCAGAATTCTGGTGGCCCCCGCTAGGATTCTGTCGAATATCTTTATTACTTTTCCGCGTCCGACAAATATTTTCATCGGAACACTCGAGATAATTTTCTAGAGTTGCCCCCCCCCCCTAGCGAAAGAAAAAAACCGTTAGTACCATTTGTAATTTCAATGAAAAGTACCTGGAAATCCAAAACTATGTGAGAGACAACCAGAACGGATTTTTTTTCTTTCGACTGAGCAGTAGATTGAACGCTTGATTGAATGCTTTAGATGTGACCAAACTTTTTTTTCGGAAAATTGAATTTTTTCTCAGAGTTCTGGTTGCCCCCGCAAGAGTTCTGTCAAATATCTCTACAACTTTTCCTCGTCAGACTAAAATTTTCAACGGAACACTCGAGGTAATTTTGTGAAGTTGCCCACCCCCCCAAACGAAAGAAAAAATCGTTAGTCACAACTGAACTATCAATAAAACGTACATAGAACTCCAGAACTATGTGAGAGGCAAGCAGAACGGATTTTTTTCCGTCGACTGAGCAGTAGATTGATGGTGCGATGGAATGCTTTAGATGAGACCAAATTTTTTTTTCGGGAAATTGCATTTTTTCTCAGAGTTCTGGTTGCCCCCGCAAGAGTTCTGTCAAATATCTCTATAACTTTTCCTCGTTAGACTCATATTTTCAACGGAACGCTCGAGATAATTTTATGAAGTTGCCCCCCCCCGCCCTAACGAAAGAAAAAAATCGTTAGTACCAACTGAAATTTCAATGAAAAGTACATGGACCTCTAAAACTATGTGATAGGCAACCAGAACGGATTTTTTTTCCATCGACTGAGCAGTAGATTGATGGCGGGATGGAATGCTTTAGATGAGACCAAACTTTTTTTTCGGAAAATTGAATTTTTCTCAGATTTCTGGTTGCCCCCGCAAGAGTTCTGTCAAATATCTCTACAACTTTTCCGCGTCAGACAAATATTTTCAACGGAACACTCGAGGTAATTTTGTAACGTTGCCCTCCACGCCCCTAACGAAAGAAAAAAATCGTTAGTAACAACTGAACTATCAATAAAACGTACATAGAACTCCAGAACTATGTGAGAGGCAACCAGAACGGATTTTTTTCCGTCGACTGAGCAGTAGATTGATGGCGCGATGGAATGCTTTAGATGAGACCAAATTTTGTTTTCGGAAAATTGAATTTTTTCTCAGAGTTCTGGTTGCCCCCGCATGAGTTCTGTCAAATATCTCTACAACTTTTCCTCGTCAGATAAATATTTTCAACGGAACACTCGAGATAATTTTGTGAAGTTGCCCCACCCCCTAACGAAAGATAAAAAATCGTTAGTAACAACTAAAGTATCAATAAAACGTACATAGAGCTCCAGAACTAAGTGAGAGGCAACCAGAACGGATTTTTTTTCCATCGACTGAGCAGTAGATTGATGGCGCGATGGAATGCTTTAGATGAGACCAAATTTTGTTTTCGGAAAATTGAATTTTTTCTCAGAGTTCTGGTTGCCCACGCATGAGTTCTGTCAAATATCTCTACAACTTTTCCTCGTCAGATAAATATTTTCAACGGAACACTCGAGATAATTTTGTGAAGTTGCCCCACCCCCTAACGAAAGATAAAAAATCGTTAGTAACAACTAAAGTATCAATAAAACGTACATAGAGCTCCAGAACTAAGTGAGAGGCAACCAGAACGGATTTTTTTCCGTCGACTGGGCAGTAGATCGATCGCGCGATGGAATGCTTTAAATGAGACCAATTTTTTTCAGCGGAAAATTGATTTTTTTCTCAGAGTTCTGGTTGACCCCGCAAGAGTTCTGTCAAATATATTTACAAGTTTTCCTCGTCAGACAAATATTTTCAACGGAACGCTCGAGATAATTTTGTGAAGTTTCTCCCCCCCCCCCATCTAACGAAAGAAAAAAATCGTTAGGAAAACCTGAACTATCAATAAAAGGTACATAGAGCTCCAGAACTATGTGCGAGGTAACCAGAACGGATTTTTTTGCGTCGACTGAGCACTAGATCGATGGCACGATGGCTTTAGATGAGACCAAACTTTTTTTTCAGAAAATTGAATTTTTTCTCAGAGTTCCGGTTGCCGCCGCAAGAGTTCTGTCAAATATCTCTACAACTTTTCCTCGTCAGACAAATATTTTCAACGGAACACTCGAGATAATTTTGTGAAGTTGCCCCCCCCCCTAACGAAAGAAAAAAATCGTTAGTACCAACTTAAATTTCAATGAAAAGTACATGGAACTTTAAAACTATGTGAGAGGCAACCAGAACGGATTTTTTTTCCATCGACTGAGCAGTAGGTTGATGGCGCGATGGAATGCTTTAGATGAGACCAAATTTTGTTTTCGGAAAATTGAATTTTTTCTCAGAGTTCTGGTTGCCCCCGCATGAGTTCTGTCAAATATCTCTACAACTTTTCCTCGTCAGATAAATATTTTGAACGGAACACTCGAGATAATTTTGTAAAGTTGCCCACCCCTTTAACGAAAGAAAAAAATCGTTAGTCCCATCTGAAATTTCAATAAAAGGTACATGGAAATCCAAAACTATGTGAGAGGCAACCAGAACGGAATTTTTTTCCTTCGACTGAGCAGTAGATTGAACGTGCGATGGAATGCTTTAGATGAGACAAAACTTTTTTTTCGGAAAATTGAATTTTTCCCAGATTTCTGGTTGCCCCCGCAAGAGTTCTGTCAAATATCTCTACAACTTTTCCGCGTCAGACAAATATTTTCAACGGAACACTCGAGGTAATTTTGTAACGTTGCCCCCGCCCCCTTACGAAAGAAAAAAATCGATAGTAACAACTGAACTATCAATAAAACGTACATAGATCTCCAGAACTATGTGAGAGGCAACCAGAACGGATTTTTTTCCGTCGACTGAGCAGTAGATTGATGGCGCGATGGGATGCTTTAGATGAGACCAAATTTTGTTTTCGAAAAATTGAATTTTTTCTCAGAGTTCTGGTTGCCCCGCATGAGTTCTGTCAAATATCTCTACAACTTTTCCTCGTCAGATAAATATTTTCAACGGAACACTCAAGATAATTTTGTGAAGTTGCCCCACCCCCTAACGAAATATAAAAAATCGTTAGTAACAACTAAAGTATCAATAAAACGTACATAGAGCTCCAGAACTAAGTGAGAGGCAACCAGAACGGATTTTTTTCCGTCGACTGAGCAGTGGATCGATCGCGCGATGGAATGCTTTAGATGAGACCAATTTTTTTCAGCGGAAAATTGATTTTTTTCTCAGAGTTCTGGTTGACCCCGCAAGAGTTCTGTCAAATATATTTACAAGTTTTCCTCGTCAGACAAATATTTTCAACGGAACGCTCGAGATAATTTTGTGAAGTTACCCCCCCCCCCACCTAACGAAAGAAAAAAATCGTTAGGAACAACTGAACTATCAATGAAAAGTACATAGAGCTCCAGAACTATGTGAGAGGTAACCAGAACGGATTTTTTTGCGTCGACTGAGCACTAGATCGATGGCACGATGGCTTTAGATGAGACCAAACTTTTTTTTCAGAAAATTGAATTTTTTCTCAGAGTTCCGGTTGCCGCCGCAAGAGTTCTGTCAAATATCTCTACAACTTTTCCTCGTCAGACAAATATTTTCAACGGAACACTCGAGGTAATTTTGTGAAGTTGCCCCCCCACCCCCCTAACGAATGAAAAAAATCGTTAGCAAGAACTGAACTATCAATAAAAAGTACATAGAACTCCAGACTATGTGAGAGGCAACCAAAACTGATTTCTTTTCTGTCGACTGAGCAGTAGATCGAGGCGCGATGGAATGCTTTGGATGAGACCAACTTTTTTTTCTTCGGAAAATTAAATGTTTTCATAGAGTTCTGGTTGCATTCGTAAGAGTTCTGTCAAATATCTTTAGAACTTTTCCTCGTCAGACAAGTATTTTCAACGGAACACTCGAGATAATTATGTGAAGATGCCCCCCACCCCCCTCCAACGAAAGAAAAAAATCGTGAGTAACAACTGAACAATCAATAAAAAGTACATAGAACTCCAGAATTATGTGAGAGGCAACCAGAAAGGATTTTTATGCGTAGGCTGAGCAGTAGATCGATGGCGCGATGGAATGCTTTAGATGGGACCAAATTTTTTTTCTTCGGAAATTTGAGTTTTTTTCTCAGAATTCTGGCGGCCCCCGCAAGGATTCTGTCGAATATCTTTATAACTTTTCCGCGTCAGACAAATATTTTCATCGGAACACGCGAGATAATTTTCTAGAGTTGCCCCCCCCCGCCCCCCTAGCGAAAGAAAAAAACCGTTAGTACCATTTGAAATTTCAATAAAAAGTACCTGGAAATCCAAAACTATGTGAGAGACAACCAGAACGGATTTTTTTTCTTTCGACTGAGCAGTAGATTGAACGCTTGATTGAATGCTTTAGATGAGACCAAACTTTTTTTTTCGGAAAATTGAATTTTTTCTCAGAGTTCTGGTTGCCCCCGCATGAGTTCTGTCAAATATCTCTACAACTTTTCCTCGTCAGATAAATATTTTGAACGGAACACTCGAGATAATTTTGTGAAGTTCCCCACCCCTCTAACGAAAGAAAAAAATCGTTAGTACCATCTGAAATTTCAATAAAAAGTACATGGAAATCCAAAACTATGTGAGAGGCAACCAGAACGGATTTTTTTTCCTTCGACTGAGCAGTAGATTGAACGTGCGATGGAATGCTTTAGATGAGACCAAACTTTTTTTTCGGAAAATTGAATTTTTCTCAGATTTCTGGTTGCCCCCGCAAGAGTTCTGTCAAATATCTCTACAACTTTTCCGCGTCAGACAAATATTTTCAACGGAACACTCGAGGTAATTTTGTAACGTTGCCCCCCCCCCGCCCCTAACGAAAGAAAAAAATCGTTAGTATCAACTGAACTATCAATAAAACGTACATAGAACTCCAGAACTATGTGAGAGGCAACCAGAACGGATTTTTTTCCGTCGACTGAGCAGTAGATTGATGGTGCGATGGAATGCTTTAGATGAGACCAAATTTTTTTTTTCGGGAAATTGCATTTTTTCTCAGAGTTCTGGTTGCCCCCGCAAGAGTTCTGTCAAATATCTCTAGAACTTTTCCTCGTTAGACACATATTTTCAACGGAAGACTCGAGACAATTTTGTGAAGTTGCCCCCCCCCCCTAACGAAAGAAAAAAATCGTTAGTACCAACTTAAATTTCAATGAAAAGTACATGGAACTCTAAAACTATGTGAGAGGCAACCAGAATGGATTTTTTTTCCATCGACTGAGCAGTAGATTGATGGCGCGATCGAATGCTTTAGATGAGACCAAATTTTGTTTTCGGAAAATTGAATTTTTTCTCAGAGTTCTGGTTGCCCCCGCATGAGTTCTGTCAAATATCTCTACAACTTTTCCTCGTCAGATAAATATTTTGAACGGAACACTCGAGATAATTTTGTGAAGTTGCCCCACCCCCTAACGAAAGATAAAAAATCGTTAGTAACAACTAAAGTATCAATAAAACGTACATGGAGCTCCAGAACTAAGTGAGAGGCAACCAGAACGGATTTTTTTCCGTCGACTGAGCAGTAGATCGATCACGCGATGGAATGCTTTAGATGAGACCAATTTTTTTCAGCGGAAAATTGATTTTTTTCTTAGAGTTCTGGTTGACCCCGCAAGAGTTCTGTCAAATATATTTACAAGTTTTCCTCGTCAGACAAATATTTTCAACGGAACGCTCGAGATAATTTTGTGAAGTTTCCCCGCCCCCCACCTAACGAAAGAAAAAAATCGTTAGGAACAACTGAACTATCAATAAAAAGTACATAGAGCTCCAGAACTATGTGAGAGGTAACCAGAACGGATTTTTTTGCGTCGACGGAGCACTAGATCGATGGCACGATGGCTTTAGATGCGACCAAACTTTTTTTTCAGAAAATTGAATTTTTTCTCAGAGTTCCGGTTGCCGCCGCAGGAGTTCTGTCAAGAATCACTACAACTTTTCCTCGTCAGACAAATATTTTCAACGGAACACTCGAGGTAATTTTGTGAAGTTGCCCCCCCCCCCCCCCCCTAAGGAAAGAAAAAAATCGTTAGCAAGAACTGAACTATCAATAAAAAGAACATAGAACTCCAGACTATGTGAGAGGCAACCAAAACGGATTTCTTTTCTTTCGACTGAGCAGTAGATCGAAGGCGCGATGGAATGCTTTGGATGAGACCAACTTTTTTTTCTTCGGAAAATTAAATGTTTTCATAGAGTTCTGGTTGCATTCGTAAGAGTTCTGTCAAATATCTTTAGAACTTTTCCTCGTCAGACAAGTATTTTCAACGGAACACTCGAGATAATTTTGTGAAGATGCCCCCCACCCCCTCCAACGAAAGAAAAAAATCGTGAGTAACAACTGAGCAAACAATAAAAAGTACATAGAACTCCAGAATTATGTGAGAGGTTACCAGAAAGGATTTTTATGCGTAGGCTGAGCAGTAGATCGATGGCGCGATGGAATGCTTTAGATGGGACCAAATTTTTTTTTCGGAAAATTGAGTTTTTTCTCAGAATTCTGGTGGCCCCCGCAAGGATTCTGTCGAATATCTTTATAACTTTTCCGCGTCAGACAAATATTTTCATCGGAACACTCGAGATAATGTTCTAGAGTTGCCCCCCCCCCTAGCGAAAGAAAAAAACCGTTAGTACCATTTGAAATTTCAATAAAAAGTACCTGGAAATCCAAAACTATGTGAGAGACAACCAGAACGGATTTTTTTTCTTTCGACTGAGCAGTAGATTGAACGCTTGATTGAATGCTTTAGATGAGACCAAACTTTTTTTTCGGAAAATTGAATTTTTTCTCAGAGTTCTGGTTGCCCCCGGAAGAGTTCTGTCAAATATCTCTACAACTTTTCCTCGTCAGACTAAAATTTTCAACGGAACACTCGAGGTAATTTTGTGAAGTTGCCCCCCCCCCCAAACGAAAGAAAAAATCGTTAGTCACAACTGAACTATCAATAAAACGTACATAGAGCTCCAGAACTATGTGAGAGGTAACCAGAACGGATTTTTTTGCGTCGACTGAGCACTAGATCGACGGCACGATGGCTTTAGATGAGACCAAACTTTTTTTTCAGAAAATTGAATTTTTTCTCAGAGTTCCGGTTGCCGCCGCAAGAGTTCTGTCAAATATCTCTACAACTTTTCCTCGTCAGACAAATATTTTCAACGGAACACTCGAGGTAATTTTGTGAAGTTGCCCCCCCCCCCAACGAAAGAAAAAAATCGTTAGCAAGAACTGAACTATCAATAAAAAGTACATAGAACTCCAGACTATGTGAGAGACAACCAGAACGGATTTTTTTCTTTCGACTGAGCAGTAGATTGAACGCTTGATTGAATGCTTTAGATGAGACCAAACTTTTTTTTCGGAAAATTGAATTTTTTCTCAGAGTTCTGGTTGCCCCCGCAAGAGTTCTGTCAAATATCTCTACAACTTTTCCTCGTCAGACTAAAATTTTCAACGGAACACTCGAGGTAATTTTGTGAAGTTGCCCCGCCCCCCTAACGAAAGAAAAAATCGTTAGTCACAACTGAACTATCAATAAAACGTACATAGAACTCCAGAACTATGTGAGAGGCAACCAGAACGGATTTTTTTCCGTCGACTGAGCAGTAGATTGATGGTGCGATGGAATGCTTTAGATGAGACCAAATTTTTTTTTCGGGAAATTGCATTTTTTCTCAGAGTTCTGGTTGCCCCCGCAAGAGTTCTGTCAAATATCTCTACAACTTTTCCTCGTTAGACACATATTTTCAACGGAACACTCGAGAAAATTTTGTGAAGTTGCCCCCGCCCCCCTAACGAAAGAAAAAAATCGTTAGTACCAACTGAAATTTCAATGAAAAGTACATGGAACTCTAAAACTATGTGAGAGGCAACCAGAACGGATTTTTTTTCCATCGACTGAGCAGTAGATTGATGGCGCGATGGAATGCTTTAGATGAGACCAAATTTTGTTTTCGGAAAATTGAATTTTTTCTCAGAGTTCTGGTTGCCCCCGCATGAGTTCTGTCAAATATCTCTACAACTTTTCCTCGTCAGATAAATATTTTGAACGGAACACTCGAGATAATTTTGTGAAGTTCCCCACCCCTCTAACGAAAGAAAAAAATCGTTAGTACCATCTGAAATTTCAATAAAAAGTACATGGAAATCCAAAACTATGTGAGAGGCAACCAGAACGGATTTTTTTTCCTTCGACTGAGCAGTAGATTGAACGTGCGATGGAATGCTTTAGATGAGACCAAACTTTTTTTTCGGAAAATTGAATTTTTCTCAGATTTCTGGTTGCCACCGCAAGAGTTCTGTCAAATATCTCTACAACTTTTCCGCGTCAGACAAATATTTTCAACGGAACACTCGAGGTAATTTTGTAACGTTGCCCCCCCCCCCCGCCCCTAACGAAAGAAAAAAATCGTTAGTAACAACTGAACTTTCAATAAAACGTACATAGAACTCCAGAACTATGTGAGAGGCAACCAGAACGGATTTTTTTCCGTCGACTGAGCAGTAGATTGATGGCGCGATGGAATGCTTTAGATGAGACCAAATTTTGTTTTCGGAAAATTGAATTTTTTCTCAGAGTTCTGGTTGCCCCCGCATGAGTTCTCTCAAATATCTCTACAACTTTTCCTCGTCAGATAAATATTTTCAACGGAACACTCGAGATAATTTTGTGAAGTTGCCCCGCCCCTAACGAAAGATAAAAAATCGTTAGTAACAACTAAAGTATCAATAAAACGTACATAGAGCTCCAGAACTAAGTGAGAGGCAACCAGAACGGATTTTTTTCCGTCGACTGAGCAGTAGATCGATCGCGCGATGGAATGCTTTAGATGAGACCAATTTTTTTCAGCGGAAAATTGATTTTTTTCTCAGAGTTCTGGTTGACCCCGCAAGAGTTCTGTCAAATATCTCTACAACTTTTCCTCGTCAGACAAATATTTTCAACGGAACACTCGAGGTAATTTTGTGAAGTTGCCCCCCCCCCTAACGAAAGAAAAAAATCGTTACCAAGAACTGAACTATCAATAAAAAGTACATAGAACTCCAGACTATGTGAGAGACAACCAGAACGGATTTTTTTTCTTTCGACTGAGCAGTAGATTGAACGCTTGATTGAATGCTTTAGATGAGACCAAACTTTTTTTTCGGAAAATTGAATTTTTTCTCAGAGTTCTGGTTGCCCCCGCAAGAGTTCTGTCAAATATCTCTACAACTTTTCCTCGTCAGACTAAAATTTTCAACGGAACACTCGAGGTAATTTTGTGAAGTTGCCCCACCCCCCTAACGAAAGAAAAAATCGTAAGTCACAACTGAACTATCAATAAAACGTACATAGAACTCCAGAACTATGTGAGAGGCAACCAGAACGGATTTTTTTCCGTCGACTGAGGAGTAGATTGATGGCGCGATGGAATGCTTTAGATGAGACCAAATTTTGTTTTCGGAAAATTGAATTTTTTCTCAGAGTTCTGGTTGCCCCCGCATGAGTTCTGTCAAATATCTCTACAACTTTTCCTCGTCAGATAAATATTTTCAACGGAACACTCGAGATAATTTTGTGAAGTTGCCCCGCCCCTAACGAAAGATAAAAAATCGTTAGTAACAACTAAAGTATCAATAAAACGTACATAGAGCTCCAGAACTAAGTGAGAGGCAACCAGAACGGATTTTTTTCCGTCGACTGAGCAGTAGATCGATCGCGCGATGGAATGCTTTAGATGAGACCAATTTTTTTCAGCGGAAAATTGATTTTTTTCTCAGAGATCTGGTTGACCCCGCAAGAGTTCTGTCAAATATTTTTACAAGTTTTCCTCGTCAGACAAATATTTTCAACGGAACGCTCGAGATCATTTTGTGAAGTTTCCCCCCCCCGGCCCACCTAACGAAAGAAAAAAATCGATAGGAAAAACTGAACTATCAATAAAAAGTACATAGAGCTCGAGAACTATGTGAGAGGTAACCAGAACGGATTTTTTTGCGTCGACTGAGCACTAGATCGATGGCACGATGGCTTTAGATGAGACCAAACTTTTTTTTCAGAAAATTGAATTTTTTCTCAGAGTTCCGGTTGCCGCCGCAAGAGTTCTGTCAAATATCTCTACAACTTTTCCTCGTCAGACAAATATTTTCAACGGAACACTCGAGGTAATTTTGTGAAGTTGCCCCCCCCCCCTAACGAAAGAAAAAAATCGTTAGCAAGAACTGAACTATCAATAAAAAGTACATAGAACTCCAGACTATGTGAGAGACAACCAGAACGGATTTTTTTTCTTTCGACTGAGCAGTAGATTGAACGCTTGATTGAATGCTTTAGATGAGACCAAACTTTTTTTTCGGAAAATTGAATTTTTTCTCAGAGTTCTGGTTGCCCCCGCAAGAGTTCTGTCAAATATCTCTACAACTTTTCCTCGTCAGACTAAAATTTTCAACGGAACACTCGAGGTAATTTTGTGAAGTTGCCCCCCTTCCCCTTACGAAAGAAAAAATCGTTAGTCACAACTGAACTATCAATAAAACGTACATAGAACGCCAGAACTATGTGAGAGGCAACCAGAACGGATTTTTTGACGTCGACTGAGCAGTAGATTGATGGTGCGATGGAATGCTTTAGATGAGACCAAATTTTTTTTTCGGGAAATTGCATTTTTTCTCAGAGTTCTGGTTGCCCCCGCAAGAGTTCTGTCAAATATCTCTACAACTTTTCCTCGTCAAACTAAAATTTTCAACGGAACACTCGAGGTAATTTTGTGAAGTTGCCCCCCTTCCCCTTACGAAAGAAAAAATCGTTAGTCACAACTGAACTATCAATAAAACGTACATAAAACTCCAGAACTATGTGAGAGGCAACCAGAACGGATTTTTTTCCGTCGACTGAGCAGTAGATTGATGGTGCGATGGAATGCTTTAGATGAGACCAAATTTTTTTTTTCGGAAAATTGAATTTTTTCTCAGAGTTCTGGTTGCCCCCGCAAGAGTTCTGTCAAATATCTCTACAACTTTTCCTCGTCAGACTAAAATTTTCAACGGAACACTCGAGGTAATTTTGTGAAGTTGCCCCCCTGCCCCTTACGAAAGAAAAAATCGTTAGTCACAACTGAACTATCAATAAAACGTACATAAAACTCCAGAACTATGTGAGAGGCAACCAGAACGGATTTTTTTCCGTCGACTGAGCAGTAGATTGATGGTGCGATGGAATGCTTTAGATGAGACCAAATTTTTTTTTCGGGAAATTGCATTTTTTCTCAGAGTTCTGGTTGCCCCCGCAAGAGTTCTGTCAAATATCTCTACAACTTTTCCTCGTCAAACTAAAATTTTCAACGGAACACTCGAGGTAATTTTGTGAAGTTGCCCCCCTTCCCCTTACGAAAGAAAAAATCGTTAGTCACAACTGAACTATCAATAAAACGTACATAAAACTCCAGAACTATGTGAGAGGCAACCAGAACGGATTTTTTTCCGTCGACTGAGCAGTAGATTGATGGTGCGATGGAATGCTTTAGATGAGACCAAATTTTTTTTTCGGGAAATTGCATTTTTTCTCAGAGTTCTGGTTGCCCCCGCAAGAGTTCTGTCAAATATCTCTACAACTTTTCCTCGTTAGACACATATTTTCAACGGAACACTCGAGATAATTTTGTGAAGTTGCCCCACCCCCTAACGAAAGATAAAAAATCGTTAGTAACGACTAAAGTATCAATAAAACGTACATAGATGTCCAGAACTAAGTGAGAGGCAACCAGAACGGATTTTTTTCCGTCGACTGAGCAGTAGATCGATCGCGCGATGGAATGCTTTAGATGAGACCAATTTTTTTCAGCGGAAAATTGATTTTTTTTTCAGAGTTCTGGTTGACCCCGCAAGAGTTCTGTCAAATATATTTACAAGTTTTCCTCGTCAGACAAATATTTTCAACGGAACGCTCGAGATAATTTTGTGAAGTTTCCCCCCCCGCCCCACCTAACGAAAGAAAAAAATCGATAGGAAAAACTGAACTATCAATAAAAAGTACATAGAGCTCCAGAACTATGTGAGAGGTAACCAGAACGGATTTTTTTGCGTCGACTGAGCACTAGATCGATGGCACGATGGCTTTAGATGAGACCAAACTTTTTTTTCAGAAAATTGAATTTTTTCTCAGAGTTCCGGTTGCCGCCGCAAGAGTTCTGTCAAATATCTCTACAACTTTTCCTCGTCAGACAAATATTTTCAACGGAACACTCGAGGTAATTTTGTGAAGTTGCCACCCCCCCTAACGAAAGAAAAAAATCGTTAGCAAGAACTGAACTATTAATAAAAAGTACATAGAACTTCAGACTATGTGAGAGACAACCAGAACGGATTTTTTTTCTTTCGACTGAGCAGTAGATTGAACGCTTGATTGAATGCTTTAGATGAGACCAAACTTTTTTTTCGGAAAATTGAATTTTTTCTCAGAGTTCTGGTTGCCCCCGCAAGAGTTCTGTCAAATATCTCTACAACTTTTCCTCGTCAGACTAAAATTTTCAACGGAACACTCGAGGTAATTTTGTGAAGTTGCCCCACCCCCCTAACGAAAGAAAAAATCGTTAGTCACAACTGAACTATCAATAAAACGTACATAGAACTCCAGAACTATGTGAGAGGCAACCAGAACGGATTTTTTTCCGTCGACTGAGCAGTAGATTGATGGTGCGATGGAATGCTTTAGATGAGACCAAATTTTTTTTTCGGGAAATTGCATTTTTTCTCAGAGTTCTGGTTGCCCCCGCAAGAGTTCTGTCAAATATCTCTACAACTTTTCCTCGTTAGACACATATTTTCAACGGAACACTCGAGATAATTTTGTGAAGTTGCCCCCGCCCCCCTAACGAAAGAAAAAAATCGTTAGTACCAACTGAAATTTCAATGAAAAGTACATGGAACTCTAAAACTATGTGAGAGGCAACCAGAACGGATTTTTTTTCCATCGACTGAGCAGTAGATTGATGGCGCGATGGAATGCTTTAGATGAGACCAAATTTTGTTTTCGGAAAGTGAATTGTTTCTCAGAGTTCTGGTTGCCCCCGCATGAGTTCTGTCAAATATCTGTACAACTTTTCCTCGTCAGATAAATATTTTGAACGGAACACTCGAGATAATTTTGTGAAGTTCCCCACCCCTCTAACGAAAGAAAAAAATCGTTAGTACCATCTGAAATTTCAATAAAAAGTACATGGAAATCCAAAACTATGTGAGAGGCAACCAGAACGGATTTTTTTTCCTTCGACTGAGCAGTAGATTGAACGTGCGATGGAATGCTTTAGATGAGACCAAACTTTTTTTTCGGAAAATTGAATTTTTCTCAGATTTCTGGTTGCCCCCGCAAGAGTTCTGTCAAAAATCTCTACAACTTTTCCGCGTCAGACAAATATTTTCAACGGAACACTCGAGGTAATTTTGTAACGTTGCCCCCCCCCCCCCCCGCCCCTAACGAAAGAAAAAAATCGTTAGTAACAACTGAACTATCAATAAAACGTACATAGAACTCCAGAACTATGTGAGAGGCAACCAGAACGGATTTTTTTCCGTCGACTGAGCAGTAGATTGATGACGCGATGGAATGCTTTAGATGAGACCAAATTTTGTTTTCGGAAAATTGAATTTTTTCTCAGAGTTCTGGTTGCCCCCGCATGAGTTCTGTCAAATATCTCTACAACTTTTCCTCGTCAGATAAATATTTTCAACGGAACACTCGAGATAATTTTGTGAAGTTGCCCCGCCCCTAACGAAACATAAAAAATCGTTAGTAACAACTAAAGTATCAATAAAACGTACATAGAGCTCCAGAACTAAGTGAGAGGCAACCAGAACGGATTTTTTTCCGTCGACTGAGCAGTAGATCGATCTCGCGATGGAATGCTTTAGATGAGACCAATTTTTTTCAGCGGAAAATTGATTTTTTTCTCAGAGTTCTGGTTGACCCCGCAAGAGTTCTGTCAAATATTTTTACAAGTTTTCCTCGTCAGACAAATATTTTCAACGGAACGCTCGAGATAATTTTGTGAAGTTTCCCCCCCCACCCCTCCTATCGAAAGAAAAAAATCGATAGGAAAAACTGAACTATCAATAAAAAGTACATAGAGCTCCAGAACTATGTGAGAGGTAACCAGAACGGATTTTTTTGCGTCGACTGAGCACTAGATCGATGGCACGATGGCTTTAGATGAGACCAAACTTTTTTTTCAGAAAATTGAATTTTTTCTCAGAGTTCCGGTTGCCGCCGCAAGAGTTCTGTCAAATATCTCTACAACTTTTCCTCGTCAGACAAATATTTTCAACGGAACACTCGAGGTAATTTTGTGAAGTTGCCCCCCCCCCTAACGAAAGAAAAAAATCGTTAGCAAGAACTGAACTATCAATAAAAAGTACATAGAACTCCAGACTATGTGAGAGACAACCAGAACGGATTTTTTTTCTTTCGACTGAGCAGTAGATTGAACGCTTGATTGAATGCTTTAGATGAGACCAAACTTTTTTTTCGGAAAATTGAATTTTTTCTCAGAGTTCTGGTTGCCCCCGCAAGAGTTCTGTCAAATATCTCTACAACTTTTCCTCGTCAGACTAAAATTTTCAACGGAACACTCGAGGTAATTTTGTGAAGTTGCCCCCCCGCCCCTAACGAAAGAAAAAATCGTTAGTCACAACTGAACTATCAATAAAACGTACATAGAACTCCAGAACTATGTGAGAGGCAACCAGAACGGACTTTTTTCCGTCGACTGAGCAGTAGATTGATGGTGCGATGGAATGCTTTAGATGAGACCAAATTTTTTTTTCGGGAAATTGCATTTTTTCTCAGAGTTCTGGTTGCCCCCGCAAGAGTTCTGTCAAATATCTCTACAACTTTTCCTCGTTAGACACATATTTTCAACGGAAGACTCGAGATAATTCTGTGAAGTTGCCCCCGCCCCCCTAGCGAAAGAAAAAAATCGTTAGTACCAACTGAAATTTCAATGAAAAGTACATGGAACTCTAAAACTATGCGAGAGGCAACCAGAACGGATTTTTTTTCCATCGACTGAGCAGTAGATTGATGGCGCGATGGAATGCTTTAGATGAGACCAAATTTTGTTTTCGGAAAATTGAATTTTTTCTCAGAGTTCTGGTTGCCCCCGCATGAGTTCTGTCAAATATCTCTACAACTTTTCCTCGTCAGATAAATATTTTGAACGGAACACTCGAGATAATTTTGTGAAGTTCCCCACCCCTCTAACGAAAGAAAAAAATCGTTAGTACCATCTGAAATTTCAATAAAAAGTACATGGAAATCCAAAACTATGTGAGAGGCAACCAGAACGGATTTTTTTTCCTTCGACTGAGCAGTAGATTGAACGTGCGATGGAATGCTTTAGATGAGACCAAACTTTTTTTTCGGAAAATTTAATTTTTCTCAGATTTCTGGTTGCCCCCGCAAGAGTTCTGTCAAATATCTCTACAACTTTTCCGCGTCAGACAAATATTTTCCACGGAACACTCGAGGTAATTTTGTAACGTTGCCCCCCCCACGCCCCTAACGAAAGAAAAAAATCGTTAGTAACAACTGAACTATCAATAAAACGTACATAGAACTCCAGAACTATGTGAGAGGTAACCAGAACGGATTTTTTTGCGTCGACTGAGCACTAGATCGATGGCACGATGGCTTTAGATGAGGCCAAACTTTTTTTTCAGAAAATTGAATTTTTTCTCAGAGTTCCGGTTGCCGCCGCAAGAGTTCTGTCAAATATCTCTACAACTTTTCCTCGTCAGACAAATATTTTCAACGGAACACTCGAGGTAATTTTGTGAAGTTGCCCCCCCACCCCCCTAACGAAAGAGAAAAATCGTTAGCAAGAACTGAACTATCAATAAAAAGTACATAGAACTCCAGACTATGTGAGAGGCAGCCAAAACGGATTTCTTTTCTGTCGACTGAGCAGTAGATCGAAGGCGCGATGGAATGCTTTGGATGAGACAAACTTTTTTTTCTTCGGAAAATTAAATGTTTTCATAGAGTTCTGGTTGCATTCGTAAGAGTTCTGTCAAATATCTTTAGAACTTTTCCTCGTCAGACAAGTATTTCCAACGGAACACTCGAGATAATTTTGTGAAGATGCCCCCCACCCCCATCCAACGAAAGAAAAAAATCGTGAGTAACAACTGAACAATCAATAAAAAGTACATAGAACTCCAAAATTATGTGAGAGGCAACCAGAAAGGATTTTTATGCGTAGGCTGAGCAGTAGATCGATGGCGCGATGGAATGCTTTAGATGGGACCAAATTTTTTTTTCGGAAAATTGAGTTTTTTCTCAGAATTCTGGTGCCCCCCGCAAGGATTCTGTCGAATATCTTTATAACTTTTCCGCGTCAGACAAATATTTTCATCGGAACACTCGAGATAATTTTCTAGAGTTGCCCCCCCCCCTAACGAAAGAAAAAAACCGTTAGTACCATTTGAAATTTCAATAAAAAGTACCTGGAAATCCAAAACTATGTGAGAGACAACCAGAACGGTTTTTTTTCTTTCGACTGAGCAGTAGATTGAACGCTTGATTGAATGCTTTAGATGAGACCAAACTTTTTTTTCGGAAAATTGAATTTTTTCGCAGAGTTCTGGTTGCACCCGCAAGAGTTCTGTCAAATATCTCTACAACTTTTCCTCGTTAGACACATATTTTCAACGGAACACTCGAGATAATTTTGTGAAGTTGCCCCCCCCCCCTAACGAAAGAAAAAAATCGTTAGTACCAACTGAAATTTCAATGAAAAGTACATGGAACTCTAAAACTATGTGAGAGGCAACCAGAACGGATTTTTTTTCCATCGACTGAGCAGTAGATTGATGGCGCGATGGAATGCTTTAGATGAGACCAAATTTTGTTTTCGGAAAGTGAATTGTTTCTCAGAGTTCTGGTTGCCCCCGCATGAGTTCTGTCAAATATCTGTACAACTTTTCCTCGTCAGATAAATATTTTGAACGGAACACTCGAGATAATTTTGTGAAGTTCCCCACCCCTCTAACGAAAGAAAAAAATCGTTAGTACCATCTGAAATTTCAATAAAAAGTACTTGGAAATCCAAAACTATGTGAGAGGCAACCAGAACGGATTTTTTTTCCTTCGACTGAGC
Source organism: Ophion slaviceki (assembly GCA_944452715.1). Lineage (NCBI taxonomy): Eukaryota > Metazoa > Arthropoda > Insecta > Hymenoptera > Ichneumonidae > Ophion > Ophion slaviceki. The sequence goes on along the minus strand of OX101786.1, from coordinate 14,596,819 downwards.
AGTAGATTGAACGTGCGATGGAATGCTTTAGATGAGACCAAACTTTTTTTTCGGAAAATTGAATTTTTCTCAGATTTCTGGTTGCCCCCGCAAGAGTTCTGTCAAAAATCTCTACAACTTTTCCGCGTCAGACAAATATTTTCAACGGAACACTCGAGGTAATTTTGTAACGTTGCCCCCCCCCCGCCCCTAACGAAAGAAAAAAATCGTTAGTAACAACTGAACTATCAATAAAACGTACATAGAACTCCAGAACTATGTGAGAGGCAACCAGAACGGATTTTTTTCCGTCGACTGAGCAGTAGATTGATGACGCGATGGAATGCTTTAGATGAGACCAAATTTTGTTTTCGGAAAATTGAATTTTTTCTCAGAGTTCTGGTTGCCCCCGCATGAGTTCTGTCAAATATCTCTACAACTTTTCCTCGTCAGATAAATATTTTCAACGGAACACTCGAGATAATTTTGTGAAGTTGCCCCGCCCCTAACGAAACATAAAAAATCGTTAGTAACAACTAAAGTATCAATAAAACGTACATAGAGCTCCAGAACTAAGTGAGAGGCAACCAGAACGGATTTTTTTCCGTCGACTGAGCAGTAGATCGATCGCGCGATGGAATGCTTTAGATGAGACCAATTTTTTTCAGCGGAAAATTGATTTTTTTCTCAGAGTTCTGGTTGACCCCGCAAGAGTTCTGTCAAATATTTTTACAAGTTTTCCTCGTCAGACAAATATTTTCAACGGAACGCTCGAGATAATTTTGTGAAGTTTCCCCCCCCGCCCCTCCTATCGAAAGAAAAAAATCGATAGGAAAAACTGAACTATCAATAAAAAGTACATAGAGCTCCAGAACTATGTGAGAGGTAACCAGAACGGATTTTTTTGCGTCGACTGAGCACTAGATCGATGGCACGATGGCTTTAGATGAGACCAAACTTTTTTTTCAGAAAATTGAATTTTTTCTCAGAGTTCCGGTTGCCGCCGCAAGAGTTCTGTCAAATATCTCTACAACTTTTCCTCGTCAGACAAATATTTTCAACGGAACACTCGAGGTAATTTTGTGAAGTTGCCCCCCCCCCCTAACGAAAGAAAAAAATCGTTAGCAAGAACTGAACTATCAATAAAAAGTACATCGAACTCCAGACTATGTGAGAGACAACCAGAACGGATTTTTTTTCTTTCGACTGAGCAGTAGATTGAACGCTTGATTGAATGCTTTAGATGAGACCAAACTTTTTTTTCGGAAAATTGAATTTTTTCTCAGAGTTCTGGTTGCCCCCGCAAGAGTTCTGTCAAATATCTCTACAACTTTTCCTCGTCAGACTAAAATTTTCAACGGAACACTCGAGGTAATTTTGTGAAGTTGCCCACCCCCCCTAACGAAAGAAAAAATCGTTAGTCACAACTGAACTATCAATAAAACGTACATAGAACTCCAGAACTATGTGAGAGGCAACCAGAACGGACTTTTTTCCGTCGACTGAGCAGTAGATTGATGGTGCGATGGAATGCTTTAGATGAGACCAAATTTTTTTTTCGGGAAATTGCATTTTTTCTCAGAGTTCTGGTTGCCCCCGCAAGAGTTCTGTCAAATATCTCTACAACTTTTCCTCGTTAGACACATATTTTCAACGGAAGACTCGAGATAATTCTGTGAAGTTGCCCCCGCCCCCCTAACGAAAGAAAAAAATCGTTAGTACCAACTGAAATTTCAATGAAAAGTACATGGAACTCTAAAACTATGTGAGAGGCAACCAGAACGGATTTTTTTTCCATCGACTGAGCAGTAGATTGATGGCGCGATGGAATGCTTTAGATGAGACCAAATTTTGTTTTCGGAAAATTGAATTTTTTCTCAGAGTTCTGGTTGCCCCCGCATGAGTTCTGTCAAATATCTCTACAACTTTTCCTCGTCAGATAAATATTTTGAACGGAACACTCGAGATAATTTTGTGAAGTTCCCCACCCCTCTAACGAAAGAAAAAAATCGTTAGTACCATCTGAAATTTCAATAAAAAGTACATGGAAATCCAAAACTATGTGAGAGGCAACCAGAACGGATTTTTTTTCCTTCGACTGAGCAGTAGATTGAACGTGCGATGGAATGCTTTAGATGAGACCAAACTTTTTTTTCGGAAAATTTAATTTTTCTCAGATTTCTGGTTGCCCCCGCAAGAGTTCTGTCAAATATCTCTACAACTTTTCCGCGTCAGACAAATATTTTCAACGGAACACTCGAGGTAATTTTGCAACGTTGCCCCCCCCACGCCCCTAACGAAAGAAAAAAATCGTTAGTAACAACTGAACTATCAATAAAACGTACATAGAACTCCAGAACTATGTGAGAGGTAACCAGAACGGATTTTTTTGCGTCGACTGAGCACTAGATCGATGGCACGATGGCTTTAGATGAGGCCAAACTTTTTTTTCAGAAAATTGAATTTTTTCTCAGAGTTCCGGTTGCCGCCGCAAGAGTTCTGTCAAATATCTCTACAACTTTTCCTCGTCAGACAAATATTTTCAACGGAACACTCGAGGTAATTTTGTGAAGTTGCCCCCCCGCCCCCCTAACGAAAGAGAAAAATCGTTAGCAAGAACTGAACTATCAATAAAAAGTACATAGAACTCCAGACTATGTGAGAGGCAGCCAAAACGGATTTCTTTTCTGTCGACTGAGCAGTAGATCGAAGGCGCGATGGAATGCTTTGGATGAGACAAACTTTTTTTTCTTCGGAAAATTCAATGTTTTCATAGAGTTCTGGTTGCATTCGTAAGAGTTCTGTCAAATATCTTTAGAACTTTTCCTCGTCAGACAAGTATTTCCAACGGAACACTCGAGATAATTTTGTGAAGATGCCCCCCACCCCCCTCCAACGAAAGAAAAAAATCGTGAGTAACAACTGAACAATCAATAAAAAGTACATAGAACTCCAAAATTATGTGAGAGGCAACCAGAAAGGATTTTTATGCGTAGGCTGAGCAGTAGATCGATGGCGCGATGGAATGCTTTAGATGGGACCAAATTTTTTTTTCGGAAAATTGAGTTTTTTCTCAGAATTCTGGTGCCCCCCGCAAGGATTCTGTCGAATATCTTTATAACTTTTCCGCGTCAGACAAATATTTTCATCGGAACACTCGAGATAATTTTCTAGAGTTGCCCCCCCCCCCTAACGAAAGAAAAAACCGTTAGTACCATTTGAAATTTCAATAAAAAGTACCTGGAAATCCAAAACTATGTGAGAGACAACCAGAACGGTTTTTTTTCTTTCGACTGAGCAGTAGATTGAACGCTTGATTGAATGCTTTAGATGAGACCAAACTTTTTTTTCGGAAAATTGAATTTTTTCGCAGAGTTCTGGTTGCACCCGCAAGAGTTCTGTCAAATATCTCTACAACTTTTCCTCGTTAGACACATATTTTCAACGGAACACTCGAGATAATTTTGTGAAGTTGCCCCCGCCCCCCTAACGAAAGAAAAAAATCGTTAGTACCAACTGAAATTTCAATGAAAAGTACATGGAACTCTAAAACCATGTGAGAGGCAACCAGAACGGATTTTTTTTCCATCGACTGAGCAGTAGATTGATGGCGCGATGGAATGCTTTAGATGAGACCAAATTTTGTTTTCGGAAAATTGAATTTTTTCTCAGAGTTCTGGTTGCCCCCGCATGAGTTCTGTCAAATATCTCTACAACTTTTCCTCGTCAGATAAATATTTTGAACGGAACACTCGAGATAATTTTGTGAAGTTCACCACCCCTCTAACGAATGAAAAAAATCGTTAGTACCATCTGAAATTTCAATAAAAGTACATGGAAATCCAAAACTATGTGAGAGGCAACCAGAACGGGGTTTTTTTCCTTCGACTGAGCAGTAGATTGAACGTGCGATGGAATGCTTTAGATGAGACCAAACTTTTTTTTCGGAAAATCGAATTTTTCCCAGATTTCTGGTTGCCCCCGCAAGAGTTCTGTCAAATATCTCTACAACTTTTCCGCGTCAGACAAATATTTTCAACGGAACAATCGAGGTACTTTTGTAACGTTGCCCCCCCCCTTGCGAAAGAAAAAAATCGTTAGTAACAACTGAACTATCAATAAAACGTACATAGATCTCCAGAACTATGTGAGAGGCAACCAGAACGGATTTTTTTCCGTCGACTGAGCAGTAGATTGATGGCGCGATGGAATGCTTTAGATGAGACCAAATTTTGTTTTCGGAAAATTGAATTTTTTCTCAGAGTTCTGGTTGCCCCGCATGAGTTCTGTCAAATATCTCTACAACTTTTCCTCGTCAGATAAATATTTTCAACGGAACACTCAAGATAATTTTGTGAAGTTGCCCCACCCCCTAACGAAATATAAAAAATCGTTAGTAACAACTAAAGTATCAATAAAACGTACATAGAGCTCCAGAACTAAGTGAGAGGCAACCAGAACGGATTTTTTTCCGTCGACTGAGCAGTAGATCGATCGCGCGATGGAATGCTTTAGATGAGACCAATTTTTTTCAGCGGAAAATTGATTTTTTTCTCAGAGTTCTGGTTGACCCCGCAAGAGTTCTGTCAAATATATTTACAAGTTTTCCTCGTCAGACAAATATTTTCAACGGAACGCTCGAGATAATTTTGTGAAGTTACCCCCCCCCCCACCCCACCTAACGAAAGAAAAAAATCGTTAGGAACAACTGAACTATCAATAAAAAGTACATAGAGCTCCAGAACTATGTGAGAGGTAACCAGAACGGATTTTTTTGCGTCGACTGAGCACTAGATCGATGGCACGATGGCTTTAGATGAGACCAAACTTTTTTTTCAGAAAATTGAATTTTTTCTCAGAGTTCCGGTTGCCGCCGCAAGAGTTCTGTCAAATATCTCTACAACTTTTCCTCGTCAGACAAATATTTTCAACGGAACACTCGAGGTAATTTTGTGAAGTTGCCCCCCCGCCCCCCTAACGAATGAAAAAAATCGTTAGCAAGAACTGAACTATCAATAAAAAGTACATAGAACTCCAGACTATGTGAGAGGCAGCCAAAACGGAATTCTTTTCTGTCGACTGAGCAGTAGATCGAAGGCGCGATGGAATGCTTTGGATGAGACCAACTTTTTTTTCTTCGGAAAATTAAATGTTTTCATAGAGTACTGGTTGCATTCGTAAGAGTTCTGTCAAATATCTTTAGAACTTTTCCTCGTCAGACAAGTATTTTCAACGGAACACTCGAGATAATTTTGTGAAGATGCCCCCCGCCCCCCTCCAACGAAAGAAAAAAATCGTGAGTAACAACTGAACAATCAATAAAAAGTACATAGAACTCCAGAATTATGTGAGACGCAACCAGAAAGAATTTTTATGCGTAGGCTGAGCAGTAGATCGATGGCGCGATGGAATGCTTTAGATGGGACCAAATTTTTTTTTCGGAAAATTGAGTTTTTTCTCAGAATTCTGGTGGCCCCCGCAAGGATTCTGTCGAATATCTTTATAACTGTTCCGCGTCAGACAAATATTTTCATCGGAACACTCGAGATAATTTTCTAGAGTTGCCCCCCCCCCCCCTAACGAAAGAAAAAAACCGTTAGTACCATTTGAAATTTCGATAAAAAGTACCTGGAAATCCAAAACTATGTGAGAGACAACCAGAACGGATTTTTTTTCTTTCGACTGAGCAGTAGATTGAACGCTTGATTGAATGCTTTAGATGAGACCAAACTTTTTTTTCGGAAAATTGAATTTTTTCTCAGAGTTCTGGTTGCCCCCGCAAGAGTTCTGTCAAATATCTCTACAACTTTTCCTCGTCAGACTAAAATTTTCAACGGAACACTGGAGGTAATTTTGTGAAGTTGCCCCCCCCCCCCCTAACGAAAGAAAAAATCGTTAGTCACAACTGAACTATCAATAAAACGTACATAGAACTCCAGAACTATGTGAGAGGCAACCAGAACGGATTTTTTTCCGTCGACTGAGCAGTAGATTGATGGTGCGATGGAATGCTTTAGATGAGACCAAATTTTTTTTTCGGGAAATTGCATTTTTTCTCAGAGTTCTGGTTGCCCCCGCAAGAGTTCTGTCAAATATCTCTACAACTTTTCCTCGTTAGACACATATTTTCAACGGAACACTCGAGATAATTTTGTGAAGTTGCCCCTCCACCCTAACGAAAGAAAAAAATCGTTAGTACCAACTGAAATTTCAATGAAAAGTACATGGACCTCTAGAACTATGTGAGAGGCAACCAGAACGGATTTTTTTTCCATCGACTGAGCAGTAGATTGATGGCGCGATGGAATGCTTTAGATGAGACCAAATTTTGTTTTCGGAAAATTGAATTTTTTCTCAGAGTTCTGGTTGCCCCCGCATGAGTTCTGTCAAATATCTCTACAACTTTTCCTCGTCAGATAAATATTTTCAACGGAACACTCGAGATAATTTTGTGAAGTTGCCCCGCCCCTAACGAAACATAAAAAATCGTTAGTAACAACTAAAGTATCAATAAAACGTACATAGAGCTCCAGAACTAAGTGAGAGGCAACCAGAACGGATTTTTTTCCGTCGACTGAGCAGTAGATCGATCGCGCGATGGAATGCTTTAGATGAGACCAATTTTTTTCAGCGGAAAATTGATTTTTTTCTCAGAGTTCTGGTTGACCCCGCAAGAGTTCTGTCAAATATATTTACAAGTTTTCCTCGTCAGACAAATATTTTCAACGGAACGCTCGAGATAATTTTGTGAAGTTGCCCCCCCCCCACCAGCCGAAAGAAAAAAATCGTTAGGAACAACTGAACTATCAATAAAAAGTACATAGAGCTCCAGAACTATGTGAGAGGTAACCAGAACGGATTTTTTTGCGTCGACTGAGCACTAGATCGATGGCACGATGGCTTTAGATGAGACAAAACTTTTTTTTCAGAAAATTGAATTTTTTCTCAGAGTTCCGGTTGCCGCCGCAAGAGTTCTGTCAAATATCTCTACAACTTTTCCTCGTCAGATAAATATTTTGAACGGAACACTCGAGATAATTTTGTGAAGTTCCACACCCCTCAAACGAAAGAAAAAAATCGTTAGTACCATCTGAAATTTCAATAAAAAGTACATGGAAATCCAAAACTATGTGAGAGGCAACCAGAACGGATTTTTTTTCCTTCGACTGAGCAGTAGATTGAACGTGCGATGGAATGCTTTAGATGAGACCAAACTTTTTTTTCGGAAAATTGAATTTTTCCCAGATTTCTCGTTGCCCCCGCAAGAGTTCTGTCAAATATCTCTACAACTTTTCCGCGTCAGACAAATATTTTCAACGGAACACTCGAGGTAATTTTGTAACGTTGCCCCCCCCCTTACGAAAGAAAAAAATCGTTAGTAACAACTGAACTATCAATAAAACGTACATAGATCTCCAGAACTATGTGAGAGGCAACCAGAACGGATTTTTTTCCGTCGACTGAGCAGTAGATTGATGGCACGATGGCTTTAGATGAGACCAAACTTTTTTTTCAGAAAATTGAATTTTTTCTCAGAGTTCCGGTTGCCGCCGCAAGAGTTCTGTCAAATATCTCTACAACTTTTCCTCGTCAGACAAATATTTTCAACGGAACACTCGAGGTAATTTTGTGAAGTGGCCCCACCCCCCTAACGACAGAAAAAAATCGTTAGCAAGAACTGAACTATCAATAAAAAGTACATAGAACTCCAGACTATGTGAGAGGCAACCAAAACGGATTTCTTTTCTGTCGACTGTGCAGTAGATCGAGGGCGCGATGGAATGCTTTGGATGAGACCAACTTTTTTTTCTTCGGAAAATTAAATGTTTTCATAGAGTTCTGGTTGCATTCGTAAGAGTTCTGTCAAATATCTTTAGAACTTTTCCTCGTCAGACAAGTATTTTCAACAGAACACTCGAGATAATTATGTGAAGATGCCCCCCGCCCCCTCCAACGAAAGAAAAAAATCGTGAGTAACAACTGAACAATCAATAAAAAGTACATAGAACTCCAGAATTATGTGAGAGGCAACCAGAAAGGATTTTTATGCGTAGGCTGAGCAGTAGATCGATGGCGCGATGGAATGCTTTAGATGGGACCAAATTTTTTTTTCGGAAAATTGAGTTTTTTCTCAGAATTCTGGCGGTCCCCGCAAGGATTCTGTCGAATATCTTTATAAGTTTTCCGCGTCAGACAAATATTTTCATCGGAACACTCGAGATAATTTTCTAGAGTTGCCCCCCCCCCCTAGCGAAAGAAAAAAACCGTTAGTACCATTTGAAATTTCAATAAAAAGTACCTGGAAATCCAAAACTATGTGAGAGACAACCAGAACGGATTTTTTTTCTTTCGACTGAGCAGTAGATTGAACGCTTGATTGAATGCTTTAGATGAGACCAAACTTTTTTTTCGGAAAATTGAATTTTTTCTCAGAGTACTGGTTGCCCCCGCATGAGTTCTGTCAAATATCTCTAGAACTTTTCCTCGACAGATAAATATTTTGAACGGAACACTCGAGATAATTTTGTGAAGTTCCCCACCCCTCTAACGAAAGAAAAAAATCGTTAGTACCATCTGAAATTTCAATAAAAAGTACATGGAAATCCAAAACTATGTGAGAGGCAACCAGAACGGATTTTTTTTCCTTCGACTGAGAAGTAGATTGAACGTGCGATGGAATGCTTTAGATGAGAGCAAACTTTTTTTTCGGAAAATTGAATTTTTCTCAGATTTCTGGTTGCCCCCGCAAGAGTTCTGTCAAATATCTCTACAACTTTTCCGCGTCAGACAAATATTTTCAACGGAACACTCGAGGTAATTTTGTAACGTTTCCCCCCGCGCCCCTAACGAAAGAAAAAAATCGTTCGTAACAACTGAACTATCAATAAAACGTACATAGAACTTCAAAACTATGTGAGAGGCAACCAGAACGGATTTTTTTCCGTCGACTGAGCAGTAGATTGATGGCGCGATGGAATGCTTTAGATGGGACCAAATTATGTTTTCGGAAAATTGAATTTTTTCTCAGAGTTCTGGTTGCCCCCGCATGAGTTCTGTCAAATATCTCTACAACTTTTCCTCGTCAGATAAATATTTTCAACGGAACACTCGAGATAATTTTGTGAAGTTGCCCCACCCCCTAACGAAAGATAAAAAATCGTTAGTAACAACTAAAGTATCAATAAAACGTACGTAGAGCTCCAGAACTAAGTGAGAGGCAACCAGAACGGATTTTTTTCCGTCGACTGAGCAGTAGATCGATCGCGCGATGGAATGCTTTAGATGAGACCAATTTTTTTCAGCGGAAAATTGATTTTTTTCTCAGAGTTCTGGTTGACCCCGCAAGAGTTCTGTCAAATATATTTAGAAGTTTTCCTCTTCAGACAAATATTTTCAACGGAACACTCGAGATAATTTTGTGAAGTTGCCCCCCCCCCACCTAACGAAAGAAAAAAATCGTTAGGATCAACTGAACTATCAATAAAAAGTACATAGAGCTCCAGAACTATGTGAGAGGTAACGAGAACGGATTTTTTTGCGTCGACTGAGCACTAGATCGATGGCACGATGGCTTTAGATGAGACAAAACTTTTTTTTCAGAAAATTGAATTTTTTCTCAGAGTTCCGGTCCCCGCCGCAAGAGTTCTGTCAAATATCTCTACAACTTTTCCTCGTCAGACAAATATTTTCAACGGAACACTCGAGGTAATTTTGTGAAGTTGCCCCCCCGCCCTAACGACAGAACAAAATCGTTAGCAAGAACTGAACTATCAATAAAAAGTCCATAGAACTCCAGACTATGTGAGAGGCAACCAAAACGGATTTCTTTTCTGTCGACTGAGCAGTAGATCGAAGGCGCGATGGAATGCTTTAGATGAGACAAAACTTTTTTTTCAGAAAATTGAATTTTTTCTCAGAGTTCCGGTTGCCGCCGCAAGAGTTCTGTCAAATATCTCTACAACTTTTCCTCGTCAGACAAATATTTTCAACGGAACACTCGAGGTAATTTTGTGAAGTTGCCCCCCCGCCCTAACGACAGAAAAAAATCGTTAGCAAGAACTGAACTATCAATAAAAAGTACATAGAACTCCAGACTATGTGAGAGGCAACCAAAACGGATTTCTTTTCTGTCGACTGAGCAGTAGATCGAAGGCGCGATGGAATGCTTTGGATGAGACCAACTTTTTTTTCTTCGGAAAATTAAATGTTTTCATAGAGTTCTGGTTGCATTCGTAAGAGTTCTGTCAAATATCTTTAGAACTTTTCCTCGTCAGACAAGTATTTTCAACGGAACACTCGAGATAATTTTGTGAAGATGCCCCTCACCCCCCGCCAACGAAAGAAAAAAATCGTGAGTAACAACTGAACAATCAATAAAAAGTACATCGAACTCCAGAATTATGTGAGAGGCAACCAGAAAGGATTTTTATGCGTAGGCTGAGCAGTAGATCGATGGCGCGATGGAATGCTTTAGATGGGACCAAATTTTTTTTTCGGAAAATTGAGTTTTTTCTCAGAATTCTGGTGGCCCCCGCAAGGATTCTGTCGAATATCTTTATAACTTCTCCGCGTCAGACAACTATTTTCATCGAAACACTCGAGATAATTTTCTAGAGTTGCCCCCCCCGCCCTAACGAAAGAAAAAAACCGTTAGCACCATTTGAAATTTCAATAAAAAGTACCTGGAAATCCAAAACTATGTGAGAGACAACTAGAACGGATTTTTTTTCTTTCGACTGAGCAGTAGATTGAACGCTTGATTGAATGCTTTAGATGAGACCAAACTTTTTTTTCGGAAAATTGAATTTTTTCTCAGAGTTCTGGTTGCCCCCGCAAGAGTTCTGTCAAATAGCTCTACAACTTTTCCTCGTTAGACACATATTTTCAACGGAACACTCGAGATAATTTTGTGAAGTTGCCCCCCCCGCCCCTAACGAAAGAAAAAAATCGTTAGTACCAACTGAAATTTCAATGAAAAGTACATGGAACTCTAAAACTATGTGAGAGGCACGCAGAACGGATTTTTTTTCCATCGACTGAGCAGTAGATTGATGGCGCGATGGAATGCTTTAGATGAGACCAAATTTTGTTTTCGGAAAATTGAATTTTTTCTCAGAGTTCTGGTTGCCCCCGCATGAGTTCTGTCAAATATCTCTACAACTTTTCCTCGGCAGATAAATATTTTGAACGGAACACTCGAGATAATTTTGTGAAGTTCCACACCCCTCAAACGAAAGAAAAAAATCGTTAGTACCATCTGAAATTTGAATAAAAAGTACATGGAAATCCAAAACTATGTGAGAGGCAACCAGAACGGATTTTTTTTCCTTCGACTGAGCAGTAGATTGAACGTGCGATGGAATGCTTTAGATGAGACCAAACTTTTTTTTCGGAAAATTGAATTTTTCCCAGATTTCTGGTTGCCCCCGCAAGAGTTCTGTCAAATATCTCTACAACTTTTCCGCGTCAGACAAATATTTTCAACGGAACACTCGAGGTAATTTTGTAACGTTGCCCCCCCCCCTTACGAAAGAAAAAAATCGTTAGTAACAACTGAACTATCAATAAAACGTACATAGATCTCCAGAACTATGTGAGAGGCAACCAGAACGGATTTTTTTCCGTCGACTGAGCAGTAGATTGATGGCGCGATGGAATGCTTTAGATTAGACCAAATTTTGTTTTCGGAAAATTGAATTTTTTCTCAGAGTTCTGGTTGCCCCCGCATGAGTTCTGTCAAATATCTCTACAACTTTTCCTCGTCAGATAAATATTTTCAACGGAACACTCGAGATAATTTTGTGAAGTTGCCCCACCCCCTAACGAAAGATAAAAAAACGTTAGTAACAACTAAAGTATCAATAAAACGTACATAGAGCTCCAGAACTAAGTGAGAGGCAACCAGAACGGATTTTTTTCCGTCGACTGAGCAGTAGGTCGATCGCCCGATGGAATGCTTTAGATGAGACCAATTTTTTTCAGCGGAAAATTGATTTTTTTCTCAGAGTTCTGGTTGACCCCGCAAGAGTTGTGTCAAATATATTTACAAGTTTTCCTCGTCAGACAAATATTTTCAACGGAACGCTCGAGATAATTTTGTGAAGTTTCCCCCCCCCCCATCTAACGAAAGAAAAAAATCGTTAGGAACAACTGAACTATCAATTAAAAGTACATAGAACTCCAGAACTATGTGAGAGGTAACCAGAACGGATTTTTTTGCGTCGACTGAGCACTAGATCGATGGCACGATGGCTTTAGATGAGACCAAACTTTTTTTTTCAGAAAATTGAATTTTTTCTCAGAGTTCCGGTTGCCGCCGCAAGAGTTCTGTCAAATATCTCTACAACTTTTCCTCGTCAGACAAATATTTTCAACGGAACACTCGAGGTAATTTTGTGAAGTTGCCCCCACCCCCCTAAGGAAAGAAAAAAATCGTTAGCAAGAACTGAACTATCAATAAAAAGTACATAGAACTCCAGACTATGTGATAGGCAACCAAAACGGATTTCTTTTCTGTCGACTGAGCAGTAGATCGAAAGCGCGATGGAATGCTTTGGATGAGACCAACTTTTTTTTCTTCGGAAAATTAAATGTTTTCATAGAGTTCTGGTTGCATTCGTAAGAGTTCTGTCAAATATCTTTAGAACTTTTCCTCGTCAGACAAGTATTTTCAACGGAACACTCGAGAGAATTTTGTGAAGATGCCCCCCCCCCCCGCCCTCCAACGAATGAAAAAAATCGTGAGTAACAACTGAACAATCAATAAAAAGTACATAGAACTCCAGAATTATGTGAGAGGCAACCAGAAAGGATTTTTATGCGTAGGCTGAGCAGTAGATCGATGGCGCGATGGAATGCTTTAGATGGGACCAAATTTTTTATTCGGAAAATTAAGTTTTTTCTCAGAATTCTGGTGCCCCCCGCAAGGATTCTGTCGAATATCTTTATAACTTTTCCGCGTCAGAAAAATATTTTCATCGGAACACTCGAGATAATTTTCTAGAGTTGCCCCCCCCCCCCCCTAACGAAAGAAAAAAACCGTTAGTACCATTTGAAATTTCAATAAAAAGTACCTCGAAATCCAAAACTATGTGAGAGACAACCAGAACGGATTTTTTTTCTTTCGATTGAGCAGTAGATTGAACGCTTGATTGAATGCTTTAGATGAGACCAAACTTTTTTTCGGAAAATTGAATTTTTTCTCAGAGTTCTGGTTGCCCCCGCAAGAGTTCTGTCAAATATCTCTACAACTTTTCCTCGTCAGACTAAAATTTTCAACGGAACACTGGAGGTAATTTTGTGAAGTTGCCCCCCCCCCCCTAACGAAAGAAAAAATCGTTAGTCACAACTGAACTATCAATAAAACGTACATAGAACTCCAGAACTATGTGAGAGGCAACCAGAACGGATTTTTTTCCGTCGACTGAGCAGTAGATTGATGGTGCGATGGAATGCTTTAGATGAGACCAAATTTTTTTTTCGGGAAATTGCATTTTTTCTCAGAGTTCTGGTTGCCCCCGCAAGAGTTCTGTCAAATATCTCTACAACTTTTCCTCGTTAGACACATATTTTCAACGGAACACTCGAGATAATTTTGTGAAGTTGCCCCTCCACCCTAACGAAAGAAAAAAATCGTTAGTACCAACTGAAATTTCAATGAAAAGTACATGGACCTCTAGAACTATGTGAGAGGCAACCAGAACGGATTTTTTTTCCATCGACTGAGCAGTAGATTGATGGCGCGATGGAATGCTTTAGATGAGACCAAATTTTGTTTTCGGAAAATTGAATTTTTTCTCAGAGTTCTGGTTGCCCCCGCATGAGTTCTGTCAAATATCTCTACAACTTTTCCTCGTCAGATAAATATTTTCAACGGAACACTCGAGATAATTTTGTGAAGTTGCCCCGCCCCTAACGAAACATAAAAAATCGTTAGTAACAACTAAAGTATCAATAAAACGTACATAGAGCTCCAGAACTAAGTGAGAGGCAACCAGAACGGATTTTTTTCCGTCGACTGAGCAGTAGATCGATCGCGCGATGGAATGCTTTAGATGAGACCAATTTTTTTCAGCGGAAAATTGATTTTTTTCTCAGAGTTCTGGTTGACCCCGCAAGAGTTCTGTCAAATATATTTACAAGTTTTCCTCGTCAGACAAATATTTTCAACGGAACGCTCGAGATAATTTTGTGAAGTTGCCCCCCCCCCCACCAGCCGAAAGAAAAAAATCGTTAGGAACAACTGAACTATCAATAAAAAGTACATAGAGCTCCAGAACTATGTGAGAGGTAACCAGAACGGATTTTTTTGCGTCGACTGAGCACTAGATCGATGGCACGATGGCTTTAGATGAGACAAAACTTTTTTTTCAGAAAATTGAATTTTTTCTCAGAGTTCCGGTTGCCGCCGCAAGAGTTCTGTCAAATATCTCTACAACTTTTCCTCGTCAGATAAATATTTTGAACGGAACACTCGAGATAATTTTGTGAAGTTCCACACCCCTCAAACGAAAGAAAAAAATCGTTAGTACCATCTGAAATTTCAATAAAAAGTACATGGAAATCCAAAACTATGTGAGAGGCAACCAGAACGGATTTTTTTTCCTTCGACTGAGCAGTAGATTGAACGTGCGATGGAATGCTTTAGATGAGACCAAACTTTTTTTTCGGAAAATTGAATTTTTCCCAGATTTCTCGTTGCCCCCGCAAGAGTTCTGTCAAATATCTCTACAACTTTTCCGCGTCAGACAAATATTTTCAACGGAACACTCGAGGTAATTTTGTAACGTTGCCCCCCCCCGCCCCTAACGAAAGAATAAAATCGTTAGTAACAACTGAACTATCAATAAAACGTACATAGAACTCCAGAACTATGTGAGAGGCAACCAGAACGGATTTTTTTCCGTCGACTGCGCAGTAGATTGATGGCGCCATGGAATGCTTTAGATGAGACAAAATTTTGGTTTTCGGAAAATTGAATTTTTTCTCAGAGTTCTGGTTGCCCCCGCATGAGTTCTGTCAAATATCTCTACAACTTTTCCTCGTCAGATAAACATTTTCAACGGAACACTCGAGATAATTTTGTGAAGTTGCCCCACCCCCTAACGAAAGATAAAAAATCGTTAGTAACAACTAAAGTATCAATAAAACGTACATAGAGCTCCAGAACTAAGTGAGAGGCAACCAGAACGGATTTTTTCCGTCGACTGAGCAGTAGATCGATCGCGCGATGGAATGCTGTAGATGAGACCAATTTTTTTCAGCGGAAAATTGATTTTTTTCTCAGAGTTCTGGTTGACCCCGCAAGAGTTCTGTCAAATATATTTAGAAGTTTTCCTTCTCAGACAAATATTTTCAACGGAACGCTCGAGATAATTTTGTGAAGTTGCCCCCCCCCCCGCCTAACGAAAGAAAAAAATCGTTAGGATCAACTGAACTATCAATAAAAAGTACATAGAGCTCCAGAACTATGTGAGAGGTAACCAGAACGGATTTTTTTGCGTCGACTGAGCACTAGATCGATTGCACGATGGCTTTAGATGAGACCAAACTTTTTTTTCAGAAAAT
The DNA here is from genome assembly GCA_944452715.1 of Ophion slaviceki. Classification (NCBI taxonomy): domain Eukaryota; kingdom Metazoa; phylum Arthropoda; class Insecta; order Hymenoptera; family Ichneumonidae; genus Ophion; species Ophion slaviceki. The sequence goes on along the minus strand of OX101786.1, from coordinate 14,581,273 downwards.
TGAATTTTTTCTCAGAGTTCCGGTTGCCGCCGCAAGAGTTCTGTCAAATATCTCTACAACTTTTCCTCGTCAGACAAATATTTTCAACGGAACACTCGAGATAATTTTGTGAAGTTCCCCGCCCCTCTAACGAAAGAAAAAAATCGTTAGTACCATCTGAAATTTCAATAAAAGTACATGGAAATCCAAAACTATGTGAGACCCAACCAGAACGGATTTTTTTTCCTTCGACTGAGCAGTAGATTGAACGTGCGATGGAATGCTTTAGATGAGACCAAACTTTTTTTTCGGAAAATTGAATTTTTCTCAGATTTCTGGTTGCCCCCGCAAGAGTTCTGTCAAATATCTCTACAACTTTGCCGCGTCAGACAAATATTTTCAACGGAACACTCGAGATAATTTTGTGAAGTTGCCCCACCCCCCCTAACGAAAGAAAAAAATCGTTAGTACCAACTGAAATTTCCATGAAAAGTACATGGAACTCTAAAACTATGTGAGAGGCAACCAGAACGGATTTTTTTTCCATCGACTGAGCAGTAGATTGATGGCGCGATGGAATGCTTTAGATGAGACCAAATTTTGTTTTCGGAAAATTGATTTTTTTCTCAGAGTTCTGGTTGCCCCCGCATGAGTTCTGTCAAATATCTCTACAACTTTTCCTCGTCAGATAAATATTTTCAACGGAACACTCGAGAGAATTTTGTGAAGTTGCCCCACCCCCTAACGAAAGATAAAAAATCGTTAGTAACAACTAAAGTATCAATAAAACGTACATAGAGCTCCAGAACTAAGTGAGAGGCAACCAGAACGGATTTTTTTCCGTCGACTGAGTAGTAGATCGATCGCGCGATGGAATGCTTTAGATGAGACCAATTTTTTTCAGCGGAAAATTGATTTTTTTCTCAGAGTTCTGGTTGACCCCGCAAGAGTTCTGTCAAATATATTTACAAGTTTTCCTCGTCAGACAAATATTTTCAACGGAACGCTCGAGATAATTTTGTGAAGTTTCCGCCCCCCCCACCCCCGCCTAACGAAAGAAAAAAATTGTTAGGAACAACTGAACTATCAATAAAAAGTACATAGAGCTCCAGAACTATGTGAGAGGTAACCAGAACGGATTTTTTTGCGTCGACTGAGCACTAGATCGATGGCACGATGGCTTTAGATGAGACCAAACTTTTTTTCCAGAAAATTGAATTTTTTCTCAGAGTTCCGGTTGCCGCCGCAAGAGTTCTGTCAAATATCTCTGCCACTTTTCCTCGTCAGAAAAATATTTTCAACGGAACACTCGAGGTAATCTTGTGAAGTTGCCCCACCCCCCTAACGACAGAAAAAAATCCTTAGTAACAACTGAACTATCAATAAAAAGTACATAGAACTCCAGACTATGTGAGAGGCAACCAAAACGGATTTCTTTTCTGTCGACTGAGCAGTAGATTGATGGCGCGATGGAATGCTTTAGATGAGACCAAATTTTGTTTTCGGAAAATTAAATGTTTTCATAGAGTTCTGGTTGCATTCGTAAGAGTTCTGTCAAATATCTTTAGAACTTTTCCTCGTCAGACAAGTATTTTCAACGGAACACTCGAGATAATTTTGTGAAGATGCCCCCCGCCCCCCTCCAACGAACGAAAAAAGTCGTGAGTAACAACTGAACAATCAATAAAAAGTACATAGAACTCCAGAATTATGTGAGAGGCATCCAGAAAGGATTTTTATGCGTAGGCTGAGCAGTAGATCGATGGCGCGATGGAATGCTTTAGATGGGACCATATTTTTTTTTCGGAAAATTGAGTTTTTTCTCAGAATTCTGGTGGCCCCCGCAAGGATTCTGTCGAATATCTTTATAACTTTTCCGCGTCAGACAAATATTTTCATCGGAACACTCGAGATAATTTTCTAGAGTTGCCCCCCCCCCCTAACGAAAGAAAAAAACCGTTAGTACCATTTGAAATTTCAATAAAAAGTACCTGGAAATCCAAAACTATGTGAGAGACAACCAGACCGGATTTTTTTTCTTTCGACTGAGCAGTAGATTGAACGCTTGATTGAATGCTTTAGATGAGACCAAACTTTTTTTTCGGAAAATTGAATTTTTTCTCAGAGTTCTGGTTGCCCCCGCAAGAGTTCTGTCAAATATCTCTACAACTTTTCCTCGTCAGACTAAAATTTTCAACGGAACACTCGAGGTAATTTTGTGAAGTTGCCCCCCCCCCCCCACCCCATACCGAAAGAAAAAATCGTTAGTCACAACTGAACTATCAATAAAACGTACATAGAACTCCAGACCTATGTGAGAGGCAACCAGAACGGATTTTTTTCCGTCGACTGAGCAGTAGATTGATGGTGCGATGGAATGCTTTAGATGAGACCAAATTTTTTTTTCGGGAAATTGCATTTTTTCTCAGAGTTCTGGTTGCCCCCGCAAGAGTTCTGTCAAATATCTCTACAACTTTTCCTCGTTAGACACATATTTTCAACGGAACACTCGAGATAATTTTGTGAAGTTGCCCCCCCCCCTAACGAAAGAAAAAAATCGTTAGTACCAACTGACAATTCAATGAAAAGTACATGGAACTCTAAAACTATGTGAGAGGCAACCAGAACGGATTTTTTTTCCATCGACTGAGCAGTAGATTGATGGCGCGATGGAATGCTTTAGATGAGACCAAATTTTGTTTTCGGAAAATTGAATTTTTTCTCAGAGTTCCGTTTGCCGCCGCAAGAGTTCTGTCAAATATCTCTACAACTTTTCCACGTCAGACAAATATTTTCAACGGAACACTCGAGGTAATTTTGTGAAGTTGCCCCCACCCCCCTAAGGAAAGAAAAAAATCGTTAGCAAGAACTGGACAATCAATAAAAAGTACATAGAACTCCAGACTATGTGAGAGGCAACCAAAACGGATTTCGTTTCTGTCGACTGAGCAGTAGATCGAAAGCGCGATGGAATGCTTTGGATGAGACCAACTTTTTTTTCTTCGGAAAATTAAATGTTTTCATAGAGTTCTGGTTGCATTCGTAAGAGTTCTGTCAAATATCTTTAGAACTTTTCCTCGTCAGACAAGTATTTTCAACGGAACACTCGAGATAATTTTGTGAAGATGCCCCCCGCCCCCTCCAACGAAAGAAAAAAATCGTGAGTAACAACTGAACAATCAATAAAAAGTACATAGAACTCCAGAATTATGTGAGAGGCAACCAGAAAGGATTTTTATGCGTAGGCTGAGCAGTAGATCGATGGCGCGATGGAATGCTTTAGATGGGACCAAATTTTTTTTCGGAAAATTGAGTTTTTTCTCAGAATTCTCGTGCCCCCCGCAAGGATTCTGTCGAATATCTTTATAACTTTTCCGCGTCAGACAAATATTTTCATCGGAACACTCGAGATAATTTTCTAGAGTTGCCCCCCCCCCCCCTAACGAAAGAAAAAAACCGCTAGTACCATTTGAAATTTCAATAAAAAGTACCTGGAAATCCAAAACTATGTGAGAGACAACCAGAACCGATTTTTTTTCTTTCGACTGAGCAGTAGATTGAACGCTTGATTGAATGCTTTAGATGAGACCAAACTTTTTTTTCGGAAAATTGAATTTTTTCTCAGAGTTCTGGTTGCCCCCGCAAGAGTTCTGTCAAATATCTCACAACTTTTCCTCGTCAGACTAAAATTTTCAACGGAACACTCGAGGTAATTTTGTGAAGTTGCCCCCCCCCCCTAACGAAAGAAAAAATCGTTAGTCACAACTGAACTATCAATAAAACGTATATAGAACTCCAGAACTATGTGAGAGGCAACCAGAACGGATTTTTTTCCGTCGACTGAGAAGTAGATTGATGGTGCGATGGAATGCTTTAGATGAGACCAAATTTTTTTTTCGGGAAATTGCATTTTTTCTCAGAGTTCTGGTTGCCCCCGCAAGAGTTCTGTCAAATATCTCTACAACTGTTCCTCGTCAGACAAATATTTTCAACGGAACACTCGAGGTAATTTTGTGAAGTTGCCCCCACCCCCCTAAGGAAAGAAAAAAATCGTTAGCAAGAACTGGACTATCAATAAAAAGTACATAGAACTCCAGACTATGTGAGAGGCAACCAAAACGGATTTCTTTTCTGTCGACTGAGCAGTAGATCGAAGGCGCGATGGAATGCTTTGGATGAGACCGACTTTTTTTTCTTCGGAAAATTAAATGTTTTCATAGAGTTCTGGTTGCATTCGTAAGAGTTCTGTCAAATATCTTCAGAACTTTTCCTCGTCAGACAAGTATTTTCAACGGAACACTCGAGATAATTTTGTGAAGATGCCCCCCACCCCCCTCCAACGAAAGAAAAAAATCGTGAGTAACAACTGAACAATCAATAAAAAGTACATAGAACTCCAGAATTATGTGAGAGGCAACCAGAAAGGATTTTTATGCGTAGGCTGAGCAGTAGATCGATGGCGCGATGGAATGCTTTAGATGGGACCAAATTTTTTTTTCGGAAAATTGAGTTTTTTCTCAGAATTCTGGTGGCCCCCGCAAGGATTCTGTCGAATATCTTTATAACTTTTCCGCGTCAAACAAATATTTTCATCGGAACGCTCGAGATAATTTTCTAGAGTTGCCCCCCCCCCTAACGAAAGAAAAAAACCGTTAGTACCATTTGAAATTTCAATACAAAGTACCTGGAAATCCAAAACTATGTGAGAGACAACCAGAACGGATTTTTTTTTCTTTCGAATGAGCAGTAGATTGACCGCTTGATTGAATGCTTTAGATGAGACCAAACTTTTTTTTCGGAAAATTGAATTTTTTCTCAGAGTTCTGGTTGCCCCCGCAAGAGTTCTGTCAAATATCTCTACAACTTTTCCTCGTCAGACTAAAATTTTCAACGGAACACTCGAGGTAATTTTGTGAAGTTGCCCCCCCCCCCCCTAACGAAAGAAAAAATCGTTAGTCACAACTGAACTATCAATAAAACGTACATAGAACTCCAGAACTATGTGAGAGGCAACCAGAACGGATTTTTTTCCGTCGACTGAGCAGTAGATTGATGGTGCGATGGAATGCTTTAGATGAGACCAAATTTTTTTTTCGGGAAATTGCATTTTTTCTCAGAGTTCTGGTTGCCCCCGCAAGGGTTCTGTCAAATATCTCTACAACTTTTCCTCGTCAGACTAAAATTTTCAACGGAACACTCGAGGTAATTTTGTGAAGTTGCCCCCCCCCCCTAACGAAAGAAAAAATCGTTAGCAAGAACTGAACTATCAATAAAAAGTACATAGAACTCCAGACTATGTGAGAGGCAACCAAAACGGATTTCTTTTCTGTCGACTGAGCAGTAGATGGAAGGCGCGATGGAATGCTTAGGATGAGACCAACTTTTTTTTCTTCGGAAAATTAAATGTTTTCATAGAGTTCTGGTTGCATTCGTAAGAGTTCTGTCAAATATCTTTAGAACTTTTCCTCGTCAGACAAGTATTTTCAACGGAACACTCGAGGTCATTTTGTGAAGTTGCCCCCCCCCCCCCCCTAACGAAAGAAAAAATCGTTAGTCACAACTGAACTATCAATAAAACGTACATAGAACTCCAGAACTATGTGAGAGGCAACCAGAACGGATTTTTTTCCGTCGACTGAGCAGAAGATAGATGGTGCGATGGAATGCTTTAGATGAGACCAAATTTTTTTTTCGGGAAATTCCATTTTTTCTCAGAGTTCTGGTTGCCCCCGTAAGAGTTCTGTCAAATATCTCTGCAACTTTTCCTCGTCAGACACATATTTTCAACGGTACACTCGAGATAATTTTGTGAAGTTGCCCCCCCACCCCTAACGAAAGAAAAAAATCGTTAGTACCAACTGAAATTTCAATGAAAAGTACATGGAACTCTAAAACTATGTGAGAGGCAACCAGAACGGATTTTTTTTCCATCGACTGAGCAGTAGATTGATGGCGCGATGGAATGCTTTAGATGAGACCAAATTTTGTTTTCGGAAAATTGAATTTTGTCTCAGAGTTCTGGTTGCCCCCGCATGAGTTCTGTCATATATCTCTACAACTTTTCCTCGTCAGATAAATATTTTCAACGGAACACTCGAGATAATTTTGTGAAGTTGCCCCACCCCCTAACGAAAGATAAAAAATCGTTAGTAACAACTGAAGTATCAATAAAACGTACATAGAGCTCCGGAACTGAGTGAGAGGCAACCAGAACGGATTTTTTTCCGTCGACTGAGCAGTAGATCGATCGCGCCATGGAATGTTTTAGATGAGACCAATTTTTTTCAGCGGAAAATTGATTTTTTTCTCAGAGTTCTGGTTGACCCCGCAAGAGTTCTGTCAAATATATTTACAAGTTTTCCTCGTCAGACAAATATTTTCAACGGAACGCTCGAGATAATTTTGTAAAGTTGCCCTCCCCCCCCGCCCACCTAACGAAAGAAAAAAATCGTTAGGAACAACTGAACTATCAATAAAAAGTACATAGAACTCCAGAACTATGTGAGTGGTAACCAGAACGGATTTTTTTGCGTCGACTGAGCACTAGATCGATGGCACGATGGCTTTAGATGAGACCAAACTTTTTTTTCAAAAATTGAATTTTTTCTCAGAGTTCCGGTTGCCGCCGCAAGAGTTCTGTCAAATATCTCTACAACTTTTCCTCGTCAGACAAATATTTTCAACGGAACACTCGAGGTAGATTTGTGAAGTTGCCCCCCCCCCTAACGAAAGAAAAAAATCGTTAGCAAGAACTGAACTATCAATAAAAAGTACATAGAACTCCAGACTATGTGAGAGGCAACCAAAACGGATTTCTTTTCTGTCGACTGAGCAGTAGATCGAAGGCGCGATGGAATGCTTTGGATGAGACCAACTTTTTTTTCTTCGGAAAATTAAATGTTTTCATAGAGTTCTGGTTGCATTCGTAAGAGTTCTGTCAAATATCTTTAGAACTTTTCCTCGTCAGACTAAAATTTTCAACGGAACACTCGAGGTAATTTTGTGAAGTTGCCCCCCCCCCCATACCGAAAGAAAAAATCGTTAGTCACAACTGAACTATCAATAAAACGTACATAGAACTCCAGACCTATGTGAGAGGCAACCAGAACGGATTTTTTTCCGTCGACTGAGCAGTAGATTGATGGTGCGATGGAATGCTTTAGATGAGAACAAATTTTTTTTTCGGGAAATTGCATTTTTTCTCAGAGTTCTGGTTGCCCCCGCAAGAGTTCTGTCAAATATCTCTACAACTTTTCCTCGTTAGACACATATTTTCAACGGAACACTCGAGATAATTTTGTGAAGTTGCCCCCCCCCCTAACGAAAGAAAAAAATCGTTAGTACCAACTGACAATTCAATGAAAAGTACATGGAACTCTAAAACTATGTGAGAGGCAACCAGAACGGATTTTTTTTCCATCGACTGAGCAGTAGATTGATGGCGCGATGGAATGCTTTAGATGAGACCAAATTTTGTTTTCGGAAAATTGAATTTTTTCTCAGAGTTCCGGTTGCCGCCGCAAGAGTTCTGTCAAATATCTCTACAACTTTTCCTCGTCAGACAAATATTTTCAACGGAACACTCGAGGTAATTTTGTGAAGTTGCCCCCCCCCCCCCTAAGGAAAGAAAAAAATCGTTAGCAAGAACTGGACTATCAATAAAAAGTACATAGAACTCCAGACTATGTGAGAGGCAACCAAAACGGATTTCGTTTCTGTCGACTGACCAGTAGATCGAAAGCGCGATGGAATGCTTTGGATGAGACCAACTTTTTTTTCTTCGGAAAATTAAATGTTTTCATAGAGTTCTGGTTGCATTCGTAAGAGTTCTGTCAAATATCTTTAGAACTTTTCCTCGTCGGACAAGTATTTTCAACGGAACACTCGAGATAATTTTGTGAAGATGCCCCCCGCCCCCTCCAACGAAAGAAAAAAATCGTGAGTAACAACTGAACAATCAATAAAAAGTACATAGAACTCCAGAATTATGTGAGAGGCAACCAGAAAGGATTTTTATGCGTAGGCTGAACAGTAGATCGATGGCGCGATGGAATGCTTTAGATGGGACCAAATTTTTTTTCGGAAAATTGAGTTTTTTCTCAGAATTCTCGTGCCCCCCGCAAGGATTCTGTCGAATATCTTTATAACTTTTCCGCGTCAGACAAATATTTTCATCGGAACACTCGAGATAATTTTCTAGAGTTGCCCCCCCCACCCCTAACGAAAGAAAAAAACCGCTAGTACCATTTGAAATTTCAATAAAAAGTACCTGGAAATCCAAAACTATGTGAGAGACAACCAGAACAGATTTTTTTTCTTTCGACTGAGCAGTAGATTGAACGCTTGATTGAATGCTTTAGATGAGACCAAACTTTTTTTTCGGAAAATTGAATTTTTTCTCAGAGTTCTGGTTGCCCCCGCAAGAGTTCTGTCAAATATCTCACAACTTTTCCTCGTCAGACTAAAATTTTCAACGGAACACTCGAGGTAATTTTGTGAAGTTGCCCCCCCCCCCCCTAACGAAAGAAAATTCGTTAGTCACAACTGAACTATCAATAAAACGTATATAGAACTCCAGAACTATGTGAGAGGCAACCAGAACGGATTTTTTTCCGTCGACTGAGAAGTAGATTGATGGTGCGATGGAATGCTTTAGATGAGACCAAATTTTTTTTTCGGGAAATTGCATTTTTTCTCAGAGTTCTGGTTGCCCCCGCAAGAGTTCTGTCAAATATCTCTACAACTTTTCCTCGTCAGACAAATATTTTCAACGGAACACTCGAGGTAATTTTGTGAAGTTGCCCCCCCCCCTAAGGAAAGAAAAAAATCGTTAGCAAGAACTGGACTATCAATAAAAAGTACATAGAACTCCAGACTATGTGAGAGGCAACCAATACGGATTTCTTTTCTGTCGACTGAGCAGTAGATCGAAGGCGCGATGGAATGCTTTGGATGAGACCGACTTTTTTTTCTTCGGAAAATTAAATGTTTTCATAGAGTTCTGGTTGCATTCGTAAGAGTTCTGTCAAATATCTTCAGAACTTTTCCTCGTCAGACAAGTATTTTCAACGGAACACTCGAGATAATTTTGTGAAGATGCCCCCCACCCCCCTCCAACGAAAGAAAAAAATCGTGAGTAACAACTGAACAATCAATAAAAAGTACATAGAACTCCAGAATTATGTGAGAGGCGACCAGAAAGGATTTTTATGCGTAGGCTGAGCAGTAGATCGATGGCGCGATGGAATGCTTTAGATGGGACCAAATTTTTTTTTCGGAAAATTGAGTTTTTTCTCAGAATTCTGGTGGCCCCCGCAAGGATTCTGTCGAATATCTTTATAACTTTTCCGCGTCAAACAATCATTTTCATCGGAACACTCGAGATAATTTTCTAGAGTTGCCCCCCCCCCCTAACGCAAGAAAAAAACCGTTAGTACCATTTGAAATTTCAATAAAAAGTACCTGGAAATCCAAAACTATTTGAGAGACAACCGGAACGGATTTTTTTTTCTTTCGAATGAGCAGTAGATTGACCGCTTGATTGAATGCTTTAGATGAGACCAAACTTTTTTTTCGGAAAATTGAATTTTTTCTCAGAGTTCTGGTTGCCCCCGCAAGAGTTCTGTCAAATATCTCTACAACTTTTCCTCGTCAGACTAAAATTTTCAACGGAACACTCGAGGTTATTTTGTGAAGTTGCCCCCCCCCCCCCTAACGAAAGAAAAAATCGTTAGTCACAACTGAACTATCAATAAAACGTACATAGAACTCCAGAACTATGTGAGAGGCAACCAGAACGGATTTTTTTCCGTCGACTGAGCAGTAGATTGATGGTGCGATGGAATGCTTTAGATGAGACCAAATTTTTTTTTCGGGAAATTGCATTTTTTCTCAGAGTTCTGGTTGCCCCCGCAAGGGTTCTGTCAAATATCTCTACAACTTTTCCTCGTCAGACTAAAATTTTCAACGGAACACTCGAGGTAATTTTGTGAAGTTGCCCCCCCCCCCCCTAACGAAAGAAAAAATCGTTAGCAAGAACTGAACTATCAATAAAAAGTACATAGAACTCCAGACTATGTGAGAGGCAACCAAAACGGATTTCTTTTCTGTCGACTGAGCAGTAGATGGAAGGCGCGATGGAATGCTTAGGATGAGACCAACTTTTTTTTCTGCGGAAAATTAAATGTTTTCATAGAGTTCTGGTTGCATTCGTAAGAGTTCTGTCAAATATCTTTAGAACTTTTCCTCGTCAGACAAGTATTTTCAACGGAACACTCGAGGTCATTTTGTGAAGTTGCCCCCCCCCCCCTAACGAAAGAAAAAATCGTTAGTCACAACTGAACTATCAATAAAACGTACATAGAACTCCAGAACTATGTGAGAGGCGACCAGAACGGATTTTTTTCCGTCGACTGAGCAGAAGATAGATGGTGCGATGGAATGCTTTAGATGAGACCAAATTTTTTTTTCGGGAAATTGCATTTTTTCTCAGAGTTCTGGTTGCCCCCGTAAGAGTTCTGTCAAATATCTCTACAACTTTTCCTCGTCAGACACATATTTTCAACGGTACACTCGAGATAATTTTGTGAAGTTGCCCCCCCCACCCCTAACGAAAGAAAAAAATCGTTAGTACCAACTGAAATTTCAATGAAAAGTACATGGAACTCTAAAACTATGTGAGAGGCAACCAGAACGGATTTTTTTTCCATCGACTGAGCAGTAGATTGATGGCGCGATGGAATGCTTTAGATGAGACCAAATTTTGTTTTCGGAAAATTGAATTTTGTCTCAGAGTTCTGGTTGCCCCCGCATGAGTTCTGTCATATATCTCTACAACTTTTCCTCGTCAGATAAATATTTTCAACGGAACACTCGAGATAATTTTGTGAAGTTGCCCCACCCCCTAACGAAAGATAAAAAATCGTTAGTAACAACTAAAGTATCAATAAAACGTACATAGAGCTCCGGAACTGAGTGAGAGGCAACCAGAACGGATTTTTTTCCGTCGACTGAGCAGTAGATCGATCGCGCCATGGAATGTTTTAGATGAGACCAATTTTTTTCAGCGGAAAATTGATTTTTTTCTCAGAGTTCTGGTTGACCCCGCAAGAGTTCTGTCAAATATATTTACAAGTTTTCCTCGTCAGACAAATATTTTCAACGGAACGCTCGAGATAATTTTGTAAAGTTGCCCTCCCCCCCCGCCCACCTAACGAAAGAAAAAAATCGTTAGGAACAACTGAACTATCAATAAAAAGTACATAGAACTCCAGAACTATGTGAGTGGTAACCAGAACGGATTTTTTTGCGTCGACTGAGCACTAGATCGATGGCACGATGGCTTTAGATGAGACCAAACTTTTTTTTCAAAAATTGAATTTTTTCTCAGAGTTCCGGTTGCCGCCGCAAGAGTTCTGTCAAATATCTCTACAACTTTTCCTCGTCAGACAAATATTTTCAACGGAACACTCGAGGTAGATTTGTGAAGTTGCCCCCCCCCCTAACGAAAGAAAAAAATCGTTAGCAAGAACTGAACTATCAATAAAAAGTACATAGAACTCCAGACTATGTGAGAGGCAACCAAAACGGATTTCTTTTCTGTCGACTGAGCAGTAGATCGAAGGCGCGATGGAATGCTTTGGATGAGACCAACTTTTTTTTCTTCGGAAAATTAAATGTTTTCATAGAGTTCTGGTTGCATTCGTAAGAGTTCTGTCAAATATCTTTAGAACTTTTCCTCGTCAGACTAAAATTTTCAACGGAACACTCGAGGTAATTTTGTGAAGTTGCCCCCCCCCCCCCATACCGAAAGAAAAAATCGTTAGTCACAACTGAACTATCAATAAAACGTACATAGAACTCCAGACCTATGTGAGAGGCAACCAGAACGGATTTTTTTCCGTCGACTGAGCAGTAGATTGATGGTGCGATGGAATGCTTTAGATGAGACCAAATTTTTTTTTCGGGAAATTGCATTTTTTCTCAGAGTTCTGGTTGCCCCCGCAAGAGTTCTGTCAAATATCTCTACAACTTTTCCTCGTTAGACACATATTTTCAACGGAACACTCGAGATAATTTTGTGAAGTTGCCCCCCCCCCTAACGAAAGAAAAAAATCGTTAGTACCAACTGACAATTCAATGAAAAGTACATGGAACTCTAAAACTATGTGAGAGGCAACCAGAACGGATTTTTTTTCCATCGACTGAGCAGTAGATTGATGGCGCGATGGAATGCTTTAGATGAGACCAAATTTTGTTTTCGGAAAATTGAATTTTTTCTCAGAGTTCCGGTTGCCCCCGCAAGAGTTCTGTCAAATATCTCTACAACTTTTCCTCGTTAGACACATATTTTCAACGGAACACTCGAGATAATTTTGTGAAGTGGCCCCCCCCCCTAACGAAAGAAAAAAATCGTTAGTACCAACTGAAATTTCAATGAAAAGTACATGGAACTCTAAAACTATGTGAGAGGCAACCAGAACGGATTTTTTTTCCATCGACTGAGCAGTAGATCGAAAGCGCGATGGAATGCTTTGGATGAGACCAACTTTTTTTTCTTCGGAAAATTAAATGTTTTCATAGAGTTCTGGTTGCATTCGTAAGAGTTCTGTCAAATATCTTTAGAACTTTTCCTCGTCAGACAAGTATTTTCAACGGAACACTCGAGATAATTTTGTGAAGATGCCCCCCGCCCCCTCCAACGAAAGAAAAAAATCGTGAGTAACAACTGAACAATCAATAAAAAGTACATAGAACTCCAGAATTATGTGAGAGGCAAACAGAAAGGATTTTTATGCGTAGGCTGAGCAGTAGATCGATGGCGCGATGGAATGCTTTAGATGGGACCAAATTTTTTTTCGGAAAATTGAGTTTTTTCTCAGAATTCTCGTGCCCCCCGCAAGGATTCTGTCGAATATCTGTATAACTTTTCCGCGTCAGACAAATATTTTCATCGGAACACTCGAGATAATTTTCTAGAGTTGCCCCCCCCCCTAACGAAAGAAAAAAACCGCTAGTACCATTTGAAATTTCAATAAAAAGTACCTGGAAATCCAAAACTATGTGAGAGACAACCAGAACCGATTTTTTTTCTTTCGACTGAGCAGTAGATTGAACGCTTGATTGAATGCTTTAGATGAGACCAAACTTTTTTTTCGGAAAATTGAATTTTTTCTCAGAGTTCTGGTTGCCCCCGCAAGAGTTCTGTCAAATATCTCACAACTTTTCCTCGTCAGACTAAAATTTTCAACGGAACACTCGAGGTAATTTTGTGAAGATGCCACCCCCCCCCCCCTAACGAAAGAAAAAATCGTTAGTCACAACTGAACTATCAATAAAACGTATATAGAACTCCAGAACTATGTGAGAGGCAACCAGAACGGATTTTTTTCCGTCGACTGAGAAGTAGATTGATGGTGCGATGGAATGCTTTAGATGAGACCAAATTTTTTTTTCGGGAAATTGCATTTTTTCTCAGAGTTCTGGTTGCCCCCGCAAGAGTTCTGTCAAATATCTCTACAACTTTTCCTCGTCAGACTAATATTTTCAACGGAACACTCGAGGTAATTTTGTGAAGTGGCCCCCCCCCCTAAGGAAAGAAAAAAATCGTTAGCAAGAACTGGACTATCAATAAAAAGTACATAGAACTCCAGACTATGTGAGAGGCAACCAAAACGGATTTCTTTTCTGTCGACTGAGCAGTAGATCGAAGGCGCGATGGAATGCTTTGGATGAGACCGACTTTTTTTTCTTCGGAAAATTAAATGTTTTCATAGAGTTCTGGTTGCATTCGTAAGAGTTCTGTCAAATATCTTCAGAACTTTTCCTCGTCAGACAAGTATTTTCAACGGAACACTCGAGATAATTTTGTGAAGATGCCCCCCACCCCCCTCAAACGAAAGAAAAAAATCGTGAGTAACAACTGAACAATCAATAAAAAGTACATAGAACTCCAGAATTATGTGAGAGGCAACCAGAAAGGATTTTTATGCGTAGGCTGAGCAGTAGATCGATGGCGCGATGGAATGCTTTAGATGGGACCAAATTTTTTTTTCGGAAAATTGAGTTTTTTCTCAGAATTCTGGTGGCCCCCGCAAGGATTCTGTCGAATATCTTTATAACTTTTCCGCGTCAAACAAATATTTTCATCGGAACACTCGAGATAATTTTCTAGAGTTGCCCCCCCCCCCCCTAACGAAAGAAAAAAACCGTTAGTACCATTTGAAATTTCAATAAAAAGTATCTGGAAATCCAAAACTATGTGAGAGACAACCAGAACGGATTTTTTTTTCTTTCGAATGAGCAGTAGATTGACCGCTTGATTGAATGCTTTAGATGAGACCAAACTTTTTTTTCGGAAAATTGAATTTTTTCTCAGAGTTCTGGTTGCCCCCGCAAGAGTTCTGTCAAATATCTCTACAACTTTTCCTCGTCAGACTAAAATTTTCAACGGAACACTCGAGGTAATTTTGTGAAGTTGCCCCCCCCCCCCATACCGAAAGAAAAAATCGTTAGTCACAACTGAACTATCAATAAAACGTACATAGAACTCCAGAACTATGTGAGAGGCAACCAGAACGGATTTTTTTCCGTCGACTGAGCAGTAGATTGATGGTGCGATGGAATGCTTTAGATGAGACCAAATTTTTTTTTCGGGAAATTGCATTTTTTCTCAGAGTTCTGGTTGTCCCCGCAAGAGTTCTGTCAAATATCTCTACAACTTTTCCTCGTTAGACACATATTTTCAACGGAACACTCGAGATAATTTTGTGAAGTGGCCCCCCCCCCTAACGAAAGAAAAAAATCGTTAGTACCAACTGAAATTTCAATGAAAAGTACATGGAACTCTAAAACTATGTGAGAGGCAACCAGAACGGATTTTGTTTCCATCGACTGAGCAGTAGATTGATGGCGCGATGGAATGCTTTAGATTAGACCAAATTTTGTTTTCGGAAAATTGAATTTTTTCTCAGAGTTCCGGTTGCCGCCGCAAGAGTTCTGTCAAATATCTCTACAACTTTTCCTCGTCAGACAAATATTTTCAACGCAACACTCGAGGTAATTTTGTGAAGTTGCCCCCCCCCCCCTAACGAAAGAAAAAAATCGTTAGCAAGAACTGGACTATCAATAAAAAGTACATAGAACTCCAGACTATGTGAGAGGCAACCAAAACGGATTTCTTTTCTGTCGACTGAGCAGTAGATCGAAAGCGCGATGGAATGCTTTGGATGAGACCAACTCTTTTTTCTTCGGAAAATTAAATGTTTTCATAGAGTTCTGGTTGCATTCGTAAGAGTTCTGTCAAATATCTTTAGAACTTTTCCTCGTCAGACAAGTATTTTCAACGGAACACTCGAGATAATTTTGTGAAGATGCCCCCCACCCCCCTCCAACGAAAGAAAAAAATCGTGAGTAACAACTGAACAATCAATAAAAAGTACATAGAACTCCAGAATTATGTGAGAGGCAACCAGAAAGGATTTTTATGCGTAGGCTGAGCAGTAGATCGATGGCGCGATGGAATGCTTTAGATGGGACCAAATTTTTTTTCGGAAAATTGAGTTTTTTCTCAGAATTCTGGTGCCCCCCGCAAGGATTCTGTCGAATATCTTTATAACTTTTCCGCGTCAGACAAATATTTTCATCGGAACACTCGAGATAATTTTCTAGAGTTGCCCCACCCCCCTAACGAAAGAAAAAAACCGTTAGTACCATTTGAAATTTCAATAAAAAGTACCTGGAAATCCAAAACTATGTGAGAGACAACCAGACCGGATTTTTTTTCTTTCGACTGAGCAGTAGATTGAACGCTTGATTGAATGCTTTAGATGAGACCAAACTTTTTTTTCGGAAAATTGAATTTTTTCTCAGAGTTCTGGTTGCCCCCGCAAGAGTTCTGTCAAATATCTCTGCAACTTTTCCTCGTCAGACTAAAATTTTCAACGGAACACTCGAGGTAATTTTGTGAAGTTGCCCCCCCCCCCCATACCGAAAGAAAAAATCGTTAGTCACAACTGAACGATCAATAAAACGTACATAGAACTCCAGAACTATGTGAGAGGCAACCAGAACGGATTTTTTTCCGTCGACTGAGCAGTAGATTGATGGTGCGATGGAATGCTTTAGATGAGACCAAATTTTTTTTTCGGGAAATTGCATTTTTTCTCAGAGTTCTGGTTGCCCCCGCAAGAGTTCTGTCAAATATCTCTACAACTTTTCCTCGTTAGACACATATTTTCAACGGAACACTCGAGATAATTTTGTGAAGTTGCCCCCCCCCCCCCTAACAAAAGAAAAAAATCGTTAGTACCAACTGAAATTTCAATGAAAAGTACATGGAACTCTAAAACTATGTGAGAGGCGACCAGAACGGATTTTGTTTCCATCGACTGAGCAGTAGATTGATGGCGCGATGGAATGCTTTAGATGAGACCAAATTTTGTTTTCGGAAAATTGAATTTTTTCTCAGAGTTCCGGTTGCCGCCGCAAGAGTTCTGTCAAATATCTCTACAACTTTTCCTCGTCAGACAAATATTTTCAACGCAACACTCGAGGTAATTTTGTGAAGTTGCCCCCCCCCCCCTAAGGAAAGAAAAAAATCGTTAGCAAGAACTGGACTATCAATAAAAAGTACATAGAACTCCAGACTATGTGAGAGGCAACCAAAACGGATTTCTTTTCTGTCGACTGAGCAGTAGATCGAAAGCGCGATGGAATGCTTTGGATGAGACCGACTTTTTTTTCTTCGGAAAATTAAATGTTTTCATAGAGTTCTGGTTGCATTCGTAAGAGTTCTGTCAAATATCTTTAGAACTTTTCCTCGTCAGACAAGTATTTTCAACGGAACACCCGAGATAATTTTGTGAAGATGCCCCCCACCCCCCTCCAACGAAAGAAAAAAATCGTGAGTAACAACTGAACAATCAATAAAAAGTACATAGAACTCCAGAATTATGTGAGAGGCAACCAGAAAGGATTTTTATGCGTAGGCTGAGCAGTAGATCGATGGCGCGATGGAATGCTTTAGATGGGACCAAATTTTTTTTCGGAAAATTGAGTTTTTTCTCAGAATTCTGGTGCCCCCCGCAAGGATTCTGTCGAATATCTTTATAACTTTTCCGCGTCAGACAAATATTTTCATCGGAACACTCGAGATAATTTTCTAGAGTTGCCCCCCCCCACCCTAACGAAAGGAAAAAACCGTTAGTACCATTTGAAATTTCAATAAAAAGTACCTGGAAATCCAAAACTATGTGAGAGACAACCAGAACGGATTTTTTTTCTTTCGACTGAGCAGTAGATTGAACGCTTGATTGAATGCTTTAGATGAGACCAAACTTTTTTTTCGGAAAATTGAATTTTTTCTCAGAGTTCTGGTTGCCCCCGCAAGAGTTCTGTCAAATATCTCTACAACTTTTCCTCGTCAGACTAAAATTTTCAACGGAACACTCGAGGTAATTTTGTGAAGTTGCCCCCTCCCCCCTAACGAAAGAAAAAATCGTTAGTCACAACTGAACTATCAATAAAACGTACATAGAACTCCAGAACTATGTGAGAGGCAACCAGAACGGATTTTTTTCCGTCGACTGAGAAGTAGATTGATGGTGCGATGGAATGCTTTAGATGAGACCAAATTTTTTTTTCGGGAAATTGCATGTTTTCTCAGAGTTCTGGTTGCCCCCGCAAGAGTTCTGTCAAATATCTCTACAGCTTTTCCTCGTTAGACACATATTTTCAACGGAACACTCGAGATATTTTTGTGAAGTTGCCCCCACGCCCCCCTAACGAAAGAAAAAAATCGTTTGTACCAACTGAAATTTCAATGAAAAGTACATGGAACTCTAAAACTATGTGAGAGGCAACCAGAACGGATTTTTTTTCCATCGACTGAGCAGTAGATTGATGGCGCGATGGAATGCTTTAGATGAGACCAAATTTTGTTTTCGGAAAATTGAATTTTTTCTCAGAGTTCTGGTTGCCCCGGCATGAGTTCTGTCAAATATCTCTACAACTTTTCCTCGTCAGATAAATATTTTCAACGGAACACTCGAGATAATTTTGTGAAGTTGCCCCACCCCCTAACGAAAGATAAAAAATCGTTAGTAACAACTAAAGTATCAATAAAACGTACATAGAGCTCCAGAACTAAGTGAGAGGCAACCAGAACGGATTTTTTTCCGTCGACTGAGCAGTAGATCGATCGCGCGATGGAATGCTTTAGATGAGACCAATTTTTTTCAGCGGAAAATTGATTTTTTTCTCAGAGTTCTGGTTGACCCCGCAAGAGTTCTGTCAAATATATTTACAAGTTTTCCTCGTCAGACAAATATTTTCAACGGAACGCTCGAGATAATTTTGTGAAGTTTCCCCCCCCCCCCCCCATCTAACGAAAGAAAAAAATCGTTAGGAACAACTGAACTATCAATAAAAAGTACATAGAGCTCCAGAACTATGTGAGAGGTAACCAGAACGGATTTTTTTGCGTCGACTGAGCACTAGATCGATGGCACGATGGCTTTAGATGAGACCAAACTTTTTTTTTCAGAAAATTGAATTTTTTCTCAGAGTTCCGGTTGCCGCCGCAAGAGTTCTGTCAAATATCTCTACAACTTTTCCTCGTCAGACAAATATTTTCAACGCAACACTCGAGGTAATTTTGTGAAGTTGCCCCCCCCCCCCTAAGGAAAGAAAAAAATCGTTAGCAAGAACTGGACTATCAATAAAAAGTACATAGAACTCCAGACTATGTGAGAGGCAACCAAAACGGATTTCTTTTCTGTCGACTGAGCAGTAGATCGAAAGCGCGATGGAATGCTTTAGATGAGACCGACTTTTTTTTCTTCGGAAAATTAAATGTTTTCATAGAGTTCTGGTTGCATTCGTAAGAGTTCTGTCAAATATCTTTAGAACTTTTCCTCGTCAGACAAGTATTTTCAACGGAACACCCGAGATAATTTTGTGAAGATGCCCCCCACCCCCCCTCCAACGAAAGAAAAAAAATCGTGAGTAACAACTGAACAATCAATAAAAAGTACATAGAACTCCAGAATTATGTGAGAGGCAACCAGAAAGGATTTTTATGCGTAGGCTGAGCAGTAGATCGATGGCGCGATGGAATGCTTTAGATGGGACCAAATTTTTTTTTCGGAAAATTGAGTTTTTTCTCAGAATTCTGGTGCCCCCCGCAAGGATTCTGTCGAATATCTTTATAACTTTTCCGCGTCAGACAAATATTTTCATCGGAACACTCGAGATAATTTTCTAGAGTTGCCCCCCCCCCCCTAACGAAAGGAAAAAACCGTTAGTACCATTTGAAATTTCAATAAAAAGTACCTGGAAATCCAAAACTATGTGAGAGACAACCAGAACGGATTTTTTTTCTTTCGACTGAGCAGTAGATTGAACGCTTGATTGAATGCTTTAGATGAGACCAAACTTTTTTTTCGGAAAATTGAATTTTTTCTCAGAGTTCTGGTTGCCCCCGCAAGAGTTCTGTCAAATATCTCTACAACTTTTCCTCGTCAGACTAAAATTTTCAACGGAACACTCGAGGTAATTTTGTGAAGTTGCCCCCTCCACCCTAACGAAAGAAAAAATCGTTAGTCACAACTGAACTATCAATAAAACGTACATAGAACTCCAGAACTATGTGAGAGGCAACCAGAACGGATTTTTTTCCGTCGACTGAGAAGTAGATTGATGGTGCGATGGAATGCTTTAGATGAGACCAAATTTTTTTTTCGGGAAATTGCATTTTTTCTCAGAGTTCTGGTTGCCCCCGCAAGAGTTCTGTCAAATATCTCTACAGCTTTTCCTCGTTAGACACATATTTTCAACGGAACACTCGAGATATTTTTGTGAAGTTGCCCCCACGCCCCCCTAACGAAAGAAAAAAATCGTTTGTACCAACTGAAATTTCAATGAAAAGTACATGGAACTCTAAAACTATGTGAGAGGCAACCAGAACGGATTTTTTTTCCATCGACTGAGCAGTAGATTGATGGCGCGATGGAATGCTTTAGATGAGACCAAATTTTGTTTTCGGAAAATTGAATTTTTTCTCAGAGTTCTGGTTGCCCCGGCATGAGTTCTGTCAAATATCTCTACAACTTTTCCTCGTCAGATAAATATTTTCAACGGAACACTCGAGATAATTTTGTGAAGTTGCCCCACCCCCTAACGAAAGATAAAAAATCGTTAGTAACAACTAAAGTATCAATAAAACGTACATAGAGCTCCAGAACTAAGTGAGAGGCAACCAGAACGGATTTTTTTCCGTCGACTGAGCAGTAGATCGATCGCGCGATGGAATGCTTTAGATGAGACCAATTTTTTTCAGCGGAAAATTGATTTTTTTCTCAGAGTTCTGGTTGACCCCGCAAGAGTTCTGTCAAATATATTTACAAGTTTTCCTCGTCAGACAAATATTTTCAACGGAACGCTCGAGATAATTTTGTGAAGTTTCCCCCCCACCCCATCTAACGAAAGAAAAAAATCGTTAGGAACAACTGAACTATCAATAAAAAGTACATAGAGCTCCAGAACTATGTGAGAGGTAACCAGAACGGATTTTTTTGCGTCGACTGAGCACTAGATCGATGGCACGATGGCTTTAGATGAGACCAAACTTTTTTTTTCAGAAAATTGAATTTTTTCTCAGAGTTCCGGTTGCCGCCGCAAGAGTTCTGTCAAATATCTCTACAACTTTTCCTCGTCAGACAAATATTTTCAACGGAACACTCGAGGTAATTTTGTGAAGTTGCCCCCCCCCCCCCTAAGGAAAGAAAAAAATCGTTAGCAAGAACTGAACAATCAATAAAAAGTACATAGAACTCCAGACTATGTGAGAGGCAACCAAAACGGATTTCTTTTCTGTCGACTGAGCAGTAGATCGAAAGCGCGATGGAATGCATTAGATGAGACCAACTTTTTTTTCTTCGGAAAATTAAATATTTTCATAGAGTTCTGGTTGCATTCGTAAGAGTTCTGTCAAATATTTTTAGAACTTATCCTCGTCAGACAAGTATTTTCAACGGAACACTCGAGATAATTTTGTGAAGATGCCCCCCACCCCCCTCCAACGAAAGAAAAAAATCGTGAGTAACAACTGAACAATCAATAAAAAGGACATAGAACTCCAGAATTATGTGAGAGGCAACCAGAAAGGATTTTTATGCGTAGGCTGAGCAGTAGATCGATGGCGCGATGGAATGCTTTAGATGGGACCAAATTTTTTTTCGGAAAATTGAGTTTTTTCTCAGAATTCTGGTGCCCCCCGCAAGGATTCTGTCGAATATCTTTATAACTTTTCCGCGTCAGACAAATATTTTCATCGGAACACTCGAGATAATTTTCTAGAGTTGCCCCCCCCCCCCTAACGAAAGGAAAAAACCGTTAGTACCATTTGAAATTTCAATAAAAAGTACCTGGAAATCCAAAACTATGTGAGAGACAACCAGAACGGATTTTTTTTCTTTCGACTGAGCAGTAGATTGAACGCTTGATTGAATGCTTTAGATGAGACCAAACTTTTTTTTCGGAAAATTGAATTTTTTCTCAGAGTTCTGGTTGCCCCCGCAAGAGTTC
Source organism: Ophion slaviceki (assembly GCA_944452715.1). Classification (NCBI taxonomy): domain Eukaryota; kingdom Metazoa; phylum Arthropoda; class Insecta; order Hymenoptera; family Ichneumonidae; genus Ophion; species Ophion slaviceki. Next base: position 14,559,709 of record OX101786.1, on the reverse strand, counting down.
TGTCAAATATCTCTACAACTTTTCCTCGTCAGACTAAAATTTTCAACGGAACACTCGAGGTAATTTTGTGAAGTTGCCCCCTCCCCCCTAACGAAAGAAAAAATCGTTAGTCACAACTGAACTATCAATAAAACGTACATAGAACTCCAGAACTATGTGAGAGGCAACCAGAACGGATTTTTTTCCGTCGACTGAGAAGTAGATTGATGGTGCGATGGAATGCTTTAGATGAGACCAAATTTTTTTTTCGGGAAATTGCATTTTTTCTCAGAGTTCTGGTTGCCCCCGCAAGAGTTCTGTCAAATATCTCTACAGCTTTTCCTCGTTAGACACATATTTTCAACGGAACACTCGAGATATTTTTGTGAAGTTGCCCCCACGCCCCCCTAACGAAAGAAAAAAATCGTTTGTACCAACTGAAATTTCAATGAAAAGTACATGGAACTCTAAAACTATGTGAGAGGCAACCAGAACGGATTTTTTTTCCATCGACTGAGCAGTAGATTGATGGCGCGATGGAATGCTTTAGATGAGACCAAATTTTGTTTTCGGAAAATTGAATTTTTTCTCAGAGTTCTGGTTGCCCCGGCATGAGTTCTGTCAAATATCTCTACAACTTTTCCTCGTCAGATAAATATTTTCAACGGAACACTCGAGATAATTTTGTGAAGTTGCCCCACCCCCTAACGAAAGATAAAAAATCGTTAGTAACAACTAAAGTATCAATAAAACGTACATAGAGCTCCAGAACTAAGTGAGAGGCAACCAGAACGGATTTTTTTCCGTCGACTGAGCAGTAGATCGATCGCGCGATGGAATGCTTTAGATGAGACCAATTTTTTTCAGCGGAAAATTGATTTTTTTCTCAGAGTTCTGGTTGACCCCGCAAGAGTTCTGTCAAATATATTTACAAGTTTTCCTCGTCAGACAAATATTTTCAACGGAACGCTCGAGATAATTTTGTGAAGTTTCCCCCCCCCCCATCTAACGAAAGAAAAAAATCGTTAGGAACAACTGAACTTTCAATAAAAAGTACATAGAGCTCCAGAACTATGTGAGAGGTAACCAGAACGGATTTTTTTGCGTCGACTGAGCACTAGATCGATGGCACGATGGCTTTAGATGAGACCAAACTTTTTTTTTCAGAAAATTGAATTTTTTCTCAGAGTTCCGGTTGCCGCCGCAAGAGTTCTGTCAAATATCTCTACAACTTTTCCTCGTCAGACAAATATTTTCAACGGAACACTCGAGGTAATTTTGTGAAGTTGCCCCCCCCCCCCCTAAGGAAAGAAAAAAATCGTTAGCAAGAACTGAACAATCAATAAAAAGTACATAGAACTCCAGACTATGTGAGAGGCAACCAAAACGGATTTCTTTTCTGTCGACTGAGCAGTAGATCGAAAGCGCGATGGAATGCTTTGGATGAGACCAACTTTTTTTTCTTCGGAAAATTAAATATTTTCATAGAGTTCTGGTTGCATTCGTAAGAGTTCTGTCAAATATCTTTAGAACTTATCCTCGTCAGACAAGTATTTTCAACGGAACACTCGAGATAATTTTGTGAAGATGCCCCCCACCCCCCTCCAACGAAAGAAAAAAATCGTGAGTAACAACTGACCAAACAATAAAAAGGACATAGAACTCCAGAATTATGTGAGAGGCAACCAGAAAGGATTTTTATGCGTAGGCTGAGCAGTAGATCGATGGCGCGATGGAATGCTTTAGATGGGACCAAATTTTTTTTTCGGAAAATTGAGTTTTTTCTCAGAATTCTGGTGCCCCCCGCAAGGATTCTGTCGAATATCTTCATAACTTTTCCGCGTCAGACAAATATTTTCATCGGAACACTCGAGATAATTTTCTAGAGTTGCCCCCGCCCCCCCTAACGAAAGAAAAAAACCGTTAGTACCATTTGAAATTTCAATAAAAAGTACCTGGAAATCCAAAACTATGTGAGAGACAACCAGAACGGATTTTTTTTCTTTCGACCGAGCAGTAGATTGAACGCTTGATTGAATGCTTTAGATGAGACCAAACTTTTTTTTCGGAAAATTGAATTTTTTCTCAGAGTTCTGGTTGCCCCCGCAAGAGTTCTGTCAAATATCTCTACAACGTTTCCTCGTCAGACTAAAATTTTCAACGGAACACTCGAGGTAATTTTGTGAAGTTGCCCCCCCCCCTAACGGAAGAAAAAATCGTTAGTCACAACTGAACTATCAATAAAACGTACATAGAACTCCAGAACTATGTGAGAGGCAACCTGAACGGATATTTTTCCGTCGACTGAGAAGTAGATTGATGGTGCGATGGAATGCTTTACATGAGACCAAATTTTTTTTTCGGGAAATTGCATTTTTTCTCAGAGTTCTGGTTGCCCCCGCAAGAGTTCTGTCAAATATCTCTACAACTTTTCCTCGTTAGACACATATTTTCAACGGAACACTCGAGATAATTTTGTGAAGTTGCCCTCCCCCCCCTAACGAAAGAAAAAAATCGTTAGTACCAACTGAAATTTCAATGAAAAGTACATGGAACTCTAAAACTATGTGAGAGGCAACCAGAACGGATTTTTTTTCCATCGACTGAGCAGTAGATTGATGGCGCGATGGAATGCTTTTGATGAGACCAAATTTTGTTTTCGGAAAATTGAATTTTTTCTCAGAGTTCTGGTTGCCCCCGCATGAGTTCTGTCAAATATCTCTACAACTTTTCCTCGTCAGATAAATATTTTCAACGGAACACTCGAGATAATTTTGTGAAGTTGCCCCACCCCCTAACGAAAGATAAAAAATCGTTAGTAACAACTAAAGTATCAATAAAACGTACATAGAGCTCCAGAACTAAGTGAGAGGCAACCAGAACGGATTTTTTTCCGTCGACTGAGCAGTAGATCGATCGCGCGATGGAATGCTTTAGATGAGACCAATTTTTCCAGCGGAAAATTGATTTTTTTCTCAGAGTTCTGGTTGACCCCGCAAGAGTTCTGTCAAATATATTTACAAGTTTTCCTCGTCAGACAAATATTTTCAACGGATCGCTCGAGATAATTTTGTGAAGTTTCCGCCCCCCCCCCCACCTAACGAAAGAAAAAAATCGTTAGGAACAACTGAACTATCAATAAAAAGTACATAGAGCTCCAGAACTATGTGAGAGGTAACCAGAACGGATTTTTTTGCGTCGACTGAGCACTAGATCGATGGCACGATGGCTTTAGATGAGACCAAACTTTTTTTTCAGAAAATAGAATTTTTTCTCAGAGTTCCGGTTGCCGCCGCAAGAGTTCTGTCAAATATCTCTACCACTTTTCCTCGTCAGACAAATATTTTCAACGGAACACTCGAGGTAATTCTGTGAAGTTGCCCCCCGCCCCTAAGGAAAGAAATAAATCGTTAGCAAGAACTGAACTATCAATAAAAAGTACATAGAACTCCAGACTATGTGAGAGGCAACCAAAACGGATTTCTTTTCTGTCGACTGAGCAGTAGATCGAAGGCGCGATGGAATGCTTTGGATGAGACCAACTTTTTTTTCTTCGGAAAATTAAATGTTTTCATAGAGTTCTGGTTGCATTCGTAAGAGTTCTGTCAAATATCTTTAGAACTTTTCCTCGTCAGACAAGTATTTGCAACGGAACACTTGAGATAATTTTGTGAAGATGCCCCCCACCCCCCCTCCAACGAAAGAAAAAAATCGTGAGTAACAACTGAACAATCAATAAAAAGTACATAGAACTCCAGAATTATGTGAGAGGCAACCAGAAAGGATTTTTATGCGTAGGCTGAGCAGTAGATCGATGGCGCGATGGAATGCTTTAGATGGGGGCAAATTTTTTTTTCGGAAAATTGAGTTTTTTCTCAGAATTCTGGTGGCCCCCGCAAGGATTCTGTCGAATATCTTTATAACTTTTCCGCGTCAGACAAATATTTTCATCGGAACACTCGAGATAATTTTCTAGACTTGCCCCCCCCCCCCCCCTAACGAAAGAAAAAAAACCGTTAGTACCATTAGAAATTTCAATAAAAAGTACCTGGAAATCCAAAACTGTGTGAGAGACAACCAGAACGGATTTTTTTTCTTTCGACTGAGCAGTAGATTGAACGCTTGATTGAATGCTTTAGATGAGACCAAACTTTTTTTTCGGAAAATTGAATTTTTTCTCAGAGTTCTGGTTGCCCCCGCAAGAGTTCTGTCAAATATCTCTACAACTTTTCCTCGTCAGACTAAAATTTTCAACGGAACACTCGAGGTAATTTTGTGAAGTTGCCCCCCGCCCCCCTAACGAAAGAAAAAATCGTTAGTCACAACTGAACTATCAATAAAACGTACATAGAACTCCAGAAATATGTGAGAGGCAACCAGAACGGATTTTTTTCCGTCGACTGAGCAGTAGATTGATGGTGCGATGGAATGCTTTAGATGAGACCAAATTTTTTTTTCGGGAAATTGCATTTTTTCTCAGAGTTCTGGTTGCCCCCGCAAGAGTTCTGTCAAATATCTCTACAACTTTGACTCGTTAGACACATATTTTCAACGGAACACTCGAGATAATTTTGTGAAGTTGCCCCCCCCCCTAACGAAAGAAAAAAATCGTTAGTACCAACTGAAATTTCAATGAAAAGTACATGGAACTCTAAAACTATGTGAGAGGCAACCAGAACGGATTTTTTTTCCATCGACTGAGCAGTAGATTGATGGCGCGATGGAATGCTTTAGATGAGACCAAATTTTGTTTTCGGAAAATTGAATTTTTTCTCAGAGTTCTGGTTGCCCCGGCATGAGTTCTGTCAAATATCTCTACAACTTTTTTTCGCCAGATAAATATTTTCAACGGAACACTCGAGATAATTTTGTGAAGTTGCCCCACCCCCTAACGAAAGATAAAAAATCGTTAGTAACAACTAAAGTATCAATAAAACGTACATAGAGCTCCAGAACTAAGTGAGAGGCAACCAGAACGGATTTTTTTCCGTCGACTGAGCAGTAGATCGATCGCGCGATGGAATGCTTTAGATGAGACCAATTTTTTTCAGCGGAAAATTGATTTTTTTCTCAGGGTTCTGGTTGACCCCGCAAGCGTTCTGTCAAATATATTTACAAGTTTTCCTCGTCAGACAAATATTTTCAACGGAACGCTCGAGATAATTTTGTGAAGTTGCCCCCCCCCCCCACCTAACGAAAGAAAAAAATCGTTAGGAACAACTGAACTATCAATAAAAAGTACATAGAGCTCCAGAACTATGTGAGAGGTAACCAGAACGGATTTTTTTGCGTCGACTGAGCACTAGATCGATGGCACGATGGCTTTAGATGAGACCAAACTTTTTTTTCAGAAAATTGAATTTTTTCTCAGAGTTCCGGTTGCCGCCGCAAGAGTTCTGTCAAATATCTCTACCACTTTTCTTCGTCAGACAAATATTTTCAACGGAACACTCGAGGTAATTTTGCGAAGTTGCCCCCCACCCCTAAGCAAAGAAAAAAATCGTTAGCAAGAACTGAACTATCAATAAAAAGTACATAGAACTTCAGACTATGTGAGAGGCAACCAAAACGGATTTCTTTTCTGTCGACTGAGCAGTAGATCGAAGGCGCGATGGAATGCTTTGGATGAGACCAACTTTTTTTTCTTCGGAAAATTAAATGTTTTCATAGAGTTCTGGTTGCATTCGTAAGAGTTCTGTCAAATATCTTTAGAACTTTTCCTCGTCAGACAAGTATTTTCAACGGAACACTCGAGATAAATTTGTGAAGATGCCCCCCACCCCCCTCCAACGAAAGAAAAAAATCGTGAGTAACAACTGAACAATCAATAAAAAGTACATAGAACTCCAGAATTATGTGAGAGGCAACCAGAAAGGATTTTTATGCGTAGGCTGAGCAGTAGATCGATGGCGCGATGGAATGCTTTAGATGGGACCAAATTTTTTTTTCGGAAAATTGAGTTTTTTCTCAGAATTCTGGTGGCCCCCGCAAGGATTCTGTCGAATATCTTTATAACTTTTCCGCGTCAGACAAATATTTTCATCGGAACACTCGAGATAATTTTCTAGAGTTGCCCCCGCCCACCCCTAACGAAAAAAAAAACCGTTAGTACCATTTGAAATTTCAATAAAAAGTACCTGGAAATCCAAAACTATGTGAGAGACAACCAGAACGGATTTTTTTTCTTTCGACTGAGCAGTAGATTGAACGCTTGATTGAATGCTTTAGATGAGACCAAACTTTTTTTTCGGAAAATTGAATTTTTTCTCAGAGTTCTGGTTGCCCCCGCAAGAGTTCTGTCAAATATCTCTACAACTTTTCCTCGTCAGACTAAAATTTTCAACGGAACACTCGAGGTAATTTTGTGAAGTTGCGCCCCCCCCCCTAACGAAAGAAAAAATCGTTAGTCACAACTGAACTATCAATAAAACGTACATAGAACTCCAGAACTATGTGAGAGGCAACCAGAACGGATTTTTTTCCGTCGACTGAGGAGTAGATTGATGGTGCGATGGAATGCTTTAGATGAGACCAAATTTTTTTTTCGGGAAATTCCATTATTTCTCAGAGTTCTGGTTGCCCCCGCAAGAGTTCTGTCAAATATCTCTACAACTTTCCTCGTTAGACACATATTTTCAACGGAACACTCGAGATAATTTTGTGAAGTTGCCCCTCCACCCTAACGAAAGAAAAAAATCGTTAGTACCAACTGAAATTTCAATGAAAAGTACATGGAACTCTAAAACTATGTGAGAGGCAACCAGAACGGATTTTTTTTCCATCGACTGGGCAGTAGATTGATGGCGCGATGGAATGCTTTAGATGAGACCAAATTTTGTTTTCGGAAAATTGAAGTTTTTCTCAGAGTTCTGGTTGCCCCCGCATGAGTTCTGTCAAATATCTCTACAACTTTTCCTCGTCAGATAAATATTTTCAACGGAACACTCGAGATAATTTTGTGAAGTTGCCCCACCCCCTAACGAAAGATAAAAAATCGTTAGTAACAACTAAAGTATCAATAAAACGTACATAGAGCTCCAGAACTAAGTGAGAGGCAGCCAGAACGGATTTTTTTCCGTCGACTGAGCAGTAGATCGATCGCGCGATGGAATGCTTTAGATGAGACCAATTTTTTTCAGCGGAAAATTGATTTTTTTCTCAGGGTTCTGGTTGACCCCGCAAGAGTTCTGTCAAATATATTTACAAGTTTTCCTCGTCAGACAAATATTTTCAACGGAACGCTCGAGATAATTTTGTAAAGTTGCCCTCCCCCCCCCCGCCCACCTAACGAAAGAAAAAAATCGTTAGGAACAACTGAACTATCAATAAAAAGTACATAGAGCTCCAGAACTATGTGAGAGGTAACCAGAACGGATTTTTTTGCGTCGACTGAGCACTAGATCGATGGCACGATGGCTTTAGATGAGACCAAACTTTTTTTTCAAAAATTGAATTTTTTCTCAGAGTTCCGGTTGCCGCCGCAAGAGTTCTGTCAAATATCTCTACAACTTTTCCTCGTCAGACAAATATTTTCAACGGAACACTCGAGGTAATTTTGTCAAGTTGCCCCCCCCCCCCCTAACGAAAGAAAAAAATCGTTAGCAAGAACTGAACTATCAATAAAAAGTACATAGAACTCCAGACCATGTGAGAGGCAACCAAAACGGATTTCTTTTCTGTCGACTGAGCAGTAGATCGAAGGCGCGATGGAATGCTTTGGATGAGACCAACTTTTTTTTCTTCGGAAAATTAAATGTTTTCATAGAGTTCTGGTTGCATTCGTAAGAGTTCTGTCAAATATCTTTAGAACTTTTCCTCGTCAGACTAAAATTTTCAACGGAACACTCGAGGTAATTTTGTGAAGTTGCCCCCCCCCCCCATACCGAAAGAAAAAATCGTTAGTCAGTACTGAACTATCAATAAAACGTACATAGAACTCCAGACCTATGTGAGAGGCAACCAGAACGGATTTTTTTCCGTCGACTGAGCAGTAGATTGATGGTGCGATGGAATGCTTTAGATGAGACCAAATTTTTTTTTCGGGAAATTGCATTTTTTCTCAGAGTTCTGGTTGCCCCCGCAAGAGTTCTGTTAAATATCTCTACAACTTTTCCTCGTTAGACACATATTTTCAACGGAATACTCGAGATAATTTTGTGAAGTTGCCCCCCCCCCCTAACGAAAGAAAAAAATCGTTAGTACCAACTGACATTTCAATGAAACGTACATGGAACTCTAAAACTATGTGAGAGGCAACCAGAACGGATTTTTTTTCCATCGACTGAGCAGTAGATTGATGGCGCGATGGAATGCTTTAGATGAGACCAAATTTTGTTTTCGGAAAATAGAATTTTTTCTCAGAGTTCCGGTTGCCGCCGCAAGAGTTCTGTCAAATATCTCTACAACTTTTCCTCGTCAGACAAATATTTTCAACGGAACACTCGAGGTAATTTTGTGAAGTTGCCCCCCCCCCCTAAGGAAAGAAAAAAATCGTTAGCAAGAACTGGACTATCAATAAAAAGTACATAGAACAACAGACTATGTGAGGGGCAACCAAAACGGATTTCGTTTCTGTCGACTGAGCAGTAGATCGAAAGCGCGATGGAATGCTTTGGATGAGACCAACTTTTTTTTCTTCGGAAAATTAAATGTTTTCATAGAGTTCTGGTTGCATTCGTAAGAGTTCTGTCAAATATCTTTAGAACTTTTTCTCGTCAGACAAGTATTTTCAACGGAACACTCGAGATAATTTTGTGAAGATGCCCCCCGCCCCCTCCAACGAAAGAAAAAAATCGTGAGTAACAACTGAACAATCAATAAAAAGTACATAGAACTCCAGAATTATGTGAGAGGCAACCAGAAAGGATTTTTATGCGTAGGCTGAGCAGTAGATCGATGGCGCGATGGAATGCTTTAGATGGGACCAAATTTTTTTTCGGAAAATTGAGTTTTTTCTCAGAATTCTGGTGCCCCCCGCAAGGATTCTGTCGAATATCTTCATAACTTTTCCGCGTCAGACAAATATTTTCATCGGAACACTCGAGATAATTTTCTAGAGTTGCCCCCGCCCCCCCTAACGAAAGAAAAAAACCGTTAGTACCATTTGAAATTTCAATAAAAAGTACCTGGAAATCCAAAACTATGTGAGAGACAACCAGAACGGATTTTTTTTCTTTCGACTGAGCAGTAGATTGAACGCTTGATTGAATGCTTTAGATGAGACCAAACTTTTTTTTCGGAAAATTGAATTTTTTCTCAGAGTTCTGGTTGCCCCCGCAAGAGTTCTGTCAAATATCTCTACAACTTTTCCTCGTCAGACTAAAATTTTCAACGGAACACTCGAGGTAATTTTGTGAAGTTGCCCCCCGCCGCCCTAACGGAAGAAAAAATCGTTAGTCACAACTGAACTATCAATAAAACGTACATAGAACTCCAGAACTATGTGAGAGGCAACCAGAACGGATATTTTTCCGTCGACTGAGAAGTAGATTGATGGTGCGATGGAATGCTTTAGATGAGACCAAATTTTTTTTTCGGGAAATTGCATTTTTTCTCAGAGTTCTGGTTGCCCCCGCAAGAGTTCTGTCAAATATCTCTACAACTTTTCCTCGTTAGACACATATTTTCATCGGAACACTCGAGATAATTTTGTGAAGTTGCCCCCCCCCCCCGTAACGAAAGAAAAAAATCGTTAGTACCAACTGAAATTTCAATGAAAAGTACATGGAACTCTAAAACTATGTGAGAGGCAACCAGAACGGATTTTTTTTCCATCGACTGAGCAGTAGATTGATGGCGCGATGGAATGCTTTTGATGAGACCAAATTTTGTTTTCGGAAAATTGAATTTTTTCTCAGAGTTCTGGTTGCCCCCGCATGAGTTCTGTCAAATATCTCTACAACTTTTCCTCGTCAGATAAATATTTTCAACGGAACACTCGAGATAATTTTGTGAAGTTGCCCCACCCCCTAACGAAAGATAAAAAATCGTTAGTAACAACTAAAGTATCAATAAAACGTACATAGAGCTCCAAAACTAAGTGAGAGGCAACCAGAACGGATTTTTTTCCGTCGACTGAGCAGTAGATCGATCGCGCGATGGAATGCTTTAGATGAGACCAAATTTTTTTCAGCGGAAAATTGATTTTTTTCTCAGAGTTCTGGTTGACCCCGCAAGAGTTCTGTCAAATATATTTACAAGTTTTCCTCGTCAGACAAATATTTTCAACGGATCGCTCGAGATAATTTTGTGAAGTTTCCGCCCCCCCCCGCCCCACCTAACGAAAGAAAAAAATCGTTAGGAACAACTGAACTATCAATAAAAAGTACATAGAGCTCCAGAACTATGTGAGAGGTAACCAGAACGGATTTTTTTGCGTCGACTGAGCACTAGATCGATGGCACGATGGCTTTAGATGAGACCAAACTTTTTTTTCAGAAAATAGAATTTTTTCTCAGAGTTCCGGTTGCCGCCGCAAGAGTTCTGTCAAATATCTCTACCACTTTTCCTCGTCAGACAAATATTTTCAACGGAACACTCGAGGTAATTCTGTGAAGTTGCCCCCCCCCCCTAAGGAAAGAAATAAATCGTTAGCAAGAACTGAACTATCAATAAAAAGTACATAGAACTCCAGACTATGTGAGAGGCAACCAAAACGGATTTCTTTTCTGTCGACTGAGCAGTAGATCGAAGGCGCGATGGAATGCTTTGGATGAGACCAACTTTTTTTTCTTCGGAAAATTAAATGTTTTCATAGAGTTCTGGTTGCATTCGTAAGAGTTCTGTCAAATATCTTTAGAACTTTTCCTCGTCAGACAAGTATTTGGAACGGAACACTTGAGATAATTTTGTGAAGATGCCCCCCACCCCCCTCCAACGAAAGAAAAAAATCGTGAGTAACAACTGAACAATCAATAAAAAGTACATAGAACTCCAGAATTATGTGAGAGGCAACCAGAAAGGATTTTTATGCGTAGGCTGAGCAGTAGATCGATGGCGCGATGGAATGCTTTAGATGGGACCAAATTTTTTTTTCGGAAAATTGAGTTTTTTCTCAGAATTCTGGTGGCCCCCGCAAGGATTCTGTCGAATATCTTTATAACTTTTCCGCGTCAGACAAATATTTTCATCGGAACACGCGAGATAATTTTCTAGAGTTGCCCCCCCCCCCCTAACGAAAGAAAAAAACCGTTAGTACCATTTGAAATTTCAATAAAACGTACCTGGAAATCCAAAACTATGTGAGAGACAACCAGAACGGATTTTTTTTCTTTCGACTGAGCAGTAGATTGAACGCTTGATTGAATGCTTTAGATGAGACCAAACTTTTTTTTCGGAAAATTTAATTTTTTCTCAGAGTTCTGGTTGCCCCCGCAAGAGTTCTGTCAAATATCTCTACAACTTTTCCTCGTCAGACTAAAATTTTCAACGGAACACTCGAGGTAATTTTGTGAAGTTGCCCCCCCCCCTAACGAAAGAAAAAATCGTTAGTCACAACTGAACTATCAATAAAACGTACATAGAACTCCAGAACTATGTGAGAGGCAACCAGAACGGATTTTTTTCCGTCGACTGAGCAGTAGATTGATGGTGCGATGGAATGCTTTAGATGAGACCAAATTTTTTTTTCGGGAAATTGCATTTTTTCGCAGAGTTCTGGTTGCCCCGGCAAGAGTTCTGTCAAATATCTCTACAACTTTTCCTCGTTAGACACATATTTTCAACGGAACACTCGAGATTGCCCCCCCCCCCCCGCCCTAACGAAAGAAGAAAATCGTTAGTACCAACTGAAATTTCAATGAAAAGTACATGGAACTCTAAAACTATGTGAGAGGCAACCAGAACGGATTTTTTTTCCATCGACTGAGCAGTAGATTGCTGGCGCGATGGAATACTTTAGATGAGACCAAATTTTGTTTTCGGAAAATTGAATTTTTTCTCAGAGTTCTGGTTGCCCCCGCATGCGTTCTGTCAAATATCTCTACAACTTTTCCTCGTCAGATAAATATTTTGAACGGAACACTCGAGATAATTTTGTGAAGTTCCCCTCCCCTCTATCGAAAGAAAAAAATCGTTAGTACCATCTGAAATTTCAATAAAAAGTACATGGAAATCCAAAACTATGTGAGAGGCAACCAGAACGGATTTTTTTCCGTCGACTGAGCAGTAGATCGATCGCGCGATGGAATGCTTTAGATGAGACCAATTTTTTTCAGCGGAAAATTGATTTTTTTCTCAGGGTTCTGGTTGACCCCGCAAGAGTTCTGTCAAATATATTTACAAGTTTTCCTCGTCAGACAAATATTTTCAACGGTACGCTCGAGATAATTTTGTGAAGTTGCCCCCCCCCCCCACCTAACGAAAGAAAAAAATCGTTAGGAACAACTGAACTATCAATAAAAAGTACATAGAGCTCCAGAACTATGTGAGAGGTAACCAGAACGGCTTTTTGCGTCGACTGAGCACTAGATCGATGGCACGATGGCTTTAGATGAGACCAAACTTTTTTTTCAGAAAATTGAATTTTTTCTCAGAGTTCCGGTTGCCGCCGCAAGAGTTCTGTCAAATATCTCTACCACTTTTCCTCGTCAGACAAATATTTTCAACGGAACACTCGAGGTAATTTTGTGAAGTTGCCCCCCCCCCCCTAAGGAAAGAAAAAAATCGTTAGCAAGAACTGAACTATCAATAAAAAGTACATAGAACTCCAGACTATGTGAGAGGCAACCAAAACGGATTTCTTTTCTGTCGACTGAGCAGTAGATCGAAGGCGCGATGGAATGCTTTGGATGAGACCAACTTTTTTTTCTTCGGAAAATTAAATGTTTTCATAGAGTTCTGGTTGCATTCGTAAGAGTTCTGTCAAATATCTTTAGAACTTTTCCTCGTCAGACAAGTATTTTCAACGGAACACTCGAGATAAATTTGTGAAGATGACCCCCACCCCCCTCCAACGAAAGAAAAAAATCGTGAGTGACAACTGAACAATCAATAAAAAGTACATAGAACTCCAGAATTATGTGAGAGGCAACCAGAAAGGATTTTTATGCGTAGGCTGAGCAGTAGATCGATGGCGCGATGGAATGCTTTAGATGGGACCAAATTTTTTTTTCGGAAAATTGAGTTTTTTCTCAGAATTCTGGTGGCCCCCGCAAGGATTCTGTCGAATATCTTTATAACTTTTCCGCGTCAGACAAATATTTTCATCGGAACACTCGAGATAATTATCTAGAGTTGCCCCCCCTCCCCCCCCCCTAACGAAAGAAAAAAAACCGTTAGTACCATTTGAAATTTCAATAAAAAGTACCTGGAAATCCAAAACTATGTGAGAGACAACCAGAACGGATTTTTTTTCTTTCGACTGAGCAGTAGATTGAACGCTTGATTGAATGCTTTAGATGAGACTAAACTTTTTTTTCGGAAAATTGAATTTTTTCTCAGAGTTCTGGTTGCCCCCGCAAGAGTTCTGTCAAATATCTCTACAACTTTTTCTCGTCAGACTAAAATTTTCAACGGAACACTCGAGATAATTTTGTGAAGTTGCCCGTCCACCCTAACGAAAGAAAAAAATCGTTAGTACCAACTGAAATTTCAATGAAAAGTACATGGAACTCTAAAACTATGTGAGAGGCAACCAGAACGGATTTTTTTTCCATCGACTGAGCAGTAGATTGATGGCGCGATGGAATACTTTAGATGAGACCAAATTTTGTTTTCGGAAAATTGAATTTTTTCTCAGAGTTCTGGTTGCCCCCGCATGAGTTCTGTCAAATATCTCTACAACTTTTCCTCGTCAGATAAATATTTTGAACGGAACACTCGAGATAATTTTGTGAAGTTCCCCACCCCTCTAACGAAAGAAAAAAATCGTTAGTACCATCTGAAATTTCAATAAAAAGTACATGGAAATCCAAAACTATGTGAGAGGCAACCAGAACGGATTTTTTTTCCTTCGACTGAGCAGTAGATTGATGGCGCGATGGAATGCTTTAGATGAGACCAAATTTTGTTTTCGGAAAATTGAATTTTTTCTCAGAGTTCTGGTTCCCCCCGCATGAGTTCTGTCAAATATCTCTACAACTTTTCCTCGTCAGATAAATATTTTCAACGGAACACTCGAGATAATTTTGTGAAGTTGCCCCACCCCCTAACGAAAGATAAAAAATCGTTAGTAACAACTAAAGTATCAATAAAACGTACATAGAGCTCCAGAACTAAGTGAGAGGCAACCAGAACGGATTTTTTTCCGTCGACTGAGCAGTAGATCTATCGCGCGATGGAATGCTTTAGATGAGACCAATTTTTTTCAGCGGAAAATTGGTTTTTTTCTCAGGGTTCTGGTTGACCCCGCAAGAGTTCTGTCAAATATATTTACAAGTTTTCCTCGTCAGCCAAATATTTTCACCGGAACGCTCGAGATAATTTTGTGAAGTTGCCCCCCCCCCCACCTAACGAAAGAAAAAAATCGTTAGGAACAACTGAACTATCAATAAAAAGTACATAGAGCTCCAGAACTATGTGAGAGGTAACCAGAACGGATTTTTTTGCGTCGACTGAGCACTACATCGATGGCACGATGGCTTTAGATGAGACCAAACTTTTTTTTCAGAAAATTGAATTTTTTCTCAGAGTTCCGGTTGCCGCCGCAAGAGTTCTGTCAAATATCTCTACAACTTTTCCTCGTCAGACAAATATTTTCAACGGAACACTCGAGGTAATTTTGTGAAGTTGCCCCCCCCCCCTAACGAAAGAAAAAAATCGTTAGCAAGAACTGAAATATCAATAAAAAGTACATAGAACTCCAGACTATGTGAGAGGCAACCAAAACGGATTTCTTTTCTGTCGACTGAGCAGTAGATCGAAGGCGCGATGGAATGCTTTGGATGAGACCAACTTTTTTTTCTTCGGAAAATTAAATGTTTTCATAGAGTTCTGGTTGCATTCGTAAGAGTTCTGTCAAATATCTTTAGAACTTTTCCTCGTCAGACAAGTATTTTCAACGGAACACTCGAGATAATTTTGTGAAGATGCCCCCCACCCCCCTCCAACGAAAGAAAAAAATCGTGAGTAACAACTGAACAATCAATAAAAAGTACATAGAACTCCAGAATTATGTGAGAGGCAACCAGAAAGGATTTTTATGCGTAGGCTGAGCAGTAGATCGATGGCGCGATGGAATGCTTTAGATGGGACCAAATTTTTTTTTCGGAAAATTGAGTTTTTTCTCAGAATTCTGGTGGCCCCCGCAAGGATTCTGTCGAATATCTTTATAACTTTTCCGCGTCAGACAAATATTTTCATCGGAACACTCGAGATAATTTTCTAGAGTTGCCCCCCCCCCCCCTAACGAAAGAAAAAAACCGTTAGTACCATTTGAAATTTCAATAAAAAGTACCTGGAAATCCAAAACTATGTGAGAGACAACCAGAACGGATTTTTTTTCTTTCGACTGAGCAGTAGATTGAACGCTTGATTGAATGCTTTAGATGAGACCAAACTTTTTTTTCGGAAAATTGAATTTTTTCTCAGAGTTCTGGTTGCCCCCGCAAGAGTTCTTTCAAATATCTCTACAACTTTTCCTCGTCGGACTAAAATTTTCAACGGAACACTCGAGGTAATTTTGTGAAGTTGCCCCCCCCCCTAACGAAAGAAAAAATCGTTAGTCACAACTGAACTATCAATAAAACGTACATAGAACTCCAGAAATATGTGAGAGGCAACCAGAACGGATTTTTTTCCGTCGACTGAGCAGTAGATTGATGGTGCGATGGAATGCTTTAGATGAGACCAAATTTTTTTTTCGGGAAATTGCATTTTTTCTCAGAGTTCTGGTTGCCCCCGCAAGAGTTCTGTCAAATATCTCTACAACTTTTCCTCGTCAGACAAATATTTTCAACGGAACACTCGAGGTAATTTTGTGAAGTGGCCCCCCCCCCCTAAGGAAAGAAAAAAATCGTTAGCAAGAACTGGACTATCAATAAAAAGTACATAGAACTCCAGACTATGTGAGAGGCAACCAAAACGGATTTCTTTTCTGTCGACTGAGCAGTAGATCGAAGGCGCGATGGAATGCTTTGGATGAGACCGACTTTTATTTCTTCGGAAAATTAAATGTTTTCATAGAGTTCTGGTTGCATTCGTAAGAGTTCTGTCAAATATCTTCAGAACTTTTCCTCGTCAGACAAGTATTTTCAACGGAACACTCGAGATAATTTTGTGAAGATGCCCCCCACCCCCCTCCGACGAAAGAAAAAAATCGTGAGTAACAACTGAACAATCAATAAAAAGTACATAGAACTCCAGAATTATGTGAGAGGCAACCAGAAAGGATTTTTATGCGTAGGCTGAGCAGTAGATCGATGGCGCGATGGAATGCTTTAGATGGGACCAAATTTTTTTTTTCGGAAAATTGAGTTTTTTCTCAGAATTCTGGTGGCCCCCGCAAGGATTCTGTCGAATATCTTTATAACTTTTCCGCGTCAAACAAATATTTTCATCGGAACACTCGAGATAATTTTCTAGAGTTGCCCCCCCCGCCCTAACGAAAGAAAAAAAACCGTTAGTACCATTTGAAATTTCAATAAAAAGTACCTGGAAATCCAAAACTATGTGAGAGACAACCAGAACGGATTTTTTTTTCTTTCGAATGAGCAGTAGATTGACCGCTTGATTGAATGCTTTAGATGAGACCAAACTTTTTTTTCGGGAAATTGAATTTTTTCTCAGAGTTCTGGTTGCCCCCGCAAGAGTTCTGTCAAATATCTCTACAACTTTTCCTCGTCAGTCTAAAATTTTCAACGGAACACTCGAGGTAATTTTGTGAAGTTGCCCCCCCCCCTAACGAAAGAAAAAATCGTTAGTCACAACTGAACTATCAATAAAACGTACATAGAACTCCAGAACTATGTGAGAGGCAACCAGAACGGATTTTTTTCCGTCGACTGAGCAGTAGATTGATGGTGCGATGGAATGCTTTAGATGAGACCAAATTTTTTTTTCGGGAAATTGCATTTTTTCTCAGAGTTCTGGTTGCCCCGGCATGAGTTCTGTCAAATATCTCTACAACTTTTCCTCGTCAGATAAATATTTTCAACGGAACACTCGAGATAATTTTGTGAAGTTGCCCCACCCCCTAACGAAAGATAAAAAATCGTTAGTAACAACTAAAGTATCAATAAAACGTACATAGAGCTCCAGAACTAAGTGAGAGGCAACCAGAACGGATTTTTTTCCGTCGACTGAGCAGTAGATCGATCGCGCGATGGAATGCTTTAGATGAGACCAATTTTTTTCAGCGGAAAATTGATTTTTTTCTCAGAGTTCTGGTTGACCCCGCAAGAGTTCTGTCAAATATATTTACAAGTTTTCCTCGTCAGACAAATATTTTCAACGGAACGCTCGAGATAATTTTGTGAAGTTTCCCCCCCCCCCCCCATCTAACGAAAGAAAAAAATCGTTAGGAACAACTGAACTATCAATAAAAAGTACATAGAGCTCCAGAACTATGTGAGAGGTAACCAGAACGGATTTTTTTGCGTCGACTGAGCACTAGATCGATGGCACGATGGCTTTAGATGAGACCAAACTTTTTTTTTCAGAAAATTGAATTTTTTCTCAGAGTTCCGGTTGCCGCCGCAAGAGTTCTGTCAAATATCTCTACCACTTTTCCTCGTCAGACAAATATTTTCAACGGAACACTCGAGGTAATTCTGTGAAGTTGCCCCCCCCCCCCCCAAGGAAAGAAATAAATCGTTAGCAAGAACTGAACTATCAATAAAAAGTACATAGAACTCCAGACTATGTGAGAGGCAACCAAAACGGATTTCTTTTCTGTCGACTGAGCAGTAGATCGAAGGCGCGATGGAATGCTTTGGATGAGACCAACTTTTTTTTCTTCGGAAAATTAAATGTTTTCATAGAGTTCTGGTTGCATTCGTAAGAGTTCTGTCAAATATCTTTAGAACTTTTCCTCGTCAGACAAGTATTTGCAACGGAACACTTGAGATAATTTTGTGAAGATGCCCCCCACCCCCCTCCAACGAAAGAAAAAAATCGTGAGTAACAACTGAACAATCAATAAAAAGTACATAGAACTCCAGAATTATGTGAGAGGCAACCAGAAAGGATTTTTATGCGTAGGCTGAGCAGTAAATCGATCGTGCGATGGAATGCTTTAGATGGGACCAAATTTTTTTTTCGGAAAATTGAGTTTTTTCTCAGAATTCTGGTGGCCCCCGCAAGGATTCTGTCGAATATCTTTATAACTTTTCCGCGTCAGACAAATATTTTCATCGGAACACGCGCGATAATTTTCTAGAGTTGCCCCCCCCCCCCCCTAACGAAAGAAAAAAACCGTTAGTACCATTTGAAATTTCAATAAAACGTACCTGGAAATCCAAAACTATGTGAGAGACAACCAGAACGGATTTTTTTTCTTTCGACTGAGCAGTAGATTGAACGCTTGATTGAATGCTTTAGATGAGACCAAACTTTTTTTTCGGAAAATTTAATTTTTTCTCAGAGTTCTGGTTGCCCCCGCAAGAGTTCTGTCAATTATCTCTACAACTTTTCCTCGTCAGACTAAAATTTTCAACGGAACACTCGAGGTAATTTTGCGAAGTTGCCCCCCCCCCCCTAACGAAAGAAAAAATCGTTAGTCACAACTGAACTATCAATAAAACGTACATAGAACTCCAGAACTATGTGAGAGGCAACCAGAACGGATTTTTTTCCGTCGACTGAGCAGTAGATTGATGGTGCGATGGAATGCTTTAGATGAGACCAAATTTTGTTTTCGGAAAATTGAATTTTTTCTCAGAGTTCTGGTTGCCTCCGCATGAGTTCTGTCAAATATCTCTACAACTTTTCCTCGTCAGATAAATATTTTGAACGGAACACTCGAGATAATTTTGTGAAGTTCCCCTCCCCTCTATCGAAAGAAAAAAATCGTTAGTACCATCTGAAATTTCAATAAAAAGTACATGGAAATCCAAAACTATGTGAGAGGCAACCAGAACGGATTTTTTTTCCTTCGACTGAGCAGTAGATTGAACGTGCGATGGAATGCTTTAGATGAGACCAAACTTTTTTTTCGGAAAATTGAATTTTTCTCAGATTTCTGGTTGCCCCCGCAAGAGTTCTGTCAAATATCTCTACAACTTTTCCGCGTCAGACAAATATTTTCAACGGAACACTCGAGGTAATTTTGTAACGTTGCCCCCCCCCCCCTAACGAAAGAAAAAAATCGTTAGTAACAACTGAACTATCAATAAAACGTACATAGAACTCCAGAACTATGTGAGAGGCAACCAGAACGGATTTTTCTCCGTCGACTGAGCAGTAGATTGATGGCGCGATGGAATGCTTTAGATGAGACCAAATTTTGTTTTCGGAAAATTGAATTTTTTCTCAGAGTTCTGGTTGCCCCCGCATGAGTTCTGTCAAATATCTCTACAACTTTTCCTCGTCAGATAAATATTTTCAACGGAACACTCGAGATAATTTTGTGAAGTTGCCCCACCCCCTAACGAAAGATAAAAAATCGTTAGTAACAACTAAAGTATCAATAAAACGTACATAGAGCTCCAGAACTAAGTGAGAGGCAACCAGAACGGATTTTTTTGCGTCGACTGAGCAGTAGATCGATCGCGCGATGGAATGCTTTAGATGAGACCAATTTTTTTCAGCGGAAAATTGATTTTTTTCTCAGAGTTCTGGTTGACCCCGCAAGAGTTCTGTCAAATATATTTACAAGTTTTCCTCGTCAGACAAATATTTTCAACGGAACGCTCGAGATAATTTTGTGAAGTTGCCCCCCCCCCCCACCTAACGAAAGAAAAAAATCGTTAGGAACAACTGAACTATCAATAAAAAGTACATAGAGCTCCAGAACTATGTGAGAGGTAACCAGAACGGATTTTTTTGCGTCGACTGAGCACTAGATCGATGGCACGATGGCTTTAGATGAGACCAAACTTTTTTGTCAGAAAATTGAATTTTTTCTCAGAGTTCCGGTTGCCGCCGGAAGAGTTCTGTCAAATATCTCTACAACTTTTCCTCGTCAGACAAATATTTTCAACGGAACCCTCGAGGTAATTTTGTGAAGTTGCCCCACCCCCCTAACGAAAGAAAAAAATCGTTAGCAAGAACTGAACTATCAATAAAAAGTACATAGAACTCCAGACTATGTGAGAGGCAACCAAAACGGATTTCTTTTCTGTCGACTGAGCAGTAGATGGAAGGCGCGATGGAATGCTTTGGATGAGACCAACTTTTTTTTCTTCGGAAAATTAAATGTTTTCATAGAGTTCTGGTTGCATTCGTAAGAGTTCTGTCAAATATGTTTAGAACTTTTCCTCGTCAGACAAGTATTTTCAACGGAACACTCGAGATAATTTTGTGAAGATGCCCCCCACCCCACCGCCCCAACGAAAGAAAAAAATCGTGAGTAACAACTGAACAATCAATAAAAAGTACAAACTCCAGAATTATGTGAGAGGCAACCAGAAAGGATTTTTATGCGTAGGCTGAGCAGTAGATCGATGGCGCGATGGAATGCTTTAGATGGGACCAAATTTTTTTTTCGGAAAATTGAGTTTTTTCTCAGAATTCTGGTGGCCCCCGCAAGGATTCTGTCGAATATCATTATAACTTTTCCGCGTCAGACAAATATTTTCATCGGAACACTCGAGATAATTTTCTAGAGTTGCCCCCCCGCCCCTATCGAAAGAAAAAGACCGTTAGTACCATTTGAAATTTCAATAAAAAGTACCTGGAAATCCAAAACTATGTGAGAGACAACCAGAACGGATTTTTTTTCTTTCGACTGAGCAGTAGATTGAACGCTTGATTGAATGCTTTAGATGAGACGAAACTTTTTTTTCGGAAAATTGAATTTTTTCTCAGAGTTCTGGTTGCCCCCGCAAGAGTTCTGTCAAATATCTCTACAACTTTTTTTCGTCAGACTAAAATTTTCAACGGAACACTCGAGGTAATTTTGTGAAGGTGCCTCCCCCCCTAACGAAAGAAAAAATCGTTAGTCACAACTGAACTGTCAATAAATCGTACATAGAACTCCAGAACTATGTGAGAGGCAACCAGAACGAATTTTTTTCCGTCGACTGAGCAGTAGATTGATGGTGCGATGGAATGCTTTTGATGAGACCAAATTTTTTTTTCGGGAAATTGCATTTTTTCTCAGAGTTCTGGTTGCCCCCGCAAGAGTTCTGTCAAATATCTCTACAACTTTTCCTCGTTAGACACATATTTTCAACGGAACACTCGAGATAATTTTGTGAAGTTGCCCCCCCCCCCCCCTAACGAAAGAAAAAAATCGTTAGTACCAACTGAAATTTCAATGAAAAGTACATGGAACTCTAAAACTATGTGAGAGGCAACCAGAACGGATTTTTTTTCCATCGACTGAGCAGTAGATTGATGGCGCGATGGAATGCTTTAGATGAGACCAAATTTTGTTTTCGGAAAATTGAATTTTTTCTCAGAGTTCTGGTTGCCCCCGCATGAGTTCTGTCAAATATCTCTACAACTTTTCCTCGTCAGATAAATATTTTCAACGGAACACTCGAGATAATTTTGTGAAGTTGCCCCACCCCCTAACGAAAGATAAAAAATCGTTAGTAACAACTAAAGTATCAATAAAACGTACATAGAGCTCCAGAACTAAGTGAGAGGCAACCAGAACGGATTTTTTTCCGTCGACTGAGCAGTAGATCTATCGCGCGATGGAATGCTTTAGATGAGACCAATTTTTTTCAGCGGAAAATTGATTTTTTTCTCAGGGTTCTGGTTGACCCCGCAAGAGTTCTGTCAAATATATTTACAAGTTTTCCTCGTCAGACAAATATTTTCAACGGAACGCTCGAGATAATTTTGTGAAGTTGCCCCCCCCCCCCAGCTAACGAAAGAAAAAAATCGTTAGGAACAACTGAACTATCAATAAAAAGTACATAGAGCTCCAGAACTATGTGAGAGGTAACCAGAACGGATTTTTTTGCGTCGACTGAGCACTAGATCGATGGCACGATGGCTTTAGATGAGACCAAACTTTTTTTTCAGAAAATTGAATTTTTTCTCAGAGTTCCGGTTGCCGCCGCAAGAGTTCTGTCAAATATCTCTACAACTTTTCCTCGTCAGACAAATATTTTCAACGGAACACTCGAGGTAATTTTGTGAAGTTGCCCCCCCCCCCTAACGAAAGAAAAAAATCGTTAGCAAGAACTGAATTATCAATAAAAAGTACATAGAACTCCAGACTATGTGAGAGGCAGCCAAAACGGATTTCTTTTCTGTCGACTGAGCAGTAGATCGAAGGCGCGATGGAATTCTTTGGATGAGACCAACTTTTTTTTCTTCGGAAAATTAAATGTTTTCATAGAGTTCTGGTTGCATTCGTAAGAGTTCTGTCAAATATCTTTAGAGCTCTGCCTCGTCAGACAAGTATTTTCAACGGAACACTCGAGATAATTTTGTGAAGATGCCCCCCACCCCCCTCCAACGAAAGAAAAAAATCGTGAGTAACAACTGAACAATCAATAGAAAGTACATAGAACTCCAGAATTATGTGAGAGGCAACCAGAAAGGATTTTTATGCGTAGGCTGAGCAGTAGATCGATGGCGCGATGGAATGCTTTAGATGGGACCAAATTTTTTTTTCGGAAAATTGAGTTTTTTCTCAGAATTCTGGTGGCCCCCGCAAGGATTCTGTCGAATATCTTTATAACTTTTCCGCGTCAGACAAATATTTTCATCGGAACACTCGAGATAATTTTCTAGAGTTGCCCCCCCCCCTAACGAAAGAAAAAAAACCGTTAGTACCATTTGAAATTTCAATAAAAAGTACCTGGAAATCCAAAACTATGTGAGAGACAACCAGAACGGATTTTTTTTCTTTCGACTGAGCAGTAGATTGAACGCTTGATTGAATGCTTTAGATGAGACCAAACTTTTTTTTCGGAAAATTGAATTTTTTCTCAGAGTTCTGGTTGCCCCCGCAAGAGTTCTGTCAAATATCTCTACAACTTTTCCTCGTCAGACTAAAATTTTCAACGGAACACTCGAGGTAATTTTGTGAAGTTGCCCCCCGCCCCCCTAACGAAAGAAAAAATCGTTAGTCACAACTGAACTATCAATAAAACGTACATAGAACTCCAGAAATATGTGAGAGGCAACCAGAACGGATTTTTTTCCGTCGACTGAGCAGTAGATTGATGGTGCGATGGAATGCTTTAGATGAGACCAAATTTTTTTTTCGGGAAATTGCATTTTTTCTCAGAGTTCTGGTTGCCCCCGCAAGAGTTCTGTCAAATATCTCTACAACTTTTCCTCGTTAGACACATATTTTCAACGGAACACTCGAGATAATTTTGTGAAGTGCCCCCACCCCCCCGAACGAAAGAAAAAAATCGTTAGTACCATCTGAAATTTCAATAAAAAGTACATGGAAATCCAAAACTATGTGAGAGGCAACCAGAACGAATTTTTTTTCCTTCGACTGAGCAGTAGATTGAACGTGCGATGGAATGCTTTAGATGAGACCAAACTTTTTTTTCGGAAAATTGAATTTTTCACAGATTTCTGGTTGCCCCCGCAAGAGTTCTGTCAAATATCTCTACAACTTTTCCGCGTCAGACAAATATTTTCAACGGAACACTCGAGGTAATTTTGTAACGTTGCCCCCCCCCCCCCACCCTTAACGAAAGAAAAAAATCGTTAGTAACAACAGAACTATCAATAAAACGTACATAGAACTCCAGAACTATGTGAGAGGCAACCAGAACAGATTTTTTTCCGTCGACTGAGCAGTAGATTGATGGAGCGATGGAATGCTTTAGATGAGACCAAATTTTGTTTTCGGAAAATTGAATTTTTTCTCAGAGTTCTGGTTGCCCCCGCATGAGTTCTGTCAAATATCTCTACAACTTTTCCTCGTCAGATAAATATTTTCAACGGAACACTCGAGATAATTTTGTGAAGTTGCCCCACCCCCTAACGAAAGATAAAAAATCGTTAGTAACAACTAAAGTATCAATAAAACGTACATAGAGCTCCAGAACTAAGTGAGAGGCAACCAGAACGGTTTTTTTTCCGTCGACTGAGCAGTAGATCGATCGCGCGATGGAATGCTTTAGATGAGACCAATTTTTTTCAGCGGAAAATTGATTTTTTTCTCAGAGTTCTGGTTGACCCCGCAAGAGTTCTGTCAAATATCTCTACAACTTTTCCTCGTTAGACACATATTTTCAACGGAACACTCGAGATAATTTTGTGAAGTTGCCCCCCACCCCCCTAACGAAAGAAAAAAATCGTTAGTACCAACTGAAATTTCAATGAAAAGTACATGGAACTCTAAAACTATGTGAGAGGCAACCAGAACGGATTTTGTTTCCATCGACTGAGCAGTAGATTGATGGCGCGATGGAATGCTTTAGATTAGACCAAATTTTGTTTTCGGAAAATTCAATTTTTTCTCAGAGTTCCGGTTGCCGCCGCAAGAGTTCTGTCAAATATCTCTTCAACTTTTCCTCGTCAGACAAATATTTTCAACGCAACACTCGAGGTAATTTTGTGAAGTTGCCCCCCCCCCCTAAGGAAAGAAAAAAATCGTTAGCAAGAACTGGACTATCAATAAAAAGTACATAGAACTCCAGACTATGTGAGAGGCAACCAAAACGGATTTCTTTTCTGTCGACTGAGCAGTAGATCGAAAGCGCGATGGAATGCTTTGGATGAGACCAACTTTTTTTTCTTCGGAAAATTAAATGTTTTCATAGAGTTCTGGTTGCATTCGTAAGAGTTCTGTCAAATATCTTTAGAACTTTTCCTCGTCAGACAAGTATTTTCAACGGAACACTCGAGATAATTTTGTGAAGATGCCCCCCACCCCCCTCCAACGAAAGAAAAAAATCGTGAGTAACAACTGAACAATCAATAAAAAGTACATAGAACTCCAGAATTATGTGAGAGGCAACCAGAAAGGATTTTTATGCGTAGGCTGAGCAGTAGATCGATGGCGCGATGGAATGCTTTAGATGGGACCAAATTTTTTTTCGGAAAATTGAGTTTTTTCTCAGAATTCTGGTGCCCCCCGCAAGGATTCTGTCGAATATCTTTATAACTTTTCCGCGTCAGACAAATATTTTCATCGGAACACTCGAGATAATTTTCTAGAGTTGCCCCCCCCCCCTAACGAAAGAAAAAAACCGTTAGTACCATTTGAAATTTCAATAAAAAGTACCTGGAAATCCAAAACTATGTGAGAGACAACCAGAACGGATTTTTTTTCTTTCGACTGAGCAGTAGATTGAACGCTTGATTGAATGCTTTAGATGAGACCAAACTTTTTTTTCGGAAAATAGAATTTTTTCTCAGAGTTCTGGTTGCCCCCGCAAGAGTTCTGTCAAATATCTCTACAACTTTTCCTCGTCAGACTAAAATTTTCAACGGAACACTCGAGGTAATTTTGTGAAGTTGCCCCCCCCCCCCCCCCCTAACGAAAGAAAAAATCGTTAGTCACAACTGAACTATCAATAAAACGTACATAGAACTCCAGAACTATGTGAGAGGCAAGCAGAACGGATTTTTTTCCGTCGACTGAGAAGTAGATTGATGGTGCGATGGAATGCTTTAGATGAGACCAAATTTTTTTTTCGGGAAATTGCATTTTTTCTCAGAGTACTGGTTGCCCCCGCAAGAGTTCTGTCAAATATCTCTACAGCTTTTCCTCGTTAGACACATATTTTCAACGGAACACTCGAGATATTTTTGTGAAGTTGCCCCCACGCCCCCCTAACGAAAGAAAAAAATCGTTAGTACCAACTGAAATTTCAATGAAAAGTACATGGAACTCTAAAACTATGTGAGAGGCAACCAGAACGGATTTTTTTTCCATCGACTGAGCAGTAGATTGATGGCGCGATGGAATGCTTTAGATGAGACCAAATTTTGTTTTCGGAAAATTGAATTTTTTCTCAGAGTTCTGGTTGCCCCGGCATGAGTTCTGTCAAATATCTCTACAACTTTTCCTCGTCAGATAAATATTTTCAACGGAACACTCGAGATATTTTTGTGAAGTTGCCCCACCCCCTAACGAAAGATAAAAAATCGTTAGTAACAACTAAAGTATCAATAAAACGTACATAGAGCTCCAGAACTAAGTGAGAGGCAACCAGAACGGATTTTTTTCCGTCGACTGAGCAGTAGATCGATCGCGCGATGGAATGCTTTAGATGAGACCAATTTTTTTCAGCGGAAAATTGATTTGTTTCTCAGAGTTCTGGTTGACCCCGCAAGAGTTCTGTCAAATATATTTACAAGTTTTCCTCGTCAGACAAATATTTTCAACGGAACGCTCGAGATAATTTTGTGAAGTTTCCCCCCCCCCCCCCCCATCTATCGAAAGAAAAAAATCGTTAGGAACAACTGAACTATCAATAAAAAGTACATAGAGCTCCAGAACTATGTGAGAGGTAACCAGAACGGATTTTTTTGCGTCGACTGAGCACTAGATCGATGGCACGATGGCTTTAGATGAGACCAAACTTTTTTTTTCAGATAATTGAATTTTTTCTCAGAGTTCCGGTTGCCGCCGCAAGAGTTCTGTCAAATATCTCTACAACTTTTCCTCGTCAGACAAATATTTTCAACGGAACACTCGAGGTAATTTTGTGAAGTTGCCCCCCCCCCCCTAACGAAAGAAAAAAATCGTTAGCAAGAACTGAATTATCAATAAAAAGTACATAGAACTCCAGACTATGTGAGAGGCAGCCAAAACGGATTTCTTTTCTGTCGACTGAGCAGTAGATCGAAGGCGCGATGGAATTCTTTGGATGAGACCAACTTTTTTTTCTTCGGAAAATTAAATGTTTTCATAGAGTTCTGGTTGCATTCGTAAGGGTTCTGTCAAATATCTTTAGAGCTCTGCCTCGTCAGACAAGTATTTTCAACGGAACACTCGAGATAATTTTGTGAAGATGCCCCCCACCCCCCTCCAACGAAAGAAAAAAATCGTGAGTAACAACTGAACAATCAATAGAAAGTACATAGAACTCCAGAATTATGTGAGAGGCAACCAGAAAGGATTTTTATGCGTAGGCTGAGCAGTAGATCGATGGCGCGATGGAATGCTTTAGATGGGACCAAATTTTTTTTTCGGAAAATTGAGTTTTTTCTCAGAATTCTGGTGGCCCCCGCAAGGATTCTGTCGAATATCTTTATAACTTTTCCGCGTCAGACAAATATTTTCATCGGAACACTCGAGATAATTTTCTAGAGTTGCCCCCCCCCCTAACGAAAGAAAAAAAACCGTTAGTACCATTTGAAATTTCAATAAAAAGTACCTGGAAATCCAAAACTATGTGAGAGACAACCAGAACGGATTTTTTTTCTTTCGACTGAGCAGTAGATTGAACGCTTGATTGAATGCTTTAGATGAGACCAAACTTTTTTTTCGGAAAATTGAATTTTTTCTCAGAGTTCTGGTTGCCCCCGCAAGAGTTCTGTCAAATATCTCTACAACTTTTCCTCGTCAGACTAAAATTTTCAACGGAACACTCGAGGTAATTTTGTGAAGTTGCCCCCCGCCCCCCTAACGAAAGAAAAAATCGTTAGTCACAACTGAACTATCAATAAAACGTACATAGAACTCCAGAAATATGTGAGAGGCAACCAGAACGGATTTTTTTCCGTCGACTGAGCAGTAGATTGATGGTGCGATGGAATGCTTTAGATGAGACCAAATTTTTTTTTCGGGAAATTGCATTTTTTCTCAGAGTTCTGGTTGCCCCCGCAAGAGTTCTGTCAAATATCTCTACAACTTTTCCTCGTTAGACACATATTTTCAACGGAACACTCGAGATAATTTTGTGAAGTGCCCCCACCCCCCTAACGAAAGAAAAAAATCGTTAGTACCATCTGAAATTTCAATAAAAAGTACATGGAAATCCAAAACTATGTGAGAGGCAACCAGAACGAATTTTTTTTCCTTCGACTGAGCAGTAGATTGAACGTGCGATGGAATGCTTTAGATGAGACCAAACTTTTTTTTCGGAAAATTGAATTTTTCACAGATTTCTGGTTGCCCCCGCAAGAGTTCTGTCAAATATCTCTACAACTTTTCCGCGTCAGACAAATATTTTCAACGGAACACTCGAGGTAATTTTGTAACGTTGCCCCCCCCCCCACCCTTAACGAAAGAAAAAAATCGTTAGTAACAACAGAACTATCAATAAAACGTACATAGAACTCCAGAACTATGTGAGAGGCAACCAGAACAGATTTTTTTCCGTCGACTGAGCAGTAGATTGATGGAGCGATGGAATGCTTTAGATGAGACCAAATTTTGTTTTCGGAAAATTGAATTTTTTCTCAGAGTTCTGGTTGCCCCCGCATGAGTTCTGTCAAATATCTCTACAACTTTTCCTCGTCAGATAAATATTTTCAACGGAACACTCGAGATAATTTTGTGAAGTTGCCCCACCCCCTAACGAAAGATAAAAAATCGTTAGTAACAACTAAAGTATCAATAAAACGTACATAGAGCTCCAGAACTAAGTGAGAGGCAACCAGAACGGTTTTTTTTCCGTCGACTGAGCAGTAGATCGATCGCGCGATGGAATGCTTTAGATGAGACCAATTTTTTTCAGCGGAAAATTGATTTTTTTCTCAGAGTTCTGGTTGACCCCGCAAGAGTTCTGTCAAATATCTCTACAACTTTTCCTCGTTAGACACATATTTTCAACGGAACACTCGAGATAATTTTGTGAAGTTGCCCCCCACCCCCCTAACGAAAGAAAAAAATCGTTAGTACCAACTGAAATTTCAATGAAAAGTACATGGAACTCTAAAACTATGTGAGAGGCAACCAGAACGGATTTTGTTTCCATCGACTGAGCAGTAGATTGATGGCGCGATGGAATGCTTTAGATTAGACCAAATTTTGTTTTCGGAAAATTCAATTTTTTCTCAGAGTTCCGGTTGCCGCCGCAAGAGTTCTGTCAAATATCTCTTCAACTTTTCCTCGTCAGACAAATATTTTCAACGCAACACTCGAGGTAATTTTGTGAAGTTGCCCCCCCCCCCTAAGGAAAGAAAAAAATCGTTAGCAAGAACTGGACTATCAATAAAAAGTACATAGAACTCCAGACTATGTGAGAGGCAACCAAAACGGATTTCTTTTCTGTCGACTGAGCAGTAGATCGAAAGCGCGATGGAATGCTTTGGATGAGACCAACTTTTTTTTCTTCGGAAAATTAAATGTTTTCATAGAGTTCTGGTTGCATTCGTAAGAGTTCTGTCAAATATCTTTAGAACTTTTCCTCGTCAGACAAGTATTTTCAACGGAACACTCGAGATAATTTTGTGAAGATGCCCCCCACCCCCCTCCAACGAAAGAAAAAAATCGTGAGTAACAACTGAACAATCAATAAAAAGTACATAGAACTCCAGAATTATGTGAGAGGCAACCAGAAAGGATTTTTATGCGTAGGCTGAGCAGTAGATCGATGGCGCGATGGAATGCTTTAGATGGGACCAAATTTTTTTTCGGAAAATTGAGTTTTTTCTCAGAATTCTGGTGCCCCCCGCAAGGATTCTGTCGAATATCTTTATAACTTTTCCGCGTCAGACAAATATTTTCATCGGAACACTCGAGATAATTTTCTAGAGTTGCCCCCCCCCCCTAACGAAAGAAAAAAACCGTTAGTACCATTTGAAATTTCAATAAAAAGTACCTGGAAATCCAAAACTATGTGAGAGACAACCAGAACGGATTTTTTTTCTTTCGACTGAGCAGTAGATTGAACGCTTGATTGAATGCTTTAGATGAGACCAAACTTTTTTTTCGGAAAATAGAATTTTTTCTCAGAGTTCTGGTTGCCCCCGCAAGAGTTCTGTCAAATATCTCTACAACTTTTCCTCGTCAGACTAAAATTTTCAACGGAACACTCGAGGTAATTTTGTGAAGTTGCCCCCCCCCCCCCCCCCTAACGAAAGAAAAAATCGTTAGTCACAACTGAACTATCAATAAAACGTACATAGAACTCCAGAACTATGTGAGAGGCAAGCAGAACGGATTTTTTTCCGTCGACTGAGAAGTAGATTGATGGTGCGATGGAATGCTTTAGATGAGACCAAATTTTTTTTTCGGGAAATTGCATTTTTTCTCAGAGTACTGGTTGCCCCCGCAAGAGTTCTGTCAAATATCTCTACAGCTTTTCCTCGTTAGACACATATTTTCAACGGAACACTCGAGATATTTTTGTGAAGTTGCCCCCACGCCCCCCTAACGAAAGAAAAAAATCGTTAGTACCAACTGAAATTTCAATGAAAAGTACATGGAACTCTAAAACTATGTGAGAGGCAACCAGAACGGATTTTTTTTCCATCGACTGAGCAGTAGATTGATGGCGCGATGGAATGCTTTAGATGAGACCAAATTTTGTTTTCGGAAAATTGAATTTTTTCTCAGAGTTCTGGTTGCCCCGGCATGAGTTCTGTCAAATATCTCTACAACTTTTCCTCGTCAGATAAATATTTTCAACGGAACACTCGAGATAATTTTGTGAAGTTGCCCCACCCCCTAACGAAAGATAAAAAATCGTTAGTAACAACTAAAGTATCAATAAAACGTACATAGAGCTCCAGAACTAAGTGAGAGGCAACCAGAACGGATTTTTTTCCGTCGACTGAGCAGTAGATCGATCGCGCGATGGAATGCTTTAGATGAGACCAATTTTTTTCAGCGGAAAATTGATTTGTTTCTCAGAGTTCTGGTTGACCCCGCAAGAGTTCTGTCAAATATATTTACAAGTTTTCCTCGTCAGACAAATATTTTCAACGGAACGCTCGAGATAATTTTGTGAAGTTTCCCCCCCCCCCCCATCTATCGAAAGAAAAAAATCGTTAGGAACAACTGAACTATCAATAAAAAGTACATAGAGCTCCAGAACTATGTGAGAGGTAACCAGAACGGATTTTTTTGCGTCGACTGAGCACTAGATCGATGGCACGATGGCTTTAGATGAGACCAAACTTTTTTTTTCAGATAATTGAATTTTTTCTCAGAGTTCCGGTTGCCGCCGCAAGAGTTCTGTCAAATATCTCTACAACTTTTCCTCGTCAGACAAATATTTTCAACGGAACACTCGAGGTAATTTTGTGAAGTTGCCCCCCCCCCTAAGGAAAGAAAAAAATCGTTAGCAAGAACTGAACAATCAATAAAAAGTACATAGAACTCCAGACTATGTGAGAGGCAACCAAAACGGATTTCTTTTCTGTCGACTGAGCAGTAGATCGAAAGCGCGATGGAATGCTTTGGATGAGACCAACTTTTTTTTCTTCGGAAAATTAAATATTTTCATAGAGTTCTGGTTGCATTCGTAAGAGTTCTGTCAAATATCTTTAGAACTTTTCCTCGTCAGACAAGTATTTTCAACGGAACACTCGAGATAATTTTGTGAAGATGCCCCCCACCCCCCTCCAACGAAAGAAAAAAATCGTGAGTAACAACTGACCAATCAATAAAAAGGACATAGAACTCCAGAATTATGTGAGAGGCAACCAGAAAGGATTTTTATGCGTAGGCTGAGCAGTAGATCGATGGCGCGATGGAATGCTTTAGATGGGACCAAATTTTTTTTTCGGAAAATTGAGTTTTTTCTCAGAATTCTGGTGCCCCCCGCAAGGATTCTGTCGAATATCTTCATAACTTTTCCGCGTCAGACAAATATTTTCATCGGAACACTCGAGATAATTTTCTAGAGTTGCCCCCGCCCCCCCTAACGAAAGAAAAAAACCGTTAGTACCATTTGAAATTTCAATAAAAAGTACCTGGTAATCCAAAACTATGTGAGAGACAACCAGAACGGATTTTTTTTCTTTCGACTGAGCAGTAGATTGAACGCTTGATTGAATGCTTTAGATGAGACCAAACTTTTTTTTCGGAAAATTGAATTTTTTCTCAGAGTTCTGGTTGCCCCCGCAAGAGTTCTGTCAAATATCTCTACAACTTTTCCTCGTCAGACTAAAATTTTCAACGGAACACTCGAGGTAATTTTGTGAAGTTGCCCCCCCCCCCCTAACGGAAGAAAAAATCGTTAGTCACAACTGAACTATCAATAAAACGTACATAGAACTCCAGAACTATGTGAGATGCAACCAGAACGGATATTTTTCCGTCGACTGAGAAGTAGATTGATGGTGCGATGGAATGCTTTAGATGAGACCAAATTTTTTTTTCGGGAAATTGCATTTTTTCTCAGAGTTCTGGTTGCCCCCGCAAGAGTTCTGTCAAATATCTCTACAACTTTTCCTCGTTAGACACATATTTTCAACGGAACACTCGAGATAATTTTGTGAAGTTGCCCCCACCCCCCTAACGAAAGAAAAAAATCGTTAGTACCAACTGAAATTTCAATGAAAAGTACATGGAACTCTAAAACTATGTGAGAGGCAACCAGAACGGATTTTTTTTCCATCGACTGAGCAGTAGATTGATGGCGCGATGGAATGCTTTTGATGAGACCAAATTTTGTTTTCGGAAAATTGAATTTTTTCTCAGAGTTCTGGTTGCCCCCGCATGAGTTCTGTCAAATATCTCTACAACTTTTCCTCGTCAGATAAATATTTTCAACGGAACACTCGAGATAATTTTGTGAAGTTGCCCCACCCCCTAACGAAAGATAAAAAATCGTTAGTAACAACTAAAGTATCAATAAAACGTACATAGAGCTCCAGAACTAAGTGAGAGGCAACCAGAACGGATTTTTTTCCGTCGACTGAGCAGTAGATCGATCGCGCGATGGAATGCTTTAGATGAGACCAAATTTTTTTCAGCGGAAAATTGATTTTTTTCTCAGAGTTCTGGTTGACCCCGCAAGAGTTCTGTCAAATATATTTACAAGTTTTCCTCGTCAGACAAATATTTTCAACGGATCGCTCGAGATAATTTTGTGAAGTTTCCGCCCCCCCCCCCCACCTAACGAAAGAAAAAAATCGTTAGGAACAACTGAACTATCAATAAAAAGTACATAGAGCTCCAGAACTATGTGAGAGGTAACCAGAACGGATTTTTTTGCGTCGACTGAGCACTAGATCGATGGCACGATGGCTTTAGATGAGACCAAACTTTTTTTTCAGAAAATAGAATTTTTTCTCAGAGTTCCGGTTGCCGCCGCAAGAGTTCTGTCAAATATCTCTACCACTTTTCCTCGTCAGACAAATATTTTCAACGGAACACTCGAGGTAATTCTGTGAAGTTGCCCCCCCCCTCCCTAAGGAAAGAAATAAATTGTTAGCAAGAACTGAACTATCAATAAAAAGTACATAGAATTCCAGACTATGTGAGAGGCAACCAAAACGGATTTCTTTTCTGTCGACTGAGCAGTAGATCGAAGGTGCGATGGAATGCTTTGGATGAGACCAACTTTTTTTTCTTCGGAAAATTAAATGTTTTCATAGAGTTCTGGTTGCATTCGTAAGAGTTCTGTCAAATATCTTTAGAACTTTTCCTCGTCAGACAAGTATTTGCAACGGAACACTTGAGATAATTTTGTGAAGATGCCCCCCACCCCCCTCCAACGAAAGAAAAAAATCGTGAGTAACAACTGAACAATCAATAAAAAGTACATAGAACTCCAGAATTATGTGAGAGGCAACCAGAAAGGATTTTTATGCGTAGGCTGAGCAGTAGATCGATGGCGCGATGGAATGCTTTAGATGGGACCAAATTTTTTTTTCGGAAAATTGAGTTTTTTCTCAGAATTCTGGTGGCCCCCGCAAGGATTCTGTCGAATATCTTTATAACTTTTCCGCGTCAGACAAATATTTTCATCGGAACACGCGCGATAATTTTCTAAAGTTGCCCCCCCCCCTAACGAAAGAAAAAAACCGTTAGGACCATTTGAAATTTCAATAAAACGTACCTGGAAATCCAAAACTATGTGAGAGACAACCAGAACGGATTTTTTTTCTTTCGACTGAGCAGTAGATTGAACGCTTGATTGAATGCTTTAGATGAGACCAAATTTTTTTTCGGAAAATTGAATTTTTTCTCAGAGTTCTGGTTGCCCCCGCAAGAGTTCTGTCAAATATCTCTACAACTTTTCCTCGTCAGACTAAAATTTTCAACGGAACACTCGAGGTAATTTTGTGAAGTTGCCCCCCCCCCCCCCTAACGAAAGAAAAAATCGTTAGTCACAACTGAACTATCAATAAAACGTACATAGAACTCCAGAACTATGTGAGAGGCAACCAGAACGGATTTTTTTCCGTCGACTGAGCAGTAGATTGATGGTGCGATGGAATGCTTTAGATGAGACCAAATTTTTTTTTCGGGAAGTTGCATTTTTTCGCAGAGTTCTGGTTGCCCCCGCAAGAGTTCTGTCAAATATCTCTACAACTTTTCCTCGTTAGACACATATTTTCAACGGAACACTCGAGATTGCCCCCCCCCCCCCCCCCGCCCTAACGAAAGAAGAAAATCGTTAGTCCCAACTGAAATTTCAATGAAAAGTACATGGAACTCTAAAACTATGTGAGAGGCAACCAGAACGGATTTTTTTTCCATCGACTGAGCAGTAGATTGATGGCGCGATGGAATACTTTAGATGAGACCAAATTTTGTTTTCGGAAAATTGAATTTTTTCTCAGAGTTCTGGTTGCCCCCGCATGAGTTCTGTCAAATATCTCTACAACTTTTCCTCGTCAGATAAATATTTTGAACGGAACACTCGAGATAATTTTGTGAAGTTCCCCTCCCCTCTATCGAAAGAAAAAAATCGTTAGTACCATCTGAAATTTCAATAAAAAGTACATGGAAATCCAAAACTATGTGAGAGGCAACCAGAACGGATTTTTTTTCCTTCGACTGAGCAGTAGATTGAATGTGCGATGGAATGCTTTAGATGAGACCAAACTTTTTTTTCGGAAAATTGAATTTTTCTCAGATTTCTGGTTGCCCCCGCAAGAGTTCTGTCAAATATCTCTACAACTTTTCCGCGTCAGACAAATATTTTCAACGGAACACTCGAGGTAATTTTGTAACGTTGCCCCCCCCCCCCCCCACCCCTAACGCAAGAAAAAAATCGTTAGTAACAACTGAACTATCAATAAAACGTACATAGAACTCCAGAACTATGTGAGAGGCAACCAGAACGGATTTTTCTCCGTCGACTGAGCAGTAGATTGATGGCGCGATGGAATGCTTTAGATGAGACCAGATTTTGTTTTCGGAAAATTGAATTTTTTCTCAGAGTTCTGGTTGCCTCCGCATGAGTTCTGTCAAATATCTCTACAACTTTTCCTCGTCAGATAAATATTTTCAACGGAACACTCGAGATAATTTTGTGAAGTTGCCCCACCCCCTAACGAAAGATAAAAAATCGTTAGTAACAACTAAAGTATCAATAAAACGTACATAGAGCTCCAGAACTAAGTGAGAGGCAACCAGAACGGATTTTTTTGCGTCGACTGAGCAGTAGATCGATCGCGCGATGGAATGCTTTAGATGAGACCAATTTTTTTCAGCGGAAAATTGATTTTTTTCTCAGAGTTCTGGTTGACCCCGCAAGAGTTCTGTCAAATATATTTACAAGTTTTCCTCGTCAGACAAATATTTTCAACGGAACGCTCGAGATAATTTTGTGAAGTTGCCCCCCCCCCCCCCACCTAACGATAGAAAAAAATCGTTAGGAACAACTGAACTATCAATAAAAAGTACATAGAGCTCCAGAACTATGTGAGAGGTAACCAGAACGGATTTTTTTGCGTCGACTGAGCACTAGATCGATGGCACGATGGCTTTAGATGAGACCAAACTTTTTTTTCAGAAAATTGAATTTTTTCTCAGAGTTCCGGTTGCCGCCGGAAGAGTTCTGTCAAATATCTCTACAACTTTTCCTCGTCAGACAAATATTTTCAACGGAACCCTCGAGGTAATTTTGTGAAGTCGCCCCACCCCCCTAACGAAAGAAAAAAATCGTTAGCAAGAACTGAAATATCAATAAAAAGTACATAGAACTCCAGACTATGTGAGAGGCAACCAAAACGGATTTCTTTTCTGTCGACTGAGCAGGAGATCGAAGGCGCGATGGAATGCTTTGGATGAGACCAACTTTTTTTTCTTCGGAAAATTAAATGTTTTCATAGAGTTCTGGTTGCATTCGTAAGAGTTCTGTCAAATATCTTTAGAACTTTTCCTCGTCAGACAAGTATTTTCAACGGAACACTCGAGATAATTTTGTGAAGATGCCCTCCACCCCCCTCCAACGAAAGAAAAAAATCGTGAGTAACAACTGAACAATCAATAAAAAGTACATAGAACTCCAGAATTATGTGAGAGGCAACCAGAAAGGATTTTTATGCGTAGGCTGAGCAGTAGATCGATGGCGCGATGGAATGCTTTAGATGGGACCAAATTTTTTTTTCGGAAAATTGAGTTTTTTCTCAGAATTCTGGTGGCCCCCGCAAGGATTCTGTCGAATATCTTTATAACTTTTCCGCGTCAGACAAATATTTTCATCGGAACACTCGAGATAATTTTCTAGAGTTGCCCCCCCCCCTAACGAAAGAAAAAAACCGTTAGTACCATTTGAAATTTCAATAAAACGTTCCTGGAAATCCAAAACTATGTGAGAGACAGCCAGAACGGATTTTTTTTCTTTTGACTGAGCAGTAGATTGAACGCTTGATTGAATGCGTTAGATGAGACCAAACTTTTTTTTCGGAAAATTGAATTGTTTCTCAGAGTTCTGGTTGCCCCCGCAAGAGTTCTGTCAAATATCTCTACAACTTTTCCTCGTCAGACTAAAATTTTCAACGGAACACTCGAGGTAATTTTGTGAAGTTGCCCCCCCCCTAACGAAAGAAAAAATCGTTAGTCACAACTGAACTATCAATAAAACGTACATAGAACTCCAGAACTATGTGAGAGGCAACCAGAACGGATTTTTTTCCGTCGACTGAGCAGTATATTGATGGTGCGATGGAATGCTTTAGATGAGACCAAATTTTTTTTTCGGGAAATTGCATTTTTTCTTAGAGTTCTGGTTGCCCCCGCAAGAGTTCTGTCAAATGTCTCTACAACTTTTCCTCGTTAGACACATATTTTCAACGGAACACTCGAGATAATTTTGTGAAGTTGCCCCACCCCGCCCTAACGAAAGAAAAAAATCGTTAGTACCAACTGAAATTTCAATGAAAAGTACATGGAACTCTAAAACTATGTGAGAGGCAACCAGAACGGATTTTTTTTCCATCGACTGAGCAGTAGATTGATGGCGCGATGGAATGCTTTAGATGAGACCAAACTTTTTTTTCGGAAAATTGAATTTTTCTCAGATTTCTGGTTGCCCCCGCAAGAGTTCTGTCAAATATCTCTACAACTTTTCCGCGTCAGACAAATATTTTCAACGGAACACGCGAGGTAATTTTGTAACGTTGCCCCCCCCCCCCGCCCCTAACGAAAGAAAAAAATCGTTAGTAACAACTGAACTATCAATAAAACGTACATAGAACTCCAGAACTATGTGAGAGGCAACCAGAACGGATTTTTCTCCGTCGACTGAGCAGTAGATTGATGGCGCGATGGAATGCTTTAGATGAGACCAAATTTTGTTTTCGGAAAATTGAATTTTTTCTCAGAGTTCTGGTTGCCCCCGCATGAGTTCTGTCAAATATCTCTACAACTTTTCCTCGTCAGATAAATATTTTCAACGGAACACTCGAGATAATTTTGTGAAGTTGCCCCACCCCCTAACGAAAGATAAAAAATCGTTAGTAACAACTAAAGTATCAATAAAACGTACATAGAGCTCCAGAACTAAGTGAGAGGCAACCAGAACGGATTTTTTTTCCATCGACTGAGCAGTAGATTGATGGCGCGATGGAATGTTTTAGATGAGACCAAATTTTGTTTTCGGAAAATTGAATTTTTTCTCAGAGTTCCGGTTGCCGCCGCAAGAGTTCTGTCAAATATCTCTACAACTTTTCCTCGTCAGACAAATATTTTCAACGGAACACTCGAGGTAATTTTGTGAAGTTGCCCCCCCCCCCTAAGGAAAGAAAAAAATCGTTAACAAGAACTGGACTATCAATAAAAAGTACATAGAACTCCAGACTATGTGAGAGGCAACCAAAACGGATTTCTTTTCTGTCGACTGAGCAGTAGATCGAAAGCGCGATGGAATGCTTTGGATGAGACCAACTTTTTTTTCTTCGGAAAATTAAATGTTTTCATAGAGTTCTGGTTGCATTCATAAGAGTTCTGTCAAATATCTTTAGAACTTTTCCTCGTCAGACAAGTATTTTCAACGGAACACTCGATATAATTTTGTGAAGATGCCCCCCACCCCCCTCCAACGAAAGAAAAAAATCGTGAGTAACAACTGAACAATCAATAAAAAGTACATAGAACTCCAGAATTATGTGAGAGGCAACGAGAAAGGATTTTTATGCGTAGGCTGAGCAGTAGATCGATGGCGCGATGGAATGCTTTAGATGGGACCAAATTTGTTTTCGGAAAATTGAGTTTTTTCTCAGAATTCTGGTGCTCCCCGCAAGGATTCTGTCGAATATCTTTATAACTTTTCCGCGTCAGACAAATATTTTCATCGGAACACTCGAGATAATTTTCTAGAGTTGCCCCCCCCCCTAACGAAAGAAAAAAACCGTTAGTACCATTTGAAATTT
This sequence comes from Ophion slaviceki, assembly GCA_944452715.1. NCBI lineage: Eukaryota > Metazoa > Arthropoda > Insecta > Hymenoptera > Ichneumonidae > Ophion > Ophion slaviceki. The sequence goes on along the minus strand of OX101786.1, from coordinate 14,521,030 downwards.
CAATAAAAAGTACCTGGAAATCCAAAACTATGTGAGAGACAACCAGAACGGATTTTTTTTCTTTCGACTGAGCAGTTGATTGAACGCTTGATTGAATGCTTTAGATGAGACCAAACTTTTTTTTCGGAAAATTGAATTTTTTCTCAGAGTTCTGGTTGCCCCCGCAAGAGTTCTGTCAAATATCTCTACAACTTTTCCTCGTCAGACTGAAATTTTCAACGGAACACTCGAGGTAATTTTGTGAAGTTGCCCCCCCCACCCCTAACGAAAGAAAAAATCGTTAGTCACAACTGAACTATCAATAAAACGTACATAGAACTCCAGAACTATGTGAGAGGCAACCAGAACGGATTTTTTTCCGTCGACTGAGAAGTAGATTGATGGTGCGATGGAATGCTTTAGATGAGACCAAATTTTTTTTTCGGGACATTGCATTTTTTCTCAGAGTTCTGGTTGCCCCCGCAAGAGTTCTGTCAAATATCTCTACAACTTTTCCTCGTTAGACACATATTTTCAACGAAACACTCGAGATAATTTTGTGAAGTTGCCCCACCCCCCCGCCATAACGAAAGAAAAAAATCGTTAGTACCAACTGAAATTTCAATGAAAAGTACATGGAACTCTAAAACTATGTGAGAGGCAACCAGAACGGATTTTTTTTCCATCGACTGAGCAGTAGATTGATGGCGCGATGGAATGCTTTAGATGAGACCAAATTTTGTTTTCGGAAAATTGAATTTTTTCTCAGAGTTCTGGTTGCCCCCGCATGAGTTCTGTCAAATATCTCTACAACTTTTCCTCGTCAGATAAATATTTTCAACGGAACACTCGAGATAATTTTGTGAAGTTGCCCCCCCCTCCTACCGAAGAAAAAAAATCGTTAGTCACAACTGAACTATCAATAAAACGTACATAGAACTCCAGAACTATGTGAGAGGCAACCAGATCGGATTTTTTTCCGTCGACTGAGCAGTAGATTGATGGTGCGATGGAATGCTTTAGATGAGACCAAATTTTTTTTTCGGGACATTGCATTTTTTCTCAGAGTTCTGGTTGCCCCCGCAAGAGTTCTGTCAAATATCTCTACAACTTTTCCTCGTTAGACACATATTTTCAACGAAACACTCGAGATAATTTTGTGAAGTTGCCCCACCCCCCCGCCATAACGAAAGAAAAAAATCGTTAGTACCAACTGAAATTTCAATGAAAAGTACATGGAACTCTAAAACTATGTGAGAGGCAACCAGAACGGATTTTTTTTCCATCGACTGAGCAGTAGATTGATGGCGCGATGGAATGCTTTAGATGAGACCAAATTTTGTTTTCGGAAAATTGAATTTTTTCTCAGAGTTCTGGTTGCCCCCGCATGAGTTCTGTCAAATATCTCTACAACTTTTCCTCGTCAGATAAATATTTTCAACGGAACACTCGAGATAATTTTGTGAAGTTGCCCCACCCCCTAACGAAAGATAAAAAATCGTTAGTAACAACTAAAGTATCAATAAAACGTACATAGAGCTCCAGAACTAAGTGAGAGGCAACCAGAATGGATTTTATTCCGTCGACTGAGCAGTAGATCGATCGCGCGATGGAATGCTTTAGATGAGACCAATTTTTTTTCAGCGGAAAATTGATTTTTTTCTCAGAGTTCTGATTGACCCCGCAAGAGTTCTGTCAAATATATTTACAAGTTTTCCTCGTCAGACAAATATTTTCAACGGAACGCTCGAGATAATTTTGTGAAGTTCCCCCCCCCCCCCATCTAACGAAAGAAAAAAATCGTTAGGAACAACTGAACTATCAATAAAAAGTACATAGAGCTCCAGAACTATGTGAGAGGTAACCAGAACGGATTTTTTTGCGTCGACTGAGCACTAGATCGATGGCACGATGGCTTTAGATGAGACCAAACTTTTTTTTTCAGAAAATTGAATTTTTTCTCAGAGTTCCGGTTGCCGCCGCAAGAGTTCTGTCAAATATATTTACAAGTTTTCCTCGTCAGACAAATATTTTCAACGGAACGCTCGAGGTAATTTTGTGAAGTTGCCCCACCCCCCTAACGAAAGAAAAAAATCGTTAGCAAGAACTGAACTATCAATAAAAAGTACATAGAACTCCAGACTATGTGAGAGGCAACCAAAACGGATTTCTTTTCTGTCGACTGAGCAGTAGATGGAAGGCGCGATGGAATGCTTTGGATGAGACCAACTTTTTTTTCTTCGGAAAATTAAATGTTTTCATAGAGTTCTGGTTGCATTCGTAAGAGTTCTGTCAAATATCTTTAGAACTTTTCCTCGTCAGACAAGTATTTTCAACGGAACACTCGTGATAATTTTGTGAAGATGCCCCCCACCCCCCTCCAACGAAAGAAAAAAATCGTGAGTAACAACTGAACAATCAATAAAAAGTACATAGAACTCCAGAATTATGTGAGAGGCAACCAGAAAGGATTTTTATGCGTAGGCTGAGCAGTAGATCGATGGCGCGATGGAATGCTTTAGATGGGACCAAATTTTTTTTCGGAAAATTGAGTTTTTTCTCAGAATTCTGGTGCTCCCCGCAAGGATTCTGTCGAATATCTTTATAACTTTTCCGCGTCAGACAAATATTTTCATCGGAACACTCGAGATAATTTTCTAGAGTTGCCCCCCCCCCCCTAACGAAAGAAAAAAAACCGTTAGTACCATTTGAAATTTCAATAAAAAGTACCTGGAAATCCAAAACTATGTGAGAGACAACCAGAACGGATTTTTTTTCTTTCGACTGAGCAGTTGATTGAACGCTTGATTGAATGCTTTAGATGAGACCAAACTTTTTTTTCGGAAAATTGAATTTTTTCTCAGAGTTCTGGTTGCCCCCGCAAGAGTTCTGTCAAATATCTCTACAACTTTTCCTCGTCAGACTAAAATTTTCAACGGAACACTCGAGGTAATTTTGTGAAGTTGCCCCCCCCCCCTAACGAAAGAAAAAATCGTTAGTCACAACTGAACTATCAATAAAACGTACATAGAACTCCAGAACTATGTGAGAGGCAACCAGAACGGATTTTTTTCCGTCGACTGAGAAGTAGATTGATGGTGCGATGGAATGCTTTAGATGAGACCAAATTTTTTTTTCGGGAAATTGCATTTTTTCGCAGAGTTCTGGTTGCCCCCGCAAGAGTTCTGTCAAATATGTCTACAACTTTTCCTCGTTAGACCAATATTTTCAACGGAACACTCGAGATTATTTTGTGAAGTTGCCCCCCCCCCCCCCTAACGAAAGATAAAAAATCGTTAGTAACAACTAAAGTATCAATAAAACGTACATAGAGCTCCAGAACTAAGTGAGAGGCAACCAGAACGGATTTTTTTCCGTCGACTGAGCAGTAGATCGATCGCGCGATGGAATGCTTTAGATGAGACCAATTTTTTTCAGCGGAAAATTGATTTTTTTCTCAGAGTTCTGGTTGACCCCGCAAGAGTTCTGTCAAATATATTTACAAGTTTTCCTCGTCAGACAAATATTTTCAACGGAACGCTCGAGATAATTTTGTGAAGTTTCCGCCCCCCCGCCCCACCTAACGAAAGAAAAAAATCGTTAGGAACAACTGAACTATCAATAAAAAGTACATAGAGCTCCAGAACTCTGTGAGAGGTAACCAGAACGGATTTTTTTGCGTCGACTGAGCACTAGATCGATGGCATGATGGCTTTAGATGAGACCAAACTTTTTTTCAGAAAATTGAATTTTTTCTCAGAGTTCCGGTTGCCGCCGCAAGAGTTCTGTCAAATATCTCTACAACTTTTCCTCGTCAGACAAATATTTTCAACGGAACACTCGAGGTAATTTTGTGAAGTTGCCCCACCCCCCTAACGAAAGAAAAAAATCGTTAGCAAGAACTGAACTATCAATAAAAAGTACATAGAACCCCAGACTATGTGAGAGGCAACCAAAACGGATTTCTTTTCTGTCGACTGAGCAGTAGATCGAAGGCGCGATGGAATGCTTTGGATGAGACCGACTTTTTTTTCTTCGGAAAATTAAATGTTTTCATAGAGTTCTGGTTGCATTCGTAAGAGTTCTGTCAAATATCTTTAGAACTTTTCCTCGTCAGACAAGTATTTTCAACGGAACACTCGAGATAATTTTGTGAAGATACCCCCCACCCCCCCTCCACAACGAAAGAAAAAAATCCTGAGTAACAACTGAACAATCAATAAAAAGTACAAACTCCAGAATTATGTGAGAGGCAACCAGAAAGGATTTTTATGCGTAGGCTGAGCAGTAGATCGATGGCGCGATGGAATGCTTTAGATGGGACCAAATTTTTTTTTCGGAAAATTGAGTTTTTTCTCAGAATTCTGGTGGCCCCCGCAAGGATTCTGTCGAATTTCATTATAACTTTTCCGCGTCAGACAAATATTTTCATCGGAACACTCGAGTTAATTTTCTAAAGTTGCCCCCCCCCCCCCCCTAACGAAAGAAAAAGACCGTTAGTACCATTTGAAATTTCAATAAAAAGTACCTGGAAATCCAAAACTATGTGAGAGACAACCAGAACGGATTTTTTTTCTTTCGACTGAGCAGTAGATTGAATGCTTTAGATGAGACCAAACTTTTTTTTCGGAAAATTGAATTTTTTCTCAGAGTTCTGGTTGCCCCCGCAAGAGTTCTGTCAAATATCTCTACAACTTTTCCTCGTCAGACTAAAATTTTCAACGGAACACTCGAGGTAATTTTGTGAAGGTGCCCCCCCCCTAACGAAAGAAAAAATCGTTAGTCACAACTGAACTATCAATAAAACGTACATAGAACTCCAGAACTATGTGAGAGGCAACCAGATCGGATTTTTTTCCGTCGACTGAGCAGTAGATTGATGGTGCGATGGAATGCTTTAGATGAGACCAAATTTTTTTTTCGGGAAATTGCATTTTTTCTCAGAGTTCTGGTTGCCCCCGCAAGAGTTCTGTCAAATATCTCTACAACTTTTCCTCGTTAGACACATATTTTCAACGGAACACTCGAGATAATTTTGTGAAGTTGCCCCACCCCCCCGCCCTAACGAAAGAAAAAAATCGTTAGTACCAACTGAAATTTCAATGAAAAGTACATGGAACTCTAAAACTATGTGAGAGGCAACCAGAACGGATTTTTTTTCCATCGACTGAGCAGTAGATTGATGGCGCGATGGAATGCTTTAGATGAGACCAAATTTTGTTTTCGGAAAATTGAATTTTTTCTCAGAGTTCTGGTTGCCCCCGCATGAGTTCTGTCAAATATCTCTACAACTTTTCCTCGTCAGATAAATATTTTCAACGGAACACTCGAGATAATTTTGTGAAGTTGCCCCACCCCCTAACGAAAGATAAAAAATCGTTAGTAACAACTAAAGTATCAATAAAACGTACATAGAGCTCCAGAACTAAGTGAGAGGCAACCAGAATGGATTTTATTCCGTCGACTGAGCAGTAGATCGATCGCGCGATGGAATGCTTTAGATGAGACCAATTTTTTTCAGCGGAAAATTGATTTTTTTCTCAGAGTTCTGATTGACCCCGCAAGAGTTCTGTCAAATATATTTACAAGTTTTCCTCGTCAGACAAATATTTTCAACGGAACGCTCGAGATAATTTTGTGAAGTTCCCCCCCCCCCCACCCCCCATCTAACGAAAGAAAAAAATCGTTAGGAACAACTGAACTATCAATAAAAAGTACATAGAGCTCCAGAACTATGTGAGAGGTAACCAGAACGGATTTTTTTGCGTCGACTGAGCACTAGATCGATGGCACGATGGCTTTAGATGAGACCAAACTTTTTTTTTCAGAAAATTGAATTTTTTCTCAGAGTTCCGGTTGCCGCCGCAAGAGTTCTGTCAAATATCTCTACAACTTTTCCTCGTCAGACAAATATTTTCAACGGAACACTCGAGGTAATTTTGTGAAGTTGCCCCACCCCCCTAACGAAAGAAAAAAATCGTTAGCAAGAACTGAACTATCAATAAAAAGTACATAGAACTCCAGACTATGTGAGAGGCAACCAAAACGGATTTCTTTTCTGTCGACTGAGCAGTAGATGGAAGGCGCGATGGAATGCATTGGATGAGACCAACTTTTTTTTCTTCGGAAAATTAAATGTTTTCATAGAGTTCTGGTTGCATTCGTAAGAGTTCTGTCAAATATCTTTAGAACTTTTCCTCGTCAGACAAGTATTGTCAACGGAACACTCGAGATAATTTTGTGAAGATGTCCCCCACCCCCCCCCCCCCGCCCCCCAACGAAAGAAAAAAATCGTGAGTAACTACTGAACAATCAATAAAAAGTACAAACTCCAGAATTATGTGAGAAGCAACCAGAAAGGATTTTTATGCGTAGGCTGAGCAGTAGATCGATGGCGCGATGGAATGCTTTAGATGGGACCAAATTTTTTTTCCGGAAAATTGAGTTTTTTCTCAGAATTCTGGTGGCCCCCGCAAGGATTCTGTCGAATATCATTATAACTTTTCCGCGTCAGAGAAATATTTTCATCGGAACACTCGAGATAATTTTCTAGAGTTGCCCCCCCCCCCCTAACGAAAGAAAAAAACCGTTAGTACCATTTGAAATTTCAATAAAAAGTACCTGGAAATCCAAAACTATGTGAGAGACAACCAGAACGGATTTTTTTTCTTTCGACTGAGCAGTAGATTGAACGCTTGATTGAATGCTTTAGATGAGACCAAACTTTTTTTTCGGAAAATTGAATTTTTTCTCAGAGTTCTGGTTGCCCCCCGCAAGAGTTCTGTCAAATATCTCTACAACTTTTCCTCGTCAGACTAAAATTTTCAACGGAACACTCGAGGTAATTTTGTGAAGTTGCCCCCCCCCCCCCCTAACGAAAGAAAAAATCGTTAGTCACAGCTGAACTATCAATAAAACGTACATAGAACTCCAGAACTATGTGAGAGGCAACCAGAACGGATTTTTTTCCGTCGACTGAGCAGTAGATTGATGGTGCGATGGAATGCTTTAGATGAGACCAAATTTTTTTTTCGGGAAATTGCATTTTTTCTCAGAGTTCTGATTGCCCCCGCAAGAGTTCTGTCAAATATCTCTACAACTTTTCCTCGTTAGACACATATTTTCAACGGAACACTCGAGATAATTTTGTGAAGTTGCCCCCCCCCCCCCTAACGAAAGAAAAAAATCGTTAGTACCAACTGAAATTTCAATGAAAAGTACATGGAACTCTAAAACTATGTGAGAGGCAACCAGAACGGATTTTTTTTCCATCGACTGAGCAGTAGATTGATGGCGCGATGGAATGTTTTAGATGAGACCAAATTTTGTTTTCGGAAAATTGAATTTTTTCTCAGAGTTCCGGTTGCCGCCGCAAGAGTTCTGTCAAATATCTCTACAACTTTTCCTCGTCAGACAAATATTTTCAACGGAACACTCGAGGTAATTTTGCGAAGTTGCCCCCGCCCCCCTAAGGAAAGAAAAAAATCGTTAGCAAGAACTGGACTATCAATAAAAAGTACATAGAACTCCAGACTATGTGAGAGGCAACCAAAACGGATTTCTTTTCTGTCGACTGAGCAGTAGATCGAAAGCGCGATGGAATGCTTTGGATGAGACCAACTTTTTTTTCTTCGGAAAATTAAGTGTTTTCATAGAGTTCTGGTTGCATTCGTAAGAGTTCTGTCAAATATCTTTAGAACTTTTCCTCGTCAGACAAGTATTTTCAACGGAACACTCGAGATAATTTTGTGAAGATGCCCCCCACCCCCCTCCAACGAAAGAAAAAAATCGTGAGTAACAACTGAACAATCAATAAAAAGTACATAGAACTCCAGAATTATGTGAGAGGCAACCAGAAAGGATTTTTATGCGTAGGCTGAGCAGTAGATCGATGGCGCGATGGAATGCTTTAGATGGGACCAAATTTTTTTTCGGAAAATTGAGTTTTTTCTCAGAATTCTGGTGCTCCCCGCAAGGATTCTGTCGAATATCTTTATAACTTTTCCGCGTCAGACAAATATTTTCATCGGAACACTCGAGATAATTTTCTAGAGTTGCCCCCCCCCCCCCTAACGAAAGAAAAAAAACCGTTAGTACCATTTGAAATTTCAATAAAAAGTACCTGGAAATCCAAAACTATGTGAGAGACAACCAGAACGGATTTTTTTTCTTTCGACTGAGCAGTAGATTGAACGCTTGATTGAATGCTTTAGATGAGACCAAACTTTTTTTTCGGAAAATTGAATTTTTTCTCAGAGTTCTGGTTGCCTCCGCAAGAGTTCTGTCAAATATCTCTACAACTTTTCCTCGTCAGACTAAAATTTTCAACGGAACACTCGAGGTAATTTTGTGAAGTTGCCCCCACCCCCCTAACGAAAGAAAAAATCGTTAGTCACAACTGAACTATCAATAAAACGTACATAGAACTCCAGAACTATGTGAGAGGCAACCAGAACGGATTTTTTTCCGTCGACTGAGAAGTAGATTGATGGTGCGATGGAATGCTTTAGATGAGACCAAATTTTTTTTTCGGGAAATTGCATTTTTTCTCAGAGTTCTGGTTGCCCCCGCAAGAGTTCTGTCAAATATCTCTACAACTTTTCCTCGTTAGACAAATATTTTCAACGGAACACTCGAGATAATTTTGTGAAGTTGCCCCCCCCCGCCCTAACGAGGAAAAAAAATCGTTAGTACCAATTGAAATTTCAATGAAAAGTACACGGAACTCTAAAACTATGTGAGAGGCAACCAGAACGGATTTTTTTCCATCGACTGAGCAGTAGATTGATGGCGCGATGGAATGCTTTAGATGAGACCAAATTTTGTTTTCGGAAAATTGAATTTTTTCTCAGAGTTCTGGTTGCCCCCACATGAGTTCTGTCAAATATCTCTACAACTTTTCCTCGTCAGATAAATATTTTCAACGGAACACTCGAGATAATTTTGTGAAGTTGCCCCACCCCCTAACGAAAGATACAAAATCGTTAGTAACAACTAAAGTATCAATAAAACGTACATAGAGCTCCAGAACTAAGTGAGAGGCAACCAGAACGGATTTTTTTCCGTCGACTGAGCAGTAGATCGATCGCGCGATGGAATGCTTTAGATGAGACCAATTTTTTTCAGCGGAAAATTGATTTTTTTCTCAGAGTTCTGGTTGACCCCGCAAGAGTTCTGTCAAATATATTTACAAGTTTTCCTCGTCAGACAAATATTTTCAACGGAACGCTCGAGATAATTTTGTGAAGTTTCCGCCCGCCCCCCCCCCCACCTAACGAAAGAAAAAAATCGTTAGGAACAACTGAACTATCAATAAAAAGTACATAGAGCTCCAGAACTATGTGAGAGGTAACCAGAACGGAATTTTTTGCGTCAACTGAGCACTAGATCGATGGCACGATGGCTTTAGATGAGACCAAACTTTTTTTCAGAAAATTGAATTTTTTCTCAGAGTTCCGGTTGCCGCCGCAAGAGTTCTGTCAAATATCTCTACAACTATTCCTCGTCAGACAAATATTTTCAACGGAACACTCGAGGTAATTTTGTGAAGTTCCCCCCGCCCCCTAAGGAAAGAAAAAAATCGTTAGCAAGAACTGAACTATCAATAAAAAGTACATAGAACTCCAGACTATGTGAGAGGCATCCAAAACGGATTTCTTTTCTGTCGACTGAGCAGTAGATCGAAGGCGCGATGGAATGCTTTGGATGAGACCGACTTTTTTTTCTTCGGAAAATTAAATGTTTTCATAGAGTTCTGGTTGCATTCGTAAGAGTCCTGTCAAATATCTTTAGAACTTTTCCTCGTCAGACAAGTATTTTCAACGGAACACTCGAGGTATCTTTGTGAAGATGCCCCCCACCCCCCTCCAACGAAAGAGAAAAATCGTGAGTAACAACTGAACAATCAATAAAAAGTACATAGAACTCCAGAATTATGTGAGAGGCAACCAGAAAGGATTTTTATGCGTAGGCTGAGCAGTAGATCGATGGCGCGATGGAATGCTTTAGATGGGACCAAATTTTTTTTTCGGAAAATTGAGTTTTTTCTCAGAATTCTGGTGGCCCCCGCAAGGATTCTGTCGAATATCTTTATAACTTTTCCGCGTCAGACAAATATTTTCATCGGAACACTCGAGATAATTTTCTAGAGTTGCCCCCCCCCTAACGAAAAAAAAACCGTTAGTACCATTTGAAATTTCAATAAAAAGTACCTGGAAATCCAAAACTAGGTGAGAGAAAACCAGAACGGATTTTTTTTCTTTCGAATGAGCAGTAGATTGACCGCTTGATTGAATGCTTTAGATGAGACCAAACTTTTTTTTCGGAAAATTTAATTTTTTCTCAGAGTTCTGGTTGCCCCCGCAAGAGTTCTGTCAAATATCTCTACAACTTTTCCTCGTCAGACTAAAATTTTCAACGGAACACTCGAGGTAATTTTGTGAAGTTGCCCCCCGCCCCCCTAACGAAAGAAAAAATCATTAGTCACAACTGAACTATCAATAAAACGTACATAGAACTCCAGAACTATGTGAGAGGCAACCAGAACGGATTTTTTTCCGTCGACTGAGCAGTAGATTGATGGTGCGATGGAAAGCTTTAGATGAGACCAAATTTTTTTTTCGGGAAATTGCATTTTTTCTCAGAGTTCTGGTTGCCCCCGCAAGAGTTCTGTCAAATATCTCTACAACTTTTCCTCGTCAGACTAAAATTTTCAACGGAACACTCGAGGTAATTTTGTAACGTTTCCCCCCCCCCCCCTTACGAAAGAAAAAAATCATTAGTAACAACTGAACTATCAATAAAACGTACATAGAACTCCAGAACTATGTGAGAGGCAACCAGAACGGATTTTTTTCCGTCGACTGGGCAGTAGATTGATGGCGCGATGGAATGCTTTAGATGAGACCAAATTTTGTTTTCGGAAAATTGAATTTTTTCTCAGAGTTCTGGTTGCCCCCGCATGAGTTCTGTCAAATATCTCTACAACTTTTCCTCGTCAGCTAAATATTTTCAACGGAACACTCGAGATAATTTTGTGAAGTTGCCCCACCCCCTAACGAAAGATAAAAAATCGTTAGTAACAACTAAAGTATCAATAAAACGTACATAGAGCTCCAGAACTAAGTGAGAGGCAACCAGAACGGATTTTTTTCCGTCGACTGAGCAGTAGATCGATCGCGCGATGGAATGCTTTAGATGAGACCAATTTTTTTCAGCGGAAAATTGATTTTTTTCTCAGAATTCTGGTTGACCCCGCAAGAGTTCTGTCAAATATATTTACTCGTTTTCCTCGTCAGACAAATATTTTCAACGGAACGCTCGAGATAATTTTGTGAAGTTGCCCCACCCCGCCCCCCCACCCCCCACCTAACGAAAGAAAAAAATCGTTAGGAACAACTGAACTATCAATAAAAAGTACATAGAGCTCCAGAACTATGTGAGAGGTAACCAGAACGGATTTTTTTGCGTCGACTGAGCACTAGATCGATGGCACGATGGCTTTAGATGAGACCAAACTTTTTTTTCAGAAAATTGAATTTTTTCTCAGAGTTCCGGTTGCCGCCGGAAGAGTTCTGTCAAATATCTCTACAACTTTTCCTCGTCAGACAAATATTTTCAACGGAACACTCGAGGTAATTTTGTGAAGTTGCCCGACCCCCCTAACGAAAGAAAAAAATCGTTAGCAAGAACTGAACTATCAATAAAAAGTACATAGAACTCCAGACTATGTGAGAGGCAACCAAAACGGATTTCTTTTCTGTCGACTGAGCAGTAGATGGAAGGCGCGATGGAATGCTTTGGATGAGACCAACTTTTTTTTCTTCGGAAAATTAAATGTTTTCATAGAGTTCTGGTTGCATTCGTAAGAGTTCTGTCAAATATCTTTAGAACTTTTCCTCGTCAGACAAGTATTTTCAACGGAACACTCGAGATAATTTTGTGAAGATGCCCCCCACCCCCCCCCCCCCCAACGAAAGAAAAAAATCGTGAGTAACAACTGAACAATCAATAAAAAGTACAAACTCCAAAATTATGTGAGAGGCAACCAGAAAGGATTTTTATGCGTAGGCTGAGCAGTAGATCGATGGCGCGATGGAATGCTTTAGATGGGACCAAATTTTTTTTTCGGAAAATTGAGTTTTTTCTCAGAATTCTGGTGGCCCCCGCAAGGATTCTGTCGAATATCATTATAACTTTTCCGCGTCAGACAAATATTTTCATCGGAACACTCGAGATAATTTTCTAGAGTTGCCCCCCCCCCCCCTAACGAAAGAAAAAGACCGTTAGTACCATTTGAAATTTCAATAAAAAGTACCTGGAAATCCAACACTATGTGAGAGACAACCAGAACGGATTTTTTTTCTTTCGACTGAGCAGTAGATTGAACGCTTGATTGAATGCTTTAGATGAGACCAAACTTTTTTTTCGGAAAATTGAATTTTTTCTCAGAGTTCCGGTTGCCGCCGCAAGAGTTCTGTCAAATATCTCTACAACTTTTCCTCGTCAGACAAATATTTTCAACGCAACACTCGAGGTAATTTTGTGAAGATGCCCCCCCCCCTAAGGAAAGAAAAAAATCGTTAGCAAGAACTGGACTATCAATAAAAAGTACATAGAACTCCAGACTATGTGAGAGGCAACCAAAACGGATTTCGTTTCTGTCGACTGAGCAGTAGATCGAAAGCGCGATGGAATGCTTTGGATGAGACCAACTTTTTTTTCTTCGGAAAATTAAATGTTTTCATAGAGTTCTGGTTGCATTCGTAAGAGTTCTGTCAAATATCTTTAGAACTTTTCCTCGTCAGACAAGTATTTTCAACGGAACACTCGAGATAATTTTGTGAAGATGCCCCCCGCCCCCTCCAACGAAAGAAAAAAATCGTGAGTAACAACTGAACAATCAATAAAAAGTACATAGAACTCCAGAATTATGTGAGAGGCAACCAGAAAGGATTTTTATGCGTAGGCTGAGCAGTAGATCGATGGCGCGATGGAATGCTTTAGATGGGACCAAATTTTTTTTCGGAAAATTGAGTTTTTTCTCAGAATTCTCGTGCCCCCCGCAAGGATTCTGTCGAATATCTTTATAACTTTTCCGCGTCAGACAAATATTTTCATCGGAACACTCGAGATAATTTTCTAGAGTTGCCCCCCCCCCTAACGAAAGAAAAAAACCGCTAGTACCATTTGAAATTTCAATAAAAAGTACCTGGAAATCCAAAACTATGTGAGAGACAACCAGAACCGATTTTTTTTCTTTCGACTGAGCAGTAGATTGAACGCTTGATTGAATGCTTTAGATGAGACCAAACTTTTTTTTCGGAAAATTGAATTTTTTCTCAGAGTTCTGGTTGCCCCCGCAAGAGTTCTGTCAAATATCTCACAACTTTTCCTCGTCAGACTAAAATTTTCAACGGAACACTCGAGGTAATTTTGTGAAGTTGCCACCCCCCCCCCCCCCTAACGAAAGAAAAAATCGTTAGTCACAACTGAACTATCAATAAAACGTATATAGAACTCCAGAACTATGTGAGAGGCAACCAGAACGGATTTTTTTCCGTCGACTGAGAAGTAGATTGATGGTGCGATGGAATGCTTTAGATGAGACCAAATTTTTTGTTCGGGAAATTGCATTTTTTCTCAGAGTTCTGGTTGCCCCCGCAAGAGTTCTGTCAAATATCTCTACAACTTTTCCTCGTCAGACTAATATTTTCAACGGAACACTCGAGGTAATTTTGTGAAGTGGCCCCCCCCCCTAAGGAAAGAAAAAAATCGTTAGCAAGAACTGGACTATCAATAAAAAGTACATAGAACTCCAGACTATGTGAGAGGCAACCAAAACGGATTTCTTTTCTGTCGACTGAGCAGTAGATCGAAGGCGCGATGGAATGCTTTGGATGAGACCGACTTTTTTTTCTTCGGAAAATTAAATGTTTTCATAGAGTTCTGGTTGCATTCGTAAGAGTTCTGTCAAATATCTTCAGAACTTTTCCTCGTCAGACAAGTATTTTCAACGGAACACTCGAGATAATTTTGTGAAGATGCCCCCCACCCCCCTCCAACGAAAGAAAAAAATCGTGAGTAACAACTGAACAATCAATAAAAAGTACATAGAACTCCAGAATTATGTGAGAGGCAACCAGAAAGGATTTTTATGCGTAGGCTGAGCAGTAGATCGATGGCGCGATGGAATGCTTTAGATGGGACCAAATTTTTTTTTCGGAAAATTGAGTTTTTTCTCAGAATTCTGGTGGCCCCCGCAAGGATTCTGTCGAATATCTTTATAACTTTTCCGCGTCAAACAAATATTTTCATCGGAACACTCGAGATAATTTTCTAGTGTTGCCCCCCCCCCCCCCCCCTAACGAAAGAAAAAAACCGTTAGTACCATTTGAAATTTCAATAAAAAGTATCTGGAAATCCAAAACTATGTGAGAGACAACCAGAACGGATTTTTTTTTCTTTCGAATGAGCAGTAGATTGACCGCTTGATTGAATGCTTTAGATGAGACCAAACTTTTTTTTCAGAAAATTGAATTTTTTCTCAGAGTTCTGGTTGCCCCCGCAAGAGTTCTGTCAAATATCTCTACAACTTTTCCTCGTCAGACTCAAATTTTCAACGGAACACTCGAGGTAATTTTGTGAAGTTGCCCCCCCCCCCCCATACCGAAAGAAAAAATCGTTAGTCACAACTGAACTATCAATAAAACGTACATAGAACTCCAGAACTATGTGAGAGGCAACCAGAACGGATTTTTTTCCGTCGACTGAGCAGTAGATTGATGGTGCGATGGAATGCTTTAGATGAGACCAAATTTTTTTTTCGGGAAATTGCATTTTTTCTCAGAGTTCTGGTTGTCCCCGCAAGAGTTCTGTCAAATATCTCTACAACTTTTCCTCGTTAGACACATATTTTCAACGGAACACTCGAGATAATTTTGTGAAGTGGCCCCCCCCCCTAACGAAAGAAAAAAATCGTTAGTACCAACTGAAATTTCAATGAAAAGTACATGGAACTCTAAAACTATGTGAGAGGCAACCAGAACGGATTTTGTTTCCATCGACTGAGCAGTAGATTGATGGCGCGATGGAATGCTTTAGATTAGACCAAATTTTGTTTTCGGAAAATTGAATTTTTTCTCAGAGTTCCGGTTGCCGCCGCAAGAGTTCTGTCAAATATCTCTACAACTTTTCCTCGTCAGACAAATATTTTCAACGCAACACTCGAGGTAATTTTGTGAAGTTGCCCCCCCCCCCTAAGGAAAGAAAAAAATCGTTAGCAAGAACTGGACTATCAATAAAAAGTACATAGAACTCCAGACTATGTGAGAGGCAACCAAAACGGATTTCTTTTCTGTCGACTGAGCAGTAGATCGAAAGCGCGATGGAATGCTTTGGATGAGACCAACTCTTTTTTCTTCGGAAAATTAAATGTTTTCATAGAGTTCTGGTTGCATTCGTAAGAGTTCTGTCAAATATCTTTAGAACTTTTCCTCGTCAGACAAGTATTTTCAACGGAACACTCGAGATAATTTTGTGAAGATGCCCCCCACCCCCCTCCAACGAAAGAAAAAAATCGTGAGTAACAACTGAACAATCAATAAAAAGTACATAGAACTCCAGAATTATGTGAGAGGCAACCAGAAAGGATTTTTATGCGTAGGCTGAGCAGTAGATCGATGGCGCGATGGAATGCTTTAGAAGGGACCAAATTTTTTTTCGGAAAATTGAGTTTTTTCTCAGAATTCTGGTGCCCCCCGCAAGGATTCTGTCGAATATCTTTATAACTTTTCCGCGTCAAACAAATATTTTCATCGGAACACTCGAGATAATTTTCTAGAGTTGCCCCCCCCCCCCCTAACGAAAGAAAAAAACCGTTAGTACCATTTGAAATTTCAATAAAAAGTATCTGGAAATCCAAAACTATGTGAGAGACAACCAGAACGGATTTTTTTTTCTTTCGAATGAGCAGTAGATTGACCGCTTGATTGAATGCTTTAGATGAGACCAAACTTTTTTTTCGGAAAATTGAATTTTTTCTCAGAGTTCTGGTTGCCCCCGCAAGAGTTCTGTCAAATATCTCTACAACTTTTCCTCGTCAGACTAAAATTTTCAACGGAACACTCGAGGTAATTTTGTGAAGTTGCCCCCCCCCCCCCCATACCGAAAGAAAAAATCGTTAGTCACAACTGAACTATCAATAAAACGTACATAGAACTCCAGAACTATGTGAGAGGCAACCAGAACGGATTTTTTTCCGTCGACTGAGCAGTAGATTGATGGTGCGATGGAATGCTTTAGATGAGACCAAATTTTTTTTTCGGGACATTGCATTTTTTCTCAGAGTTCTGGTTGTCCCCGCAAGAGTTCTGTCAAATATCTCTACAACTTTTCCTCGTTAGACACATATTTTCAACGGAACACTCGAGATAATTTTGTGAAGTGCCCCCCCCCCCTAACGAAAGAAAAAAATCGTTAGTACCAACTGAAATTTCAATGAAAAGTACATGGAACTCTAAAACTATGTGAGAGGCAACCAGAACGGATTTTGTTTCCATCGACTGAGCAGTAGATTGATGGCGCGATGGAATGCTTTAGATTAGACCAAATTTTGTTTTCGGAAAATTGAATTTTTTCTCAGAGTTCCGGTTGCCGCCGCAAGAGTTCTGTCAAATATCTCTACAACTTTTCCTCGTCAGACAAATATTTTCAACGCAACACTCGAGGTAATTTTGTGAAGTTGCCCCCCCGCCCCTAAGGAAAGAAAAAAATCGTTAGCAAGAACTGGACTATCAATAAAAAGTACATAGAACTCCAGACTATGTGAGAGGCAACCAAAACGGATTTCTTTTCTGTCGACTGAGCAGTAGATCGAAAGCGCGATGGAATGCTTTGGATGAGACCAACTCTTTTTTCTTCGGAAAATTAAATGTTTTCATAGAGTTCTGGTTGCATTCGTAAGAGTTCTGTCAAATATCTTTAGAACTTTTCCTCGTCAGACAAGTATTTTCAACGGAACACTCGAGATAATTTTGTGAAGATGCCCCCCACCCCCCTCCAACGAAAGAAAAAAATCGTGAGTAACAACTGAACAATCAATAAAAAGTACATAGAACTCCAGAATTATGTGAGAGGCAACCAGAAAGGATTTTTATGCGTAGGCTGAGCAGTAGATCGATGGCGCGATGGAATGCTTTAGATGGGACCAAATTTTTTTTCGGAAAATTGAGTTTTTTCTCAGAATTCTGGTGCCCCCCGCAAGGATTCTGTCGAATATCTTTATAACTTTTCCGCGTCAGACAAATATTTTCATCGGAACACTCGAGATAATTTTCTAGAGTTGCCCCACCCCCCTAACGAAAGAAAAAAACCGTTAGTACCATTTGAAATTTCAATAAAAAGTACCTGGAAATCCAAAACTATGTGAGAGACAACCAGACCGGATTTTTTTTCTTTCGACTGAGCAGTAGATTGAACGCTTGATTGAATGCTTTAGATGAGACCAAACTTTTTTTTCGGAAAATTGAATTTTTTCTCAGAGTTCTGGTTGCCCCCGCAAGAGTTCTGTCAAATATCTCTGCAACTTTTCCTCGTCAGACTAAAATTTTCAACGGAACACTCGAGGTAATTATGTGAAGTTGCCCCCCCCCCCCATACCGAAAGAAAAAATCGTTAGTCACAACTGAACTATCAATAAAACGTACATAGAACTCCAGAACTATGTGAGAGGCAACCAGAACGGATTTTTTTCCGTCGACTGAGCAGTAGATTGATGGTGCGATGGAATGCTTTAGATGAGACCAAATTTTTTTTTCGGGAAATTGCATTTTTTCTCAGAGTTCTGGTTGCCCCCGCAAGAGTTCTGTCAAATATCTCTACAACTTTTCCTCGTTAGACACATATTTTCAACGGAACACTCGAGATAATTTTGTGAAGTTGCCCCCCCCCCCCCTAACAAAAGAAAAAAATCGTTAGTACCAACTGAAATTTCAATGAAAAGTACATGGAACTCTAAAACTATGTGAGAGGCGACCAGAACGGATTTTGTTTCCATCGACTGAGCAGTAGATTGATGGCGCGATGGAATGCTTTAGATGAGACCAAATTTTGTTTTCGGAAAATTGAATTTTTTCTCAGAGTTCCGGTTGCCGCCGCAAGAGTTCTGTCAAATATCTCTACAACTTTTCCTCGTCAGACAAATATTTTCAACGCAACACTCGAGGTAATTTTGTGAAGTTGCCCCCCCCCCCCCCTAAGGAAAGAAAAAAATCGTTAGCAAGAACTGGACTATCAATAAAAAGTACATAGAACTCCAGACTATGTGAGAGGCAACCAAAACGGATTTCTTTTCTGTCGACTGAGCAGTAGATCGAAAGCGCGATGGAATGCTTTGGATGAGACCGACTTTTTTTTCTTCGGAAAATTAAATGTTTTCATAGAGTTCTGGTTGCATCCGTAAGAGTTCTGTCAAATATCTTTAGAACTTTTCCTCGTCAGACAAGTATTTTCAACGGAACACCCGAGATAATTTTGTGAAGATGCCCCCCACCCCCCTCCAACGAAAGAAAAAAATCGTGAGTAACAACTGAACAATCAATAAAAAGTACATAGAACTCCAGAATTATGTGAGAGGCAACCAGAAAGGATTTTTATGCGTAGGCTGAGCAGTAGATCGATGGCGCGATGGAATGCTTTAGATGGGACCAAATTTTTTTTCGGAAAATTGAGTTTTTTCTCAGAATTCTGGTGCCCCCCGCAAGGATTCTGTCGAATATCTTTATAACTTTTCCGCGTCAGACAAATATTTTCATCGGAACACTCGAGATAATTTTCTAGAGTTGCCCCCCCCCCCCCCCTAACGAAAGGAAAAAACCGTTAGTACCATTTGAAATTTCAATAAAAAGTACCTGGAAATCCAAAACTATGTGAGAGACAACCAGAACGGATTTTTTTTCTTTCGACTGAGCAGTAGATTGAACGCTTGATTGAATGCTTTAGATGAGACCAAACTTTTTTTTCGGAAAATTGAATTTTTTCTCAGAGTTCTGGTTGCCCCCGCAAGAGTTCTGTCAAATATCTCTACAACTTTTCCTCGTCAGACTAAAATTTTCAACGGAACACTCGAGGTAATTTTGTGAAGTTGCCCCCTCCCCCCTAACGAAAGAAAAAATCGTTAGTCACAACTGAACTATCAATAAAACGTACATAGAACTCCAGAACTATGTGAGAGGCAACCAGAACGGATTTTTTTCCGTCGACTGAGAAGTAGATTGATGGTGCGATGGAATGCTTTAGATGAGACCAAATTTTTTTTTCGGGAAATTGCATTTTTTCTCAGAGTTCTGGTTGCCCCCGCAAGAGTTCTGTCAAATATCTCTACAGCTTTTCCTCGTTAGACACATATTTTCAACGGAACACTCGAGATATTTTTGTGAAGTTGCCCCCACGCCCCCCTAACGAAAGAAAAAAATCGTTAGTACCAACTGAAATTTCAATGAAAAGTACATGGAACTCTAAAACTATGTGAGAGGCAACCAGAACGGATTTTTTTTCCATCGACTGAGCAGTAGATTGATGGCGCGATGGAATGCTTTAGATGAGACCAAATTTTGTTTTCGGAAAATTGAATTTTTTCTCAGAGTTCTGGTTGCCCCGGCATGAGTTCTGTCAAATATCTCTACAACTTTTCCTCGTCAGATAAATATTTTCAACGGAACACTCGAGATAATTTTGTGAAGTTGCCCCACCCCCTAACGAAAGATAAAAAATCGTTAGTAACAACTAAAGTATCAATAAAACGTACATAGAGCTCCAGAACTAAGTGAGAGGCAACCAGAACGGATTTTTTTCCGTCGACTGAGCAGTAGATCGATCGCGCGATGGAATGCTTTAGATGAGACCAATTTTTTTCAGCGGAAAATTGATTTTTTTCTCAGAGTTCTGGTTGACCCCGCAAGAGTTCTGTCAAATATATTTACAAGTTTTCCTCGTCAGACAAATATTTTCAACGGAACGCTCGAGATAATTTTGTGAAGTTTCCCCCCCCCCCCATCTAACGAAAGAAAAAAATCGTTAGGAACAACTGAACTATCAATAAAAAGTACATAGAGCTCCAGAACTATGTGAGAGGTAACCAGAACGGATTTTTTTGCGTCGACTGAGCACTAGATCGATGGCACGATGGCTTTAGATGAGACCAAACTTTTTTTTTCAGAAAATTGAATTTTTTCTCAGAGTTCCGGTTGCCGCCGCAAGAGTTCTGTCAAATATCTCTACAACTTTTCCTCGTCAGACAAATATTTTCAACGGAACACTCGAGGTAATTTTGTGAAGTTGCCCCCCCCCCCCTAAGGAAAGAAAAAAATCGTTAGCAAGAACTGAACAATCAATAAAAAGTACATAGAACTCCAGACTATGTGAGAGGCAACCAAAACGGATTTCTTTTCTGTCGACTGAGCAGTAGATCGAAAGCGCGATGGAATGCTTTGGATGAGACCAACTTTTTTTTCTTCGGAAAATTAAATATTTTCATAGAGTTCTGGTTGCATTCGTAAGAGTTCTGTCAAATATCTTTAGAACTTATCCTCGTCAGACAAGTATTTTCAACGGAACACTCGAGATAATTTTGTGAAGATGCCCCCCACCCCCAGCCGACGAAAGAAAAAAATCGTGAGTAACAACTGACCAATCAATAAAAAGGACATAGAACTCCAGAATTATGTGAGAGGCAACCAGAAAGGATTTTTATGCGTAGGCTGAGCAGTAGATCGATGGCGCGATGGAATGCTTTAGATGGGACCAAATTTTTTTTTCGGAAAATTGAGTTTTTCTCAGAATTCTGGTGCCCCCCGCAAGGATTCTGTCGAATATCTTCATAACTTTTCCGCGTCAGACAAATATTTTCATCGGAACACTCGAGATAATTTTCTAGAGTTGCCCCCGCCCCCCCTAACGAAAGAAAAAAACCGTTAGTACCATT
Organism: Ophion slaviceki; assembly: GCA_944452715.1. Taxonomy (NCBI): domain Eukaryota; kingdom Metazoa; phylum Arthropoda; class Insecta; order Hymenoptera; family Ichneumonidae; genus Ophion; species Ophion slaviceki. The sequence continues at coordinate 14,500,071 of OX101786.1, read as the reverse complement.
TGAAATTTCAATAAAAAGTACCTGGAAATCCAAAACTATGTGAGAGACAACCAGAACGGATTTTTTTTCTTTCGACCGAGCAGTAGATTGAACGCTTGATTGAATGCTTTAGATGAGACCAAACTTTTTTTTCGGAAAATTGAATTTTTTCTCAG